>JARYHS010012519.1:192197031-192684757 GCA_031002005.1 Vandiemenella viatica
ATAAATAAAAAGTTAAGCTAAAGAATCTATGAAGTTAAAAATCACCTCTGGTTAGCGGTGGTTCAATTTAGGTAGTGGGGATGAAAGCAAAGAGATAATGGAGGGAAGGAAAAGTAATTACTATGCATTATCTTAAATTGAGACCAGTACTTTTTTTTTTTTTTTAACTACTTAACGTCTCTTAACAGCGAGGTCTTTAGACACAGGAAACGATGGGGGGCAAGGAATGTGAAGGAATTTGGTCATGGCCTTTTGAAGGAAGCATCCCGGCATTTGCCTGGAGTGATTTGGGAAACCATGGAAAACCCAAATCTGGATGCCCGGACGGGGATTAGAACTGCCGTCCTCCTGAATGCGAGGCCAGAACGCTAGCCGTTACACCACCATGCTCGGTGCCAAGTTCTCACCTTCTGGGTTCAGGTGCTATAATTTTAATTCTTGTTCCACGGTCCGTGCTACCCAGTGTCCTCCCTCCCCAAAAGCAGCAGTTCCTCTGAATTCAGAAGGTGGGAACTTGCCTACCAGTACAAACCAGGCAAAGGTCAACTACTTGGTGTCAATATGAGAAAATACCCAGTTATTACCTTTCCTTTCCTCTGTTAAATGGCTTGGAAAGATCCAGAGCCATACTATCAGCTTGCGTTCCATGTCTATTTCATCCAAAATATCTTGTACAAGATATACGAAAGCTGCTAACTTATGAATAAACTCTTCAAAACAAATAATGCTGACATAAATCTGATTTCAGTTTCTCACAAATTTTTGTAACATGGTTAACTATAACACTCTATATCAATTTTCCCAACGGTATTCAACATGATAATCCATAATAGTCTCATTAAACCAGCTGCACAATGTCTCAGATTTTTTTCAAAACCTCTGCAACTTCTCCTCTACCCTTATCCACAATTGTATGAATATCTTCTCTCCCATTTATATTCCCAACATAACTTAAAGGAATTTCTATTTGCTTCATCCAGTGTTCTCTGCTGAGCCACAATATTTTCTACAAATACTTCTTTAGCTACCATCTTGCTGCAACTGAATCGAATTGTACTGAATGATTGGGATGGATCAAATGCTCCAGTGGCAATTTTTTCTGGTCATCTAATTACTCCTTTCGAAATATTTTTACATTATTTTATCTTACATGCTTGTGTTAAAATTACTCCACCCAGCTACTTTTGCGAGTAATAAAGTTTAATTTCCTTCACTTCACTTTATTCCAATCCCTTTCATCCTTACCCATAAAAGAAAGTTTTTCATTCCATTGTGCATGAAATGAAATGCCTGCTTGTGCCCATGGTAATCTTCTCCTTTCCTGCATTGTTCCCGATTCTTTGACCAATATTCTTCCAAGCCCCATCACTGACAAATACTTTACACAATCTCTGAACTCTCTTCTCCCTCCTTCTATCTTCCAATGACTTCAAATCCAACTCCTTTTTCATATCAGGGTCCTGCAGTATTTTCCACAAACAAATGTAACTGCTCTTCTTTGTATGCTCTCCAACTACTATATTTGATATCCAAAATATGGGTCCCATACTACACCACCATATTTAAGCATTGGGCTGACCAAAATTTTGTAACCCAAGTTCCTACCTTCTCTGGTTCTGTACATCCTCTCATTAGTCATTACCCTTTCCAGTAAATGAAGGATTTTGTAAACTTTTCCTTCCAACTGCTCAATGCATTCTGCCTAGTTGAGTTTATCATCAAATGTTATGCCAAGATATTTACACTTCAAGCTTTCAACAGGCAATTCTGTCTCCACCCTATTAACACAAAACAACGTTTAGTTTTTTTATCTGTGAATCCCAGAGTACTTTTTTCATATGTTCTCTATGTTCTGAATGCTCTAATATGTCCCCTTCTCACCAGTCTCTTCACATTCCTATTATCGCATGTAGGATGTATGTTCCTCCATATATTTTGTTGTAAACAAATATTTATTCCCCTGTTCTGTCTATGTATATAAACTATTCCCACTTACTCGCTATTATATTTGAGCTTTTCTACTTCATATTGAACCTCTATGTATAACAGCTACACATTTCTGAAATACTTACTTTTATAATCATACCTAAACTTGCCACTGCCTCAGTTACTGATTTACTGAATCCTGTTATGTCCATCAAACCGCAAGTTCTGCCTGTCACATAAGATCCAATACCAAGCTTTATTAAGAAAACATCTAAAATATTATTATTTCTCCCACCATTTGTGTATAGCCTCTTTCCCTCACATATGTGTGTTTAAGTCTCATGCTCCCTTGTATAGTAAAAACACACCCCTTCTAGCAAACACCTTGAATATTTAGATCCCCTCCTATTATATCTTTATTCCCATCTCAATATAGTCTCATTTTGTCAGTTCAGCCATCCAGCTTGGAAGAAGCAATGCCTCCTGGCTTTTCCGTTCTATTACCTCAATACTCTACTCCCAGCAACTCATGATCATCATCTGTGAAGAATAAATGAACTGTAATAGTAATCATTAACCAGTGTAACTAACCCTACACCAATTCCCATTCTGTCTTTCTAGTATACTTCGTAACTTATTAACTAGAACTCCTAGCACCTTTGGAACATTTTCAGTCTTAGGTTGGGTCTGATATTGTATCTGAAGCAAGTGCCTTTGTCAAACTACTAGTTTACTGGGCCTGTCATAGTTTGATGGGGAAGTGGATGTGTAACTATGTTCAGTGTGCACTAAGTGTATTTATAATTTGTGTAATATGAAGTTTATGAGGTGGAGATTAGGGACCATTCCAGCATTAACCTCATGACTATAGGAAACTGTTTAAAAGCCTCAAAGAGGACTTGATCCTGCCCCGGTGTATCATCTTGATCAATTATGAGCAACACTGGTGTGTACAGTGGTAGATCTACGAATTTTTCTAACGGGGGCAAAAACTGTGAGAATGCTGGCCTTTCAAACATCATTTTGCACCACCATTGTTGCCACCCTGAGTGTCACCACTGCCGATTATCACCCATTGTTGCCCCCCAGGGCAGTAGTGGAGCTAAAAAAAGTTCGCCGCGACATAAATTACCCACCCTGCAAACAAACACAATTTTGACATTGGTGCAAGCACCACGGTTTGCCTCCCCTCTCCCCATATCTGGCACTGGGTGGGTATCTCCAATAAGTACAAAACTGTTCAACTTTGTTCATTATACTCCTACAATTCACTTATAACTGTCTCATTTCTGGTTATTATAACAAATTGACATTCACATACTGTTTGCCCTGGTATCAGCTCAATAAAATATTTGTGTGTTGTGTTTTAATGCTGACTGCCTATAAACATATATATTTCATATGTTCACCAAATACTCTCTTCATATACTATCTGTGTTCAAAAAGTTAACCAGATCATTTGTCTTATCAGCAATATATTTTGTTTTATCATAATTTCCACAAATAAAAATAGCTGACCCATTACACCCTTTCCAAACACCGATCTCAAATACCCATAATTTGTATCCCATACTATCACACCATATCCAAGCGAGCACTTGACTTATGTTTTTTAGCTCAGTTGCTTGATCTATTTAATAAACTTAAGTACTGTTTCTCTTTTTGGTTACAGGCTGCTGATGAGGGGATTAAAATAGGTTATCATAGGGATACTGATTGCAGATGCACTATGGGAAAAATAGCTGAAGCTGATGAAACAATAATATGCAGGGTTACAACCTGGCAGGTGAAGGTTAATACTGAAAATATCACAAAGGCAGTTATAAGACTGTAGGAGCATAATGAACAAAGTAATAATTATTGGAAACTTACAGAGATACACAAACTACAGGTATTTATATGGAAAAAGTCTTAGTTAAAGGAAAGAGTGCTAGACAACGAGGTTCTCCACAATAGTTGCAGAGAGTACAGCAAAGATAGAGAGGATAGAGGGGTATTTATATTGTTCAATAAATTCAACTACAGTTCACCAGTGTTCATGGAACATTATTATGAGTTACTTGGGGTAGATTTCAGGGATGATAAAAAAAGTGTTGGCTGCTTACGAGTGTAAGAATGAGCACCAAACATGAGGCCCGTGGGGAGAAAATAGATTCATACTCAGAGTTCAGAGGTAGGCATAGAATGGCCATTATTGGGAGGGGAGGATTTAAATATACCATGTATCTACTGGGTAGGAAATAAGATTAATAACATGGAGATTTGCGAAAAACTAAATAAGGAAAGGAGGCTTCACACAAATCATAGAACAGAGAACAAAGGGACCAAGTTTTGTGTCATATTTTTAAGATCTCAAGTAACTGAAGGAATAAGTGATCATAATGCAGCTCTGTTGGATAGAAGATTCAGTAACCCAATGACCAAAACTGAAGTTGGTAATAGGTACAGTTTTGATCAGTAACAAATTTCAGAACGGAAGAAATATTTCAGAGGAAGGTACAGTATATGGAAGGAAGACACAAGTACAATGGAGTTGAAGTAGGATGAGTTCAATGAGGGGAAAGAAGTGTTTATTCCAATAGAAAATAAAGAACCATGTTATGATAGCGAGGTGAGGGGATGAAAGAGGATGGTGAGAACACAACAGTGTTAAGAAATAACATGGCAGTAGAGGACACTTAAAACAACGAAACAAGGAATTAATAGCAGCAAAGATGATTATACATGGAATTAATAACATCAAAGATGGAAGGTCCAGATGGGTTTATGAAGAATATTGTAGTTGGAAGGAGACTTGTAAATGACACATCTAGAAAACGTCTATGTTTGTTGGAAAACTGAGGAGAAAGGAAGGTATTCAAACAATTGTAGATGAGAATGGAGAAGCTATTGAGGATTTGAAAATGGCAGAGATATTAAGTACCTGGTTTAATAAGATTAATTATCTGCAGTTTCTTCTGTTGAGCTATCTTTATCAATAATGCCATGCCATGAACATCAGTGCATCACCATTTTCTGATAATATCTCATTGCAATCAGAAGATCTGTTACAGTTGAAAGTTATCAAGCCTTATGGCTGTGTTTAACTAGTTTGGATCATAATGTTAGGGCTTTACATGTGATGCAGTGGCTACACCTTTATTCTCCTGGTCTATTTGTTGCACCTTGAAACATGAGCACATAGTCCACATTTCTGAAAATCATTTAACTGCAATAGAGCTCGCACCCAACTGATTTCCTACATTCCTACTTTTGCAATTTATGAATTTTTACTTTAAATTCTTTGATTTTATGATAGAAATGTGCTTTAGTTATTTATTCCAATCCCTTACAACCTTATTTAGAAAATAAAACTTTCCTTCTCCCTCAAAAAATGTTTGTTTACCACTTGTTTAAAGTTTCCTACACTCATTAAATCATTTTCAGATATCTGTTCCCACTCTCTTCTCAACTGACACACGGTATATTTAGTTCATCAATGTTTATGTAATTTAATTTAACTGTGGTAGAACAAATACTCCAGTGACTAATTCCCTTTATATCCTTTTTTTCTTTTCTCCTGGTAAACCATGAGCACCAGCACCTGTGCAGGCATCTGGTGTGGAATTATGAGCGAGGAACAATGTGTGCATACACCTGACAGAACTGGATCTGTTAGATTCAGGGCATTTACTCTCTTGAAGGAATGTTGTGATGCCATCTGTCTGAAAACCATATATATTTTCTGTGTGTTAAGCGTATTTTTGTTCATGAAGTGTGTAGTTATTAGGAAATTGGGGATCATGGGAGCATTCCTCTTAAAGATTGCAGGAAACTGCATAAAAATTGTATTGAAGAAAACCGATCCTGGTTGAATTGTACTTCCTTGATCCAAGCTGGTGATGCATTAACATGTGCACTCACACAGGTGGATCTCCTTTTCTTACTAAATATTCTTATTTAGTTTTAATCTTAAATTCTTTGAGTGTAATTTCCCCACCAATCAGGGCCAGCACTAGGATTTTGGGGCCCGGGGTAAGCATTCTTAGCAGTCATGTAACCAGTTGGGGGCCCTTGGCCAATTCATCGGTTAGGGGGCCTCCCTCACACCTACTGCCATATCCCGTATATCCCTTCCAAACCATTACCTTCCCGGTTAGGTGCAATGCACCCTCCGCAACACACTTTTAGTGAATCATGGAGTAATAGTAGCAATAGTAAATGCGGGACCCCATCAGCCACTTCACCCCCCCCCCCCCAAAGTCAACCCTGCCACCAAGTACTTTTGCACCTTATGAAATTTAATTTTAAATTATTTGAGCATGTTTAAAAAACTATTTGGCTTTTTTTTTGATAACTGATTGCCAATATCTGACTCCTTTACATACCACAGAAAAGCTATTTACCTCCTTGTGCCTGAAATTGAATGCTAACTTGTATCACTCTTAATTCTTCTAATAATATCTTTACTAGCCTCATTACCAATATACACTTAGTACAATCCCTTCACCTTCACCTATCTTCCAATGAATCCTAATACAGATCCTATATTATATCAGTTACTAACATGGGCGCCGGGAGGGGGGTGCAAGGGGGTGCACTTGCACCCCCCTGGCATCCCGGGTCGCCCGTAAATTTGGGCCGATAGGGGGTGGTCAGTAATAGACCTAAAAAAAAAAAAAAAAAAAAAAAAAAGGTCGCGCGGAAATTTTTGGGCCGATAGGGGGGGGGGGGCACCAACGCAGCCCTGGTGCACCCCCCCTAGAAGCAATCCTGCCGGCGTCCATGGTTACTAAATATGATCTCCTTTAATTTCCACAAATTCTAGCTGGCCTCCATTGCACTTCCCTTACCCAAAACATGAGTTATGTATTGTACTGCCAAATTCAAGCAGAGGTTTGTAATGCAAAAGCTCTGCAATAAATGAAGTATTTCCTACCACCTGCCCAATGTGTCCTCCTAGTTTCAGTTCATTACCAAATGTTAAACCAAGATATTTACACTTCAGGTCTTCAGCAAACAATTTCTTCCCCACTGTATAATTAAAAACAACCATTCAGTTTTTTATCTGTTTCAAATCAGTTGGCCCTTCTTGGTAATTATCTTCACTGAATGTTGAACTACCCAGCCAGATAGCCTGCCTATGTTATCCTTTAGCTGTTCACAGATTTTATCATTTTGATCCTATTTTGTGCCTTTATTTCTTCTGCAAACAAGCTAACTTCTGATTGTAAACCATTAACAGAATCATTCATTACAATTACGAATAGCAAAGGTTCCAATACGCTACCCTGTAGCACTCCCATTTTCGTTTCTTACCCTAATTCTTTGCATTTTACCTTTTAAGAATTTTTCCACACAGCAAATCAACTTTCATGTTGTCTCCCCTTACAATACAATACAATACATTCATTTTCCATTGATCCCAATATAAGAGACTGGCTCTGTGGGATGCGGAAAGTTGTCAATTTACAGATAAACAGTTGCATAACAAAATAATAAGTACACCACTAGATGTACAGTCATAGTATACATGGTACATTAAACACTACCATTACAAAATAATACATACACCAGAAGACTACCCCTATTTTGTGGCTCATTCTGTTACATGATTTTGAAAGATCTAATGCTGCACAATTATTTTGGCTTCCATTGTTCATTTCATCTGAAATATCTTGAATAAAGCACACTAAATGAGATGCACATGATATCCTTGCCTTAAGCCATGTTGTCTATTCAGCGCTGGCCTTAACCATTGCGTGGCTCAGGGCGGCAGATTTTCGCGAGGCCCTTGTCCTTGTGTGAAGTATGTGAACCGGGTGAAGTAAGTATTTCGTATGATTGAGGAGAAATGAAAAAGTTATAAATAAATAAATAATTTTAAAATATATTAGCAGATTAATAAAAGTTAACAAAACATAAAGACGACAAATTATTAATGATGATAATCTAAGGTATATAAATGCCTTGAAAGATATATGCACGGATTTAAGCATAAATGTTTGCCGCTATTCGTAAAACTAAAATCCTTTAGGCACCAGCTTTCTTGAAATAGCACGTTTCCTTTTTGAACAACCCGACTCAAATTTTCTATCAACATTAGTATCACGATAACTGATTTCATAAATCTCGTTTTGCACATAAAACCTACTCATAAATAATTTACAACTAGTTTTACAGTTTTTGTTAACAACTCACTCCTTACTATAAGTGCTGTTAATAACGTAAGATTCACTAAAACGTACTATCATTTAATGTTTATTTACCTACAAATGATTCTGTAGCGCATTCAGGTCGGGGCGCACTAGACTACAATGGTCCGCACAGTCAGTCACCGCTCACTTGATTGAAGTTAGTTCAAATGACACCCAGCCGTCATTAGTTTGGTGTTGTTTTCATGTTGTCGATTACCTTTAAAAAAAGCATTTTCTTCAACCTCACTTCCATCTTCATCAGATGATTGTTAAATGTAGATTATGTCATTCTAAAGCACGTATTTCTAATAAATTTCCCAAACGACGGCAAACCCCTTAAAGAAACTAGTTTTATATATATATATTTTTTTTTAAATGGGTATTTTTGTCTAAAAAAGTAATACAGACACAAAGAGCAATGTTATTAATTAATTAGATTGATGGGCTTGATTCTTGTCGCAGGTTGAATCGATTTTAGGAGCAATTTTACTCATTTTCTATCTCAATTCACCATGTTGTGTGTTATACTCAGGAAAGACCCAGATAACGTAAATCTTGTCGCGAACCTCCTATGTTCAATTGGCGAACCCCTAGGGGTTCGCGTACCCCGCTTTGAGAAACCCTGTTCTAAAATTTCATTTCATTTCATCATCCATCAGATACCGTGACAAATATAACACTGTACTTTTTTGTGTGTTTTAGGATAGCAGAAACAAAGTACATTGTATAGAAAAAGAGTCCATTTATTTTACTATGTTTGAAAACATATTTTTCATTACTTATGAATATGGCCTAATACCTTAGATGACTAGGGCGATTGGGGTACGGAAAATACCCAGTTAAAATCCCTGTCTCGGTTGCAACTTTTATGTGCCTAAAAATTGAATTTTACCTCTGGCAAAGCATTGATTTGTTAATGCGAAATGCCAGGAACACCGTGGTTGGAATTCCACGTTAAACCGTAGGTCTCCTTTTCCTGTAAGGATTACCACAGTAAGTTAGGTGGCTACGAGAGATATGCACTATGCAGCCGGTAAGAAACTCTGTGACTAGGTCTTTGAGACTACATGAAATTTTAAATAGCATCTTTACAGTACGTATTTAAAATATTCAGTGATCACATTCTTTATTAATAAAACATAACGAATGAATCGAAAATAACCACAAAAGAAGAAACATGTGAAGTGCGAAGTGATTGACGTTTGATAGTTCGTTATGATAGCGCTCGCGCACGCGAGAATCTTTCAATCTAGTAGGCTGTAGTGTGCGAGCAGGGCCGCCGTAAGCGGGCGTGCATGGCGTGCACCGCACGCGGGCGGCACATCCATTGCCGGTATTGCACGCGGGCGCTCAAACAGCTAGCGGCGGGCCTGTGTGCGAGGTTTGAGAAGGTTGCGTTTGAATACTATTTTTGTACATAAAAGATCAACCAGTGCCCCCCCCCCCCCCCCAGAAGAAAAATCAAGTTGCCTTCAGTACGCTTCGACGGCCCAGGAGCACTATGGGAGAGGAAAGATTGACTAGCTTATGCCTGATGAGTGTGCATCGAAACTTCGTTAAAGTACACAGTGAGATATTGACAAATTAAGTAATTGAAAATTTTTCTGAGAATCGGAGACGATTAATGTTTACATAAAAAAACTTTAATTGAGTTACGATCTTGATTAACTGTATAATAGGTCCTTGGATTACTATGTTAATCAATAATAAAAATAGTTTCCTCAATAGGTTTCAGTTTTATTTTGTAAGAAATCGTCGTGTTTCAGTCCCCCACCCCATTTCATCGTAAAAAATACTAGTTGCCCCCCCTCTCCCCTAGTTCTGATCCTGGATACGCCCTTGCTTTGAACTCTGATTCTACATCTACGTATATACTCTGCAATTCCCAAAATTGTGGATGGCAGAGGGTGATTCCATGGAATAACCATGTGAAAACGTTAAGCGAGACTGAAGACTGAGTAGGAACATGACCGTTACACGGACGACCTCCGGCCAAATGTGAACCCTGGTCGAGCCGTCACTCAAGCCGACACTCTGTGTGGTGACGGTGGTGACCAGTATTGGTCAAGTGTGGCCCGAACTTAAAACTGCTGGCAAAATAAGTTGACTAACAAAACACAGGAATTCCTTGAGCCATAAACCATAAACACGATGAAAGCAACCAAACAGAGCGTTGAAATGAGTTTTCTTATGCGCGAGATTCAAATAGTAATGAATGTTTCAATCAGGCTTTACAGTAAAAGTACGGTGATAAATTCACTGATAAATTAATTAATTTTGATATCGTTAACCTTACGTTTTTCGAATGTTACATTGAATAAAGCTAAATGAAAAATTTTATTTACGCATTTATTACTATTAATATGTACATTACTGAGAATTAACCAACTTTATTTTATTGTTATAACTAATAGCTAAGGATAAAATAAAAAGTTTATAACGTTGTTGCGCGAGCCCCCGGGCGATTGCCACGCTCGCCACCTCCTAAGGCCGCCTCTGTGTCTATTTGAAAACCAGTTTCTTTTCTCACAGACATTTCTAGTTTCATATCATTCCTACATTAATTTAACTACAAATGATGTTAAACTGACTGGCCAGAAATTTTTTACCCTATTTCTCACCCCTCGTTAATGGAATGGTACTACTTTTGCACTTTTACAGTCCTATAGTAAGCAGCAAGTCTCCACTCTCAATGTAAATAACATTTCAAAATAAGGTGCAATGTCTTCTCCTGCTATCACTAAGATATCTGTACTAATATGATCTACACTGGTTCATTTTTTAATTTTTAATTTTTTTAGCTTTCTTAGTGCCCTCATAATATCCTTAGGATGAATTTCAATCTTTTTTTTCTGCTCAATTCTATTAGTGTCAACAAGCTCCTTCATACTTGTCCAGTTATATAACTTAGCTCCCTCATGGTTTTCTATGTCTAACTGGGACTAATTTATACACGTATAATCAAAGATTCCAGCTTTGTAGTTTTATTAGCAGTAGGAAGTGGCAGGTCTGTACTGCGGCTGATTGGTGACATACATGCAGTGCTTCAGTCCAGGAGGGTTATAAGGAAAACATTACCAGAATCTGCAAGGAAGTGTAATGATGAAGTTTCTGGTGAACAGAGGAAAAATCTCGTATATACGCAATTTGGTCAAAGGTATCTGGATACATATCTGGAACTGCACTTAAATTTTACCCATATCATGTTTTCTATTTTTGAACATTACGATATCTTTGCTGGGGAGAATTTCAATGCAGTGTACAAATGTCTGTCAAGGAACAGCTGCCAATTCTTCCTCAAGAGCAGAAACCAGAGAAGGTAGCGATGTTGGATAATGGGGGGACTGGAACGAAGTCAACGTTCTAACTCTCTCATATATGTTCCAGTTGGCTCAAGTCTGGAATTAAGGCAGACCAGTCCATTTCAGGAATTTTATTTTCCACAAAACATCACTTCACAGATTCACTTTATCATCGGGTACATTGTATTAATGATACAATCAATCATTGTCTCCAAACTGATCCTCTGCCATATGCGGTATGTAATGATGTAAAATGTGTTTATATTTTTCCGCATTTAGATTTTTCTTTAAGCGCAGTAAGTGGACCACAACCTAACCATGAAAAACATCGTGATATCATAACACCAGCTTCTCTGTACCGCACTCTTGGCATTACACATAATGGCAGGTAACATTCTCCATTTGCCAAACCCAAACCCTGTCATCATATTGTCACAGGGCGATTCATCACACCAAATTACTTATTTCCAGTTATGCACTGTCCATTGGCTTCACTCTTTATACCATCTCAGCGTTGACTTCAGAAATGTTACACTTATGAGCAACAACTCAACCTTTGCACCCTATTCTTTCTAACTCCCGACGCACAGTCATTGGGCTAGCTGGATAACTGGTAGCACTTTGGAGATTCCTTCTGCCGATTTCTTCCAATTATGTTTTTTAATCACACTTCGCAATGCCCAACGGTCCCTGTCCGTCCTTAAATGATGTCTGCCTGTTCTTGGTTTAGTTGTGGTTGTGTCTTCGCATTTCCACTTCACAGTTAGGTTACCAACAGTCGGCTTGAGCAGCATCACGCTAATATTTCTATAGGTGATCGCTGGAAAGGGAATGTGATGTACTCCATGCATCCAGGCATCCGGCTGTTCACATGGATCCATCGGACAGAGATAGACGAAACTTTTGAAAGAAGAAACAGGGCACAGGGAAGAAAGTGCTGGGTATTACTCCCCCCCCCCAGGGCGTGGGGGGGGGGTGTGGACGTGTGGGACATAAGGGTAACTGGTTAAGATACTACCAGTACCGCGATAGGTTCTATATTAAGGTTGAGAATAATGTGGGAATTTGTTGTTAGTTGGTTAAGTTGTCATGCAGAGGCATTCCATTTTCCAGAGTGGATGTCAGTATGGACAGCAGTGCCTGATGAGGTGTGCTAACAGTCATCAGCGCCAGTGTTCTCCCTCGAGGCACCACGTGTTACGGCGATTACGCTGCCATGGTTCACCCGCATGTTCGGCTTACGGCGTCCCCGCTGCCGCCAGTCACTTCAGGACGAGTCTCTGGCGTCTACGCAGCAAGGCCGACTAACAACTGCCACCCCGCATCTGTTCAGCAACGAGTGTAAGTGGAGCATTCACCAGCGGCGTCACGAAGGTGGTTTCGTGGCTAGACGCTGCAGCGATTTCGCTAGCGGCCGGCACCAAACGGTAACGCTTGCGTCCCGCCAAAGCGGTACTCCGGTTTTAGATTATGCAATGGCATCCCAGAAGCGGCGATCCAACGACGTCTGCTGCTTAGCGTTTTCACTGACATCCTCACTGTGTCAGTTTGCCAGATCGCGCACAGCAATGTTCTGCTGCACCCACGCCTGGGTTCTACGCCGGGATTGACGTCAACGCGTTGCCATCAGCGTACATATCAGGGAGAAACGTATTCTTCTTTTATCCGGTTGGACACACCTGCTCCACACATCATCCGTCCACCGGCAAATAGCCGGCCCACACACAGACGCTTTTCTACAGGCATTATACTACAGCGTGCCTCCATCGTACTCAGTGGCCCGTAACTACGCTTCAGAATTAGACCGGCCCCGACTCGGTACACAAGCGCTTCGACTGGCGCCGCAAACTGTGCACTGCAGCGGTTCCCGGTATGCCGAATTCTGCAGTGCTACCAGCCTTCACGGCAGGGTGGTGGCCGGGCTTCAGTCCACAGCAGGTCGGTAGCGCCGTCGCCTTGATGCTTCCGCCAGAAGCATTACCCACCTCCTTTTATAACGGCCAGTCCACCTGTCGTGACATCTAGCGTCCAATTTCGCATTACATATGGTTCTCCGAATGCTTTTGATCAAATATTGAATAGTGCAGGGCCGGTGCTAGGATTCTCTGGCCCCGGGTAAAAGTTCTTAGCTGTGACGAAAGCGGTTGGGGCTCGTGGCAAATTCATCGGTTGGGGCCTTTTTTTTTAACTCTACCACAGCCCTTGGCGGATCTTCCCTTCGGCCGGTCATGGGGTACCGCCTCGACTGGCGGGTCCGGGGTACAGTTAATCCACTAACCCCCCCCCCTCCCCCCGTCTCTGGAGTAGTGTAAACGGTTCAAATGTGGCCGAATGTCTATATCCATGAAAGGAGCTCCCAGTGAACCCCGTGAACAGCAATTATTTCTGAAAATATTCAGCTCGTGTAATGTCTGATCAAGAATAAACAACACACAACTGGTCGTAAATTTGTATAGAGACTGATTAACCCACTTAAAAAAAGGAGGAAATTCTCAATTCGCCTGAATTTTTTTTATTTATTTTTTATTTATTTTTTATTTATGTTCACCGATATCTTCGCCAATTTTGAACCGATGTAAACGAAATGTTTTTAATTGATAGGATATACCTCCAAAGTGGTCCCATATGAATTTAATTGAGAAACCACCCCTTCTGCCCCTTTATACCCCTTAATTTTTTTTACAAACCCATATTTTTTATCTGATTTCGAAGGAACATTGAACATGTATAGTCAAAAACAAAGAGAAAATTACTGTCAACTTTTGGTTTCAAAAACTGAACTCCTCTCCCCCTACTCACCCCCTTAAATTTTGTCAATGTTCTTTATACAAAGCTACAGTCGACACCCCTTAACTGATCTCCATTGAAGTTGGAAATTACATGTAATTTTTCAAGGAGAAGGTTTCTGACCAAAAGAAATAAAAAACCACCCCATCTCCCCATTTACACCCTATAATTTTATACAAACCTATATTTCTTATCTGATCTTGATTGAACTTTGCACTTGCATACAAAAAATAAAGAGAAAAATCCAGTCAATATTTGGTATGCCAAATCTCAACCCCTCTCCCTCCTTCCACCCCCTTAATTTTTTATTAATGTTCTTTATAAAAAAAAAACTACAGTCTACACCGTTTCACCGAATATCATTTGGCATATACATATAATTTTTCATGGAGAAAGTTTCTGACCAAAAATAAAAACCGCCCCTCTCTCTCTTTACACCCATTAATTTTATACAAACCTACATTTCTTATCTGATCTTGATTGAACTCTGCACTTGTATACATTAAAATAAAGAGAAAAATCCTGTGAACATTTGGTCTGCCTCCTTCCACCCCCTTAATTTTTGTCAATGTTCTTTACAAAAAGGTACAGTCGACACCATTTGACTGGTTACCATGAAAGTTGGCGCTTCTATATATTTTTTCACGAAGAAGGTTTCTGATCAAAAAATAAAAAAACCAGCCCCTCTCCCCATTAAACAGCTTTATTTTTATACAAACCCGCAGTTTTTATCCAGGTTAGATAGAACTTAGCTCACTTGTACCATAAAACAAAGAGAAAAATAGTGTCAACTTTTGCTTTGCCAAAACTGAACCCATCTCTCCATTTTTGTTTTTGTTAATTTTCTTTTTAAAAAGCTACAGTCGACACCATTTTATCGATCTTTATGAAAGTTGGCACATATATGTATTTTTTATGGAGAAGATTTCTAACCAAAAAAATGTAAAATCTACCCTACCTCCCATTTTACATCCCTTCATTTTTTTTTTACAAACCAACATTTTAATCCGATTTCGGTGGAACTTCGCATGCGTATACTTTAAAACAAAGAGAAAAAGAAAAATATTGTCCACGTTTAATTACTGTCAATGTTCTTTATATAAAGCTACAGTTTCTATCTGATTTTGAAGGAAGTATGTACATGTATACTTGAAAACAAACAGATAAATACTGTCTACATTTGGTTTAGAGAAGCCAAACCCCTCTCCCCTCTTTCCATCCCCTTAATCTATACAAAGCTACATCTTATATCCTAGTCTGAAGGAAATTTGCACACGTATACTTTAAAGTATTCAGAACTATTGAGTTTAAATTTGGTTGCAGCAACCCAACCCCTCTTCCCTTCTACTCCACCCCTCCTAATATACAATTTTAGTTATAGATACCTACATTTTTTATCAGATTTCGATGGAACACTGCACATGTATACTTAAAAATATAGAGAAACTTAGTATCTACATTCTGTTTACAAAACCCAACCGCTCATTCCCTTACCCCATTTAATTTTTTTGCAAATGTTCTTTACACAAAGCTACAGTTTTTATATGGTTTCGATGGACTTTGAACATGTATACTTTAAAACAAAGAGAAAAATACTGTCCGCACTAGCTTTACAAAACTACTCTTCGCCTGTACACCCCTTAATTGTTTTATATACATACCTACAGTTTTTATCTGATATCGATAGAAATTTACACACGTACATTTTAAATCAATTAGAAAAGACCGTCTATATTTGGTATACAAAAGCCTAATCTCTCTTCCCATTTGCTCCAACCCCTTTTAATTTCCAATGTTCTTTACAGAAATCCACAGTTTTAAATCCCGTCAAAATCAATTAAGCTATTTTTAAGTCATGGCGGAATATTCATAAAATAAATGTCTGAACATGAACCTCAGATTTTAACTTGGACCCCAAGCAATCACGTTGTGAAAACCAAACTTATGTTAAATTAGGTCGAAAGACAGCCTGGACCAAAATGTAACCTGAGATTCCTTAACACAGCATCCAATTCACCTGGAAGTTGTTGGAATATATAAAGAGAGTTTTTTTTTTAGAGCAAGAGCTTTAAGCACTGTGATACCAGGAAGTTCGCAAAAAGAAAACTGCTGCAGCATATTTAAATACCACTAAAAATTTAAAATAAAATTGTTTAAGAAACATAAAAACTGTCTTTAAAAAAGCACACTAGAAATTTTATACCTTGCTTAGAAGGAAGTAAATCTAAATGGACAGTATTTTACATTACTGTTACTGAAATGTTTACATTAATTACATATTTTTGGAATCTGTACCAGCCAAAGCAAGAAAAACAAAAAGATAAAAACAATAATGAATAACAATAATACATAAAAATCATGTTACTACTTACCTACAGTTAACGTTAGAAACATTTTTCAACAAAACTGAAACATACAGATGATACGCCGATATTATACTTACCGTAAAGTGTTTACTGCACGATGCAACCTACCAACTGACACTGTAGCTCCAGAGATATGCCTGGATGACCAACGAGCCACAGATTAAAATACTGTCTAATTTGTTTCCCTAAAATATCTACCCGAAATAACAATATCTGCCTCACTACATGCTGTAAAATATTTGGAATTTTTGTTCGTTTTCCCCGTTTCGCCTCTAACACCAAAAGAAGTTCAGTAATTCAATAATTCACGATGTGACAGCTGGCACCGACTCCAAAAATAACTAATTAATGTAAAAAATTTATTAACAGTAATGTAATCTATTGTCCATTTAGATTTACTTTCTGAGCAAGGTATAAAATTATTTTAAAGTTTTTAGTGTGCTTTTTTGAAGGATGTTTTTATGTTTCTTAAACAATTATTTTATCTTTCTTTGTGAATGACGAACACATTCATTCACGAATATCAAGGTTTTGAAAAACATAGCCTATTGTGGCTACTCGGAGAGTTTAACGCATTTGACCGGCGCAGATCTCAATTGAAGGAGTATTTTGAAAGAGAATGCCACGATTATCCGGATTATTATATGTAATGAACCTTGGGTCCATCATTTCACTTCGGAATTAAAACGCGCTTCCCGAAATTGGAAGCAAGAGAACTCACTTCCACCACGAAAATAAATTTCGGACTATTACGTCTGCAGTTGACGTGACGCCAATTTTTGTGTGTGTGTTATCAATGGATATTATTTTCTATTTATTCCGAAAGTCCTTCAGCTAGGGAAGCAACAGATAAAGACAGAGAATTTAATTCGAGGAAAGGACTATAATTCACGTAGTTTTTGCATATGTTTCTGGACCTTCAGCTCAAACACTTCAATTGAAAAAATAATTAATAAACAGATATGAGTGAGAATTCCTCGAAAAATATAGCAGAAGAATTTGTTTTCGATATAATTTATCTGTAAGACACGCAGATCAAGGACTACAATCATTTGGCCACGAGAAATTAAATCCGAAATATTTTGCGTACTACCGACTAACTGACGATATTGTCGACTTGGAAACCATTTAGGTTTATCACAGAGATTTCTGTTGTAGTTGCATATTAATCTCTAATTTATCTACCACTGGTCTTCGATCCTATTTGTGAACCCTCCCTTGGTAAACAGCAAATTTCCACATTCAGTTTAAATAACGTTTCAAGTTAAGGTATAATGTCACATCCTGCTATCTTTAAGTCATTGGTAATAATATTAACTACACCAATCTCTTGTTTTTTTTTTGTTTTTTTGTTTTTTTTTTTAAATTCTTAGTTCATTCATGATATCCTCAGGATGAATATCAAATTTTTTAGTTTTCTCATTTCTAATTGCGCGGATAAACTCGTTTCCCGATTTACACCCTCCCATTCCTACCTTCTCATAGTCCCTGATGGTCTCACTAAGCGAGTCACTTAATAACTCTGCCTTTTTCAAATCCTCAGTAACATCTTCTCCATCCTTATCTATGTCTGAATACCTTCGCATCCCCTTAGTGTTGGGAAAAAACCATAGATATTTCCACCTCCCCTCCCTCCAACCAATTGTATTCTTCATGAACCCATCTTTAGCACCCTTATTTTCTATTATTAATTCCTTGCTTAGTTGTTTCAAGTACCTACTACCTTGCTGTATCTTAACTTTGTTGTGTTCTCTTCTCAGGAATCTCTTTAATATTCACACCTCCCTATTGTAGTATATAGGTTCTCTGTTTGTTTTTATTTTCTGTTTTCGAGTAAATATTTCTCACCCTCCTTGAACTCTTCCCACTTCTACTGCAGCGTAATTGTGCCATCTTTCAATTTAATTTAATTTAATTAAAAAATTACAATGGAACACACGCTCCAGTGGCAATTTCTCAACTCACCCATCTTCACCCTTTCCTGCACCCACCTACATTTGACCACTAAAAATTTTAACTTTAAATTCTTTTAGCGTTTTTGGTAAATTATTCATCATTTCTCTTAGTAACTTATTCCAGTCCCTGAGACCCTTATCTAAAAAAGAAAATCTCCCCACACCCTTGTGCCTGAAACCGAGTGCCAGCTTGTAGTCATGGTGGCTTTTTCCCTCAATGCATTACTTTTAATTCTTACACCAATATCTTTCCATGCCTCATCACCAATATACGCCTTCTGGAACTTTCCCTGAAATATCTCTTCAGTTCTCGAAATTTGTGTCTTCTCATAACTGTAACTACTTCAACTTTCAATTGTGATCACTGGTTTACTGAATCCCCTAGCATCCATCAGAACTACTTCAGATCACTTATTTATTTATTTAATTAATGGCTTTCGGCCTTATGGGCTATACAGCTAAGTTCTTTACATTTTATTATACAACAATTTGCATTCCAGTCTCTTTACATGTTCGATAAACATCAGTTTACATTCAATATAATATGTCGACATGAGATCAGATACATTGTTATATCTCTTATCTATACAGTAGAGGGTTCATTAGATAATTAGTGGGATTATCCGGACACTGTGACTTAAGCCTATTATGGTCTAAGTAGAGGACTTGTACTCTAACCATTCACTCGCGGCACTCATTCTAGTATTATGCATAGATGATGACATTTTGCGAGGATATTTCTGTTTGGGTGGTATGTGATATTCAATTTACCAACTTTGTTTCCAGCATTTCTTATTGGCTTCTCTAAATTGCCTTAGATTTATATCTGAATGTTTCCATCCTTGAAAAAATGACATTATGATTTTGTATATTTGTCGTTTATTGGAAGAGAACAAGTTGGATAGATTGGTTAGAAGAGTTCTTTCAGCATTTCGCCGTGAATATCAGTGTGTCTCATACATAAAAGTAGGACATGATTTATGTCCCCTCCTGATTGATCAACCCAGTCATATAGGGTCTCTCAGACCTATCCGATTTAGCTGGTTGGGAAAGTTGCCATGGTGGAAACGGCTGCTAATAATACTGTATTACTTAAGCGCCGTCTGTTAACTTTCCAATTATGGAACCACGGTTTGGAAGGGATATGTGGTTTGATGCGGCCGTAAAAAGCTCTTTTCTGGTGCATCGCATTGTTCCAATCTGTTTGCCATCTATTCCTTGCTCTCTGTTTAATATCTTGCAGGAATGCGGATGAGAGGAATGGTAGTTCTATTCTTTATCAGTTTGAGATGTCTTCTTTGGTTAGTTTGTCTGATGGGTTTATGAAGAGTATTGTCAGTGCAGGAGTACCATTGACTGATGCATCTAAAATTTTCTATGGCTATATCAGGAAACTGAGGGGAAGGGAGGGTGTAGAGACACTTATAGATAAGGATAGAGAAGAAGTTACTGACAATTTGAAAAGGCAGAGATTTTAAGTAACTGGTTCAGTGAAAGCATTAGGGACAATGAATCAGAAACAGGAGGGTCTAATACGGAGAATGAGCTTAACAACACAATTAGAAATGAGGATAGTAAAAAATTTGATATCCACCCTGAGGAAATCATTAAGGAAATAAGAAAGTTGAAAAAAAAAGGGGCTGATGAAGATAATATTACTACAGATATCTTAAAGATAGCCGGATGTGACATTACCTTATCTTGAAATATTATTTAAATTGAGTCTAGACACTTGCTGCTTAACACAGGACTGTAAAAGTGCAATCGTTGTACCGGTACATAAGGGAGAGGTGAGAAATAGAGTTGAGAATTACAGGCCACTCAGTTTGACATCAGTGGTAGGTAAATTAATGGAAAGATTGATATGCAACCACATCAGAAATATATGTGAGGATCGTAAGTGGTTTTCAAGCAGGCAACATGGTTTCAGGCAAGGATATTCATGCGAATCTCAGTTGGTGGGATATATGCAAGATATTTCAGATGAAATGGACAAGGGAGGCCAAATTGATAGTGTAGCACTAGATCTGTCTAAGGCGTTTGACAGAGTAAGCCATAAAATGGTAGTAAATAAGGTAAAAACCATTGGAGTGGATAAGAAAGTGATTTGCTGGGTAGAAGAATTTTTAAAAGGTAGAAAACAGAAAGTTAGATTTGGAAATGTAGTATCAAAAGAAGTGGAAGTAAAAATGGGTGTGCCACAGGGTAGCGTATTGGGACCATTGCTATTCATTATTCTAATGAATAATTGTGTTGATTGTTTACTATCTGAAATTAGATTGTTTGCAGATGAAATAATGCTGTATAAAAGACTCAAAACGATAGAGGATTGTAAACAGTTGCAGGGTGATCTGGACATGATATCTAATTGGGTTGGTAAACATGGAATAAAGATAAATGCAAGGAAGAGTCAGCTTATTAGATACACAAACAAAAATCAAAAGGTTAATTATGAATATAAGGTCGGGAATGTATTGCTTGCTGAAGACTTGAAATGTAAATATCTTGGAATTACTTTTGATAACAAACTTAACTGGGCAGGACAGATAGGACAGGTGGTAGGAAAAGGTTTCAAAGTTCTGCACTTGTTGGAGAGAGTGATGAGGGGATGTACGAGAGAAGTCAAGGAATTGTGTTACAAAACTTTGGTCAGACCATTGCTCGAATATGGTAGTGTAGTATGGGACCCTCATTTTACGTATCAAATACAGGAGTTGGAGAGGGTGCAAAGAAGGGCTGCTAGATTTGTTTCTGGAAATTATCGCAGAATGCAATCAGTGACGGATATGATAAAGGAGCTGAAATTGGATTAATTGCAAGACAGGAGGAGGATGAGGAGGGTCATGGGAGTGTACAGGGCATATACTGGCGATGAGGAATGGAAAGATATTGCAATAGGTATGAAAAGTAGTGCATGGAAGGGAAATGATGACCATGACCACAAGCTGGCACTCGATTTCAGGCACAAATGTGTGGGAAGATTCTCTTTTTTAGGTAGGGGTGTCAGGGATTGAAATGAGTTACCAAGAGAAATGATGAATAATTTACCGAAAACTTTGAAAGAATTTAAAGATAAAATTTGTAGAGGGCAAATGTAGGTAGGTGCAGGATAGGGGGAAGATGGGTGTGTAGGGAAATTGCCACCGGAGCCTGTGCTCCATTGCAATTAAATTAAATTAAATATTTGATCCCTTTGGGTGAGAGTACAAGAGTACACATAGATTATCGCTGAGATGTGTTTCGTGTAATAACTCTATTAGCACAGGTGCCATCCTGTAATTTCACTTGGCCTCTGTTTTGCTCCTGATGAAGCTCAAGGAGTCGGCTATTATAACCACCTCCTTTGGTCCCCTAGTACGGCTGTATCTTTACTGCTTCTAATATCGCTACCGGTTCAGTTAAATATTTTGGAGTTTTCTGTGGTAAGTAGTGTAAAGATTGGTGTTGTGTTTGGGGACAATATAGTGCGCTGCCGACTTTGTCCTCTGAGCTGAATCTATATACATGTGGACTGAGTTTGGTTCTGAGTTGGCTAGCAGGGCGTTCAAGGTGTTGTTGGCGTTGCTTCCCGTCGTGCATTCCAAGCAGGGTACTTGTATGTCTGTGAATCGTTGGAATATTGGGTGCATGGGGAACTTTGTTAAGTTGAATCCTCTTTCCTCCCACTCGTTATACATATTAAGCAGAGGGGTGTTGTTTGGGGTACCTGTGTATTTATTTTCGTTCTTGTGTTTCCAGTAATTAAGATCACTCCGTCAGTGGGTGTGTAGTGAAGTGCAGTTTTTTCACTATGAATTTCTCTGTGAGGCACTTTGACAGCTTCTACTAGTAACGCGATGGTTGGTTCAGATCTTAGTGCTCCTAAACATGTTCTGAGGCAGCGATACTCCAAAGAGTCCGGTTTCCGCAATGCGTCTATTGTGTCGTTTGTGTAGAAGATGATACCGTAATCTAATAGGGATCTGACTATTGATTTGTGTAGGAGTAGGGGAACACCATCTTGATCCCGCCACTGCTCTTAGAATGTTAAGTCGCTTGTCCTATTTGGCTATTATGTATCAGATATGTTATCTCCACATGAGCCGGGAGTGTAATATTATTCCCAGAAAACTCGGTTTATTCACTGGGAATGGATAAGGTCCATAAGGTATCCTGGGTACTTCGAGAAATTTACGTTTTTAAAATATCACCACTGATGATTTTCCATTAGATATGTCGTGAGTGTATGTGAGATATAGGAAGCAGCTTAATATCGCGCCTTGTGGGAGTCGTTGTAGACTCTACGGGAGCCTAACATTTCACCTGAAGTTGACATGTATATGACCCTTTCGATGTGAGGGAATGAATCCCGGCTACAAATTGATGTGGAATTCCCACGTTTGATAATTTTTGCATCAGAATGTTAGTTACATTGTCATAAGCTGATGAGATAGCTAAAAATATTGCCCCTAGGTATTGTTTCCGTGTAAATAGAATGTTGGTATCTTTAGTTATCAACGCTATGTTATCAAGTGTACTTTTTCCTGTCCTAAATCCAAATTTTGATGCCGGTAATAAGTTATTCCCTTCTATGCACCATTCTATCCTGTTTCTTTACCATACGCTCTAATGTTTTAGACACGCTCGATTCTATAGGGGACGGGTTTTTCATCCAGAAATTTTTTTTAAAAGCTTAAGGGCAGGGGTAGACAAGTTATGTAACATCGAGTAATGTATTCCATCTTTGCTTGGTGTCGTGTCTGAGGATTGTTTAATAATTTGTAGAACCTCTCTAACTGAAAGGAACGCTAATGTTGTGTTCGGGTTGTTGTTGTGGTTTCAGAGAATAATTAAGGTTTTTATAGTTTACACTGTCAGGTGCATTTTTTTTTGTTATAGCCTCTACGCATTAGTTATCTAGTTTTATTTATGCGGTCGAAATTTTCCTGTTCTTCTTTCTTTAGTTACTTGTCATCACGGCTTCATTAGGAAGATATCCAACATATTTCAGACCCTAGTGTTCTGTTCCACCACTTACTAAGGTATTTGAAAATCTCTGTTCTTCTGTGTTATTAACGCCTGAGAGATTTAAATCCCAACCAGTAATGACCATTATTTATTTCTGAGCTCTGAATTCGAAATTTATGTTTCTTCCCAAGAGCCTCCTCCATCTTCATATTTATTCTTACCCTACATTAAGTGATACCCCGGAAGTCTATCACACGTAACTCAGTGTCGTGATCTGTGAACACCAGTGAAATGCAGTAGACTTTATTAACAACTATAAATAACCCTCCACCAATTGATTCTCTATTTCTGCGGCTCATTATGTAGTCATCGGGAAAAATCTCATTGTCTAGTCCTCCTCTTTTATACCAAGACACTACCCCAATCTCTCTTAAGTTGGCAGATTTTATATTATTTTGTTCTTTATACCTCTACAGTTCACCAGTAACACACTTACTACTGGCTTTGTGGTATATTTATCACTAACCCTTGCCTTCTCAGTTGTGACCACATTTCTTTCAACAGCTTCATTTATTTCTTTTGCGTTATTTTCCCATCAGTATCTATTCTGTCACCTACTTCTATTACCGCGCAAAAATAAATAAAAAAAAAGCAGAATTCTGACTCCATCATCATTGGAAGTGGGTTTACTTACGGCGTTTGCTAACAATTCAGAAAGTACCCGGTTGCCAAGCCCCACCTTCCAATGGTATCCACAGGCACAACCCCCAAGACAAAATTAACGCTTTAGCCTAGTACCACCTCCGTTTCAACGTTTACCTGCCTTACAGCGTGGATCAACTGCGGCCGGCCATGGGGACTCAGGACCTGGATAATCTCAACCCTGGTATGCTGCACCTTCTCCACCACTTTCCTCAGATCACTCTCTATACTCACGTTTCTATTAATATTATTCGCTGCAACTCCTACATTCACATCCTAAATAGGGAATCTATATCTTCTATTACCTTACCTAATATTGCACTAGGTTTGAAAAAACTTGTGATCTGGTAGCCTGATTGTGTTGTGTGATAATTTCCACATCTAATTGCTCTTCTTCACACCACTTCCAAATCCCGTATTTGATACACAGTATGTGGGTATCATCTTGTACCGTCATATGCAAGCAATGATTTGATGAAAGATTTGTTACCCAATTCCTTCACTTTTCTGGTACATCCCTTCCTCATCCATTCCAATAAATGAGGAGATTTGCCTATAATTTTTCCTACCACCTAAGCAATATGTCGCGTCCAGTTGAGTTGGTCAAATGTTATACCAAGATACTTTCACTTCAAGTCTTCAACAATCTGTTCATGCCAAACATTATAATAATAAAGAATCTGTAGTTTTTTTAATTGAATTGTGTAACTAATGACTCTTCTTGGCATTTATCATCATTGCTTGCTGACCCACCGTAGATATCTTGTCCAGGTTCATCTTATCCGATTTTGATCCAATGAAATGTAAATAACAAATATACACTGGTTCTGGATTCAGTGTTGTTACGTTTTTTTATTGAAACAACTTTTCTCTTTGGTTTTATTAATCTAAGGAAAATACTTTTCTGATCTACATTCACTAAAGTCAAATAGGGTGACCACTGGGTGCAAGGCAATATAAACGAATAATTTTTTGTGCACTTAATGGCTTCTGCAGCCGGAATAGTTTCCATGCTCCCAGGATGGTGCTAGTATTAATTGCATACGCTTCAGCCGAACTTCTTATGCTTTTTTCTATGGCGAAACTGTTGTTAGATGCGTTTTACAGCATTTACGAAACACAACTAACGATCTTCTGAAAGGTATTAATTGTCTGGACAATTGTGTCGTTCCTTATGCTCTCTGTTATTGTATTCTGATTCTTGGAAATTTCATTTCACTTGCTTCAATCTTCCTAATACCGTATACCATTTCTTCAGTGTCCAGTTTTCAGCACCTTACGTGAACACAGGAACGTAGTATGTACGATAAATTACTCCCTTACTTCTCTGTAACATATGCTTGTTCCATATCAAGCTCCTAACACGTCTTAAAAATGTTTCTGTCTGCATCCCTCATTCATTCGTTTCTTCTTCTTTCCCCCACAACACTTCCTTGTTTCAGACCGATTCTTTACTTCAGCCAATTTGTTTTTTCTCCCTCTATATTAACATAGCACACACATTCCTGATATAATTAATTCTGTTTCACTACTGAACATTTCTGATATTCTACAAATATTCACACAATCGATTGTTGTAATATCGATTTTATGAATAACTGCACTATCGAATGCTGGTACTTGGTATTGATGTCATTCGTTTTTGCTGTCAAGGATTCAGGAGTGTAAAAAAGGCGTTATGTGTGGGGTTGTGATTTTAATGATTTCAGTGTAAATAAATAAGCAGACTCTACTGATACTGTAGAACGAAAGTAAGTTATGATAACGAAAGTTAATACAGAATTTTAACAGCAATAACGCTTGCAGTGCTTACAAATGCGTCATAACAGCCTTAGTTCGATAAATTGATTTTATCTAACATTGTAAGTTCTTAATTTTAAACGACTGCATGTAACTCAAGTCCGGAAAGAGACTTATACTCAAGTACTAATTAAAGCAACTCTGAAGATTGGATGTTAGTTTGTACAGAACTTACTTTCCGGCATCGTTGCTGTATCTCCCCAATTTTAATGTTATAATGTTCATGCGATTTGTTTCTTGTATGTGAGCGAAAAAAACAACACTATTATTTAATAGTACGTATATACAAAAAGCAGAAACTCGGGTTCCTGATCTGTTCTGTTGATTGGAATGACACATATTTCATATAGTGTCATTTAGGCTTACATTTAAATATCTCTGATTGGCAATAAAATCGGGAATGATTTCGTTGATTTTCTTGAAAATTATTGTTGATTGCTACCGAGCGAGTGTACCTCTGCCAGTTTCTTTAACTGGGATTACTTGAGATCGCGATTCCGAAAGGAATTGGTGTCATAACGTTGCAGTAGCCAATAGCAAGACACGGCTAGAAAAACTTTCCGAGTTACATTTAACGCTGCCCTGCTGGTCCAGGGTGTATTACAACCTAATTTCTTCTTGAAAATAATGGTCTAGGCTGTATTGCAATGGAATTACTGCTTGAAAATAATTCATTTTGCTAATGACTACAGCAGTGTTTTGATGTCATAAGTGAATGTTGTATCGGAATTGTAATCTGCAGTAGACCCCTTAAAAATATCTAGTTCCGCATTTGCATTTTTTTTCGTGGCTTCCGTTTTACGTATGATCAGGAATTATGTTAGCTTCTGATTTCTTTACCCTCAAAAGAAATTTTGTGAGTGTGACATCACGTTACCGGTAATATTGAGTGCTGTTATTTTCTGTCTTCCCGTTCCTTGTCTCCAGTCCGTTTCCAACCCTAATGATGGTGGTGAGGTGTAAAGTTATTGAAATTGGCCTTGGAAGAATTTGAAAAATAGATGCAAATATAAAAAGGAACACATTGCTGAGCTAGAGAGATATTTGATGGGAAATATCAGTTTATGGAAGAAATTTGCAAGCACTATGGAGTCAAAGCTGGAACAGTTGAAAGAGTTGATGATGTTAGTGTGCTTGTTTCCCAAGCATATGTGAGAATAGGAATGCGATATGATTTGTACAAGACAATTTTTGTTATTCCAAGAATCTTCATGTCCCATAGTAAGCCCCGCACGATACTGTAGAAGTTGCCTTTACCGTTAGTAGCAGTTATGCAGAAACAATACTAGCAGAGAAATTAAATGATGTATTATTGAGTATGTTTTGATGTGTAGTAAGTTTAAATGTTTGTCATATTTTCTTATTTTTAGATCATTTTGGCATGCATATTTTTCTATGTTTTTGGTCAGAAAGATCTGAACCAAAGTTTCAAGCAAAGTTTTCATCTAAGAATTTCATAATATTAGAGGAGATAAGTTCTATAACTTTATTGCAGACAGAAGTCAGAGATTTGGGTCAGGATCTTCTCAATTTTGGAAAATTAGAATTACATACACTCTGAGTGTACTTTTTTCTTCACTGATGATTCACAGTAAAAATCAAACAGAAATGGCTCAATTTTCAGTCGGATAATAACCCATGCTGTTATATGGCCTAGACACTTTTCTTCACTTCAGAAGTGCCCATTTACTTTATATATCTAGCAGGCTATTTTATGGCCAGTTAGATATTTTGTTATTTTAACTTATAAACTGGTTGGTCTTTATATTTCTGTGGCACGTTTTAGAATTTTGGCCTACCTGTTTACAGTCTGCCATATGGTAATTTAGATCCATTCTAGACCATGTCGTCATAGCCGTTATTGTTAGGGTGCTATTAAACACTATGATGTCATGACTGAAAGCCCCCATCAACAGCACAAATCCTGAAATCTTGGGCAGACCGGCATTGGTTTTAAAATAATATGGTGGCCTCCTTACAGCCGCAGATTCAGAACGTAAGATTTTATTTATCTACTAGCATTTGCCCGCTGCTTCACGCGCGCGTGCCTTGGCAGGTGTAGAAATTATTTACCGATTTTATTCTCTTATCAGACATTAACGTGGAAAGGCATGAACTGTTAATGTATTCTGAATAGTTTCGTTTAATTTAGGTTAATACGTTAGGTTCGGTTTTCATACTGATGTCAGAGAGTTGTTTTATTCATATTTTAACATGATGCAATTGATTCAATAGTAGAAAAGGTTCCTGAAAAATTAACAGTAGTAATTCGTGGTTGTAATTATTGTGCGAAGTATAAACATTTATTGTTTAGAAAGGCTTTCACGGTTCAAACGACGTTCTTTCTTCTGTACGCTTTCAGAAGCTATGGATTTAGCGTATAGAACCCGGTTATAGGTCAATCGCTTTTCTCGGTGCAGGTTACTTTCATTTGCTCTAGCTACTTCATCTAGTTCTCTTTGACGTTGCAGACGATGTTGTCGGTCTATTTCACTCTCATTTAGCCGAATATTATTTCTGAAAGCAATATTTAACTCAGCTAAAACATAATATTTTTAAATGCTGATATGGAGGATTCCACGTTAACCGTGGTACCGAAAATTTAAATGAATATATAACAGTTGTAACGTTAAGAAAGCTGATATTATAATCATTATGTGTAATTTTTTTGGCGAGTTTGCCTGGGATTATATAGCTAGGTATAAGCTTTGTTAAGGATGTATCTGTGGATTTAATGAAAAATATTCTTTCCATGATACTTAACTAAAAAAAGTTTATTTTTAAATGTGGATACCGAGGATTGCAACATAACCGCGGTGCCATAAATTTATGTAAATATAGCAGTAATCTACGACTTAGTCCTCTTGGAAGTGTGCTGAAATATAAAAATTCGTTACCAATAATCACAGCATCGCAATTTTTTCTGATTTATTTATTTTTTGTTGTTTGGATATTGGTTTTATTTTATGTTGATACACCATCAATTATTCCTGCTTTAAAATAGAAATTTACGTGAATTGGAGCTACTCTTGATTTCAAATCGTCGTATCATTACTGTCATTATTTCAGTCAGATATAATTAATCCAAAAATGTCGAGATGTGATCACGGTACAGTTTATGTAGTAACGTGCATGTAACCGAAACAATTATTTCTGAGTGGCAACATTATCGCAAGTTGTGAATCGCTTGAAATGCAACCTGACAGCTGATATGATGCTTTGTTATAGGCCTAAGAGACGATGCCTGCAGCTTTATAATCTACGTGGTGTAGCATTAGGATATGAAACATTTTTAATTTAAGTTTCTTTCAATATAGCCGTATTTTCTATGGAATTATTTCAGTCGCATGTAAGTACCTGGCAAAACAACTGCCTGGACCAGATGACAATTGACTCGTTTTGTTTAGCATCAGGCATAACGGGTTTAGTTTTAAAATTTACGCGGTGTAGAATAGAATTTTAGGATGCCTACTTATATTTGAAATAAAAATTCGTTACCAATAATCACAGCATCTCAATTTTTTCTGATTTATTTATTTTTTGCTGTTTGGATATTGGTTTTTATTTTATGTTGATACACCATCAATTATTCCTGCTTTAAAATAGAAATTTACGTGAATTGGAGTTAATCTTGGTTTCAAACCGTCGTATCATTATTGCCATTATTTCAGTCAGATATAATTAATTCAAAAATGTCAAAATGGATCACGGTACAGTATATGTACTAATGT
This sequence comes from Vandiemenella viatica, assembly GCA_031002005.1. Classification (NCBI taxonomy): domain Eukaryota; kingdom Metazoa; phylum Arthropoda; class Insecta; order Orthoptera; family Morabidae; genus Vandiemenella; species Vandiemenella viatica. The sequence continues at coordinate 192,226,724 of JARYHS010012519.1, forward strand.
GCATGTAACTCAAGCAATTATTTCTGAGTGGCAAAATTATCGCAAGTTGTAAATCGATTGAAATGCAACCTGGACAGTGATGACAGCTGATATGCTTTGTTATAGGCCAAAGGGACGATTCTTTTAGCTTTATAATTTACGCGGTGTAGCATTAGGATCTGAATTTTTTTTTATTTGAGTTTCTTTCAATATATCCGTATTTTCTATGTAATTATTTGAGTCGCATGTACCTGAATTTTCGGATGCCTAGTTATATTTGCACGTTATAGCCACGAGACATATTAATCGAATAAAGTACTTCCAAATATGTGCAATTCCCCACAAGTCATTATGAAAGAAGTATGTTTTATTACTTGCTGATATTTATAATAGCTGTTTTTCAGACATCGCTCTTCGAGAAAAAACTGAATTTCGTATTAAGTATTGGCTTATTGTGGCTGTATTGTACAGAATTCACGTAGCAATTTTGTTCCAAAGACAAACTGTATAACAGTCTACCAGAGACAATACGTCTTCAATATTTGTAATACAACTTTTTCGTAATTCAACAGACCTGTTACGATTCAAGTAAATGCTGATTATACTTGATTCACGTATTCTTTTTATTTTGAAGTACTGCGGTCCAGAAAAATGAATCGCAGAAGTAAAAAAAAAAAAAAAGGAAATCCTAAATTTTGTCAGGTCTCTTTATGAAAGGAGTGACCGTCTGAATGTGTATAATTATCTGTGGTCTACAGTTTCACATTTCTGAAGTTTTTTACTGACTTTCTTCTTCCCATGGTACATATTAGTCGTTAGCTACTTCTGCAGATGTTGATCAGCAACATTAGCTTTAAAAATTTGGAAACACCATGCAAATTGATGCGGTAGTTTTTGCGTTATTAGAGATCAAGCCTCACTACAAACGCAGCTTGCTTACAGATTTATAATAGTATAGATTAGTCTGCTTTCTATGAGTTTGGCTAGACCTTTTACAGCCAGTGAGACAGCTTGTTGATTTAATGTTTGTAACCTTTTAAGTCTGTGTAATCTCTTTACAGCCATTGATTTAAAATTCTACAGTATTCTACGCACTTGTGGCTGAACTATTCACAGCCAATCACACTGACAGTAATTCATTCTGTTTTAAGATATGGAGCAATATTGAATTATGGTCAAGGCACTAATGACCACACTGCTGATGCACCCTAACCTTCCCCCCCCCCCCCTCCCAATAAAAACAAAATCCATTTACTATACAATACCTGCTGCATCTGAAACTAATATATTTAAACTCTAGACAGTGTGGAATAATAGGTATGACATTGATATTTTCCCTGTTATTGTTCCTCTCAACTGAACTGATTAGAGCTTGTTTCTGAATACATACTTAGTAACAGCCAACACAAGATAGCAACAATTCTCTTTCCTCCATTCTAGCTTCCTTTCTAGAAATGTTCTTCTGCTGCTTTACTATCCTTCTGCCCCAACAGGAATAACTGCCGAGCATAGCTAATTCAGTATTATATAAAGGTAATATATTACTGGTTTAGATCTGTTCTCTTTATCGTACCGTCATTCCTTTCCCTCTCATTGTTTTCTTTTTTTTTCATTTTGAATCCCATTCACTTTTTATTCACTTAGTTGTCATTGAGCAATGATTATTAGTTTCACTTTGATCCGTCCCAGTTTTTCTGGTGATGAAGGGGGGGGGAAAAAACCTAAAAATTCCACATTTTGACACTTGTGTCAAAACCCTGCTCCATTCTTTGGTTTGTGTTCTATCACTTTTTTGTGTAAATTTGCGAATTGGTACCTTTCATTTCCCACTAAACACATTGTAACTATAAGTTTCTGCAGTTTAAAAATTAAACTATTAAGGATCTAGAAAAATTTAATATTTATGTATTTTAACAATATTTTTTTAAATAATTAAATTCAGTGTTGATTTTTGTTTTAGTTCATGATGTCTGATAGGAAAGCAGAACTTGAGAGAAAAAAGGAGAAGTTGAGACAGATTCGTGAAGAGAAGGAGCGACGACGTAGAGAAAAAGAACAAAAAGATGTAAGTAATTTATCCCCAATTTTTAAAGGTGCACAGAAATATGTTGATAGAAAATACAAGTTTGTTTAACACAGGTTCATTAGTAAATTAGGTATTACATATAATTTTGCCAGAAATGGTATAGCATGGGCTGGGTCATCAAGTCTTAACACATTCTAACTCTCTTCAAACACAAACATGTGTACAGTAACAAATTGGGCTATTATTTAGCATATGTCTAGTCTATTTCATGCTGGCCATTCTGGACTACTGTACTCGAGAGAAAATACTGTGCTTACTTGCTAACTAGGACACCCTTATCAAAGCAATAATCAAAATGCAATTTTTTTCCCATTTATGTTATGCCTGGACCGCAGTAATGGCAATAAATAGAATGTGCAGTTATGGCTTTCACAATATTTTGTATTATCGTTTAAGTTTACAGTGGTCCAGGCTGCATTCTCCACACACTTCAATTCAGTTTTTCATTTTTTTTTTTCATTTTTCATTACCAATGCATTAATTACCAGTCTATGATGTATGCTGCAAAATAGTTATGAATTTCATACAACTGAACTGGTTGCACGCCAAGCAGAGGTTTATCAAAGGCAATGGAACATTTGAGAAGCACATCTGAGACCTGGACCATATGTAATTCAGAAATCAAACAACATTTTTAATGTATTTACAAAAAAAGGGATAGCAAAAGAACCACCACTTACCTTAGATGATGATGATATGGGGTGAAAACATAAATAAGCACAAAACAAAGGAAAAACAATGAATATTTTGGGACTTGGCCCTTTGTTAACAGGAGAACATCACAGAGGAAGGATAGCGCTTGTTGCCAACTGGAAATATGTTTTGAATGTTTGTACAATAATTACCACCCACAAATATGTTCAACAGAGGAAAGGGAAAATTAACTAAATATCCATTTTATACGCATAGCATTGTAATAAAAATTGTGTATTGTATCTGTTGTAAGTAATTATATTATTGTAAGTAATATTTTAAACATTATTTCACATAATAAATATATGTAAATGAATTTTAAATGAAATAAAATCAATACTCAATGATTTCTTAATTTAAAAGAGAAATAAAATATTTGGCAGCTAGGGGATTCTAACCCGGGTTCGAAAAATGGTATGCAGGCACCTTACCGCACACATCACCCTAAAACCTCAAATCATTAACTAACAATCTCAATATTTAAAGATTATTTGAATATTTTGCATGAAAATTTCTCGAAAAATTGGGCTCATTTTGAAGAAATGATGTAACACAAACATATGTAGTAAATACTCTTCAACATTTACTCGGGGGATCGAAATCCGTTCTTAACGTGTCTGATGGTTCTCCAAGTAAGTATGGTTTTTAGTAATTTAAAGGAAATCAAAATCTTCAATACAATAGGTAGAAGAATATAAATAGGTACAGAAAATCGGGAAAATTCCAGGGATTAAGATTATAACAACAGTTTTGTGAAAAGTTGAAATTTCGAGAGAAAAAAAAAAAGGATTTTCGTAGTTTAATTGTAGAGGCATTGTTTAGTTCTCCTTTACATATATGCTTACATCACAGATAGAAAACAAAATTTAAGAGAAGCACTGATGAGAAGTAAATAAGGTCGCAAAAATTAGAATAAATTTAACTAAGCAACATGCGTAAATTCCAGCCTGAAGTAAAAAGGGGTTAGCCAGATATTAATTTTAGAAGTTTCAGTCTGACGTCAGACTGGTGGGAAGTGAATGGCACAGTATTTCTAACCATAGCTCAAGATTAGAAGAGTAATGTAACATACACCAAAAGATAGGGAGAATTTTGTGGTGGATCGGCTGTTTTTTTGCACTGCCACTGCCAAAAGGAGCCATATATAAGAATAAGACACATATGGTCATGTGAGCAGTAGAATACATAAATTATACTCCAGCTGATTATGTACAAATATTTACATTTATTCACTCATGTACACCATTAGACTGGTTATTCCTGTTTTGCAGCCAGGCCAGTTTTAGCTTTTGTGACCAATGCCAGAGACTACCATTGGACTCTACCATCCCCAAATCTATCTCTGCATAAGCAGGTCCATTCTCACCTGCCTTATGATGGAGCTGCTGTGCTGTCCAGTGCAGGCTGCTTCCTGCGACCTGCTCGCCGCCCCGCGTTGTAGCTCAGCTCGCTGACCAGTTGCGACCCCGGTGATCTCTCTTTGCTTGCTGCGTCTGAGTTTTGCTCACCTTCCCACCACTATCATTTCCCCAGTTTCAGATAGACCGGAGCAACTTAGAAGGCTGATAAAGTTTTCCTACCTCATATATATTTATATTTTTTTTTATAAAAGGCAGTCATCTTGTTATCAAAACAGACAGTCTTCAGCAGTACTTGATCAGGGTAGGATATGTGTGCCAGGTCTTCGTAGGATTCTGGATGTAATCACCATACGGGTTTCGACAGAGTGTTTGGGACTTATGAAATTTTCACACAATGTAACGTCATCACTGAATATTTAGCAGCCTATAGTGAGCTGCATCAAATATGAACTGTAGATTTTTAGTAAAGGAGTTGTGAAAGCTTCATCGGAGGTGTGAACTTAAGTTAGTTGGATCTACCTCGTGTCTTCTTCAACAAATGTGTTTATTAGATGCCTTTCCTTAAGCTTATGGCTGATACCAGTTCATCTACAAAAGTTTTTCAGAATATACTGTTTTTGAGAAAGTGACTTTTTTCATACGAATGTGCAACCTTCTTCATGTTAGGTGTTACAGGTTAAGTTAATAGCTTGGCGACTATTTCAAGAAACCCCACAATTTACAAATCCGATTCAAATAGAATAAACTGTATCAATAGTGGTCATAGCTAATGACTAATCTGCACTCCTCCTCCAATGAACATTACGTCATTACATGGTACAGTTGTAACTTCTACTGCGTTAATGAAGACAGAAGTATGGAACCAATCAAATTAAAAGTAAATTAAGAATTCTAAACCCTCTTGCTACACCATGTAATATGAGTTTTATTCCTGGTCCAGGCCATGATAAATATGGAACTACTCTCATCTGCATAAAGTAATAATTTCAGTAGCACTGCGCTTATGAAAGCAGTTTAAATTGCTTATAAAATTAAATTCATAGTGAATTATGCTGTAACAAAATGTGTCAGTTGTCATTCTGGTACTGACTACTTTTTAAACTAACCACAACCTCTGCTAATATCGCCGCCCGAAAATCACCTATGTAGGAATATATTCACTGTAACACAATCTAAATTTGGTGCATTTGAACCTTTTAAATGCTGCTGATATAATGACATCAGTAATGAAAAGAAACTATTAATTATGTTAATTTAAACACAACACACATTTAATTCAGTATTTTGGCAATTCATTTCTTCGAATTTACAATGACAGTGACAGAGAATGTATTCTCAAACATCAGATATAAATATCTTGTAAAGCATGTCTAAATTAATGGGTTCTGGTAGTTTATGTCCTCAATGTTGCGTAACTAATAATTGTTATAAAATAATGCCCATAATCACATAAATGAGTGAGTTTGGTACGTATTTTTAGTTTACTGCAATATCTCTGTATGGCGAATATAAGAAAACACCTGTATCGATTGAATTAAACAAATAAAAAGCAACTAATTATTAACAGGTTGGTTTAATTGAAATATCTACTTTCCTTTCAGTGTTTCTTCTGAATGCTTAACTAAATGGAATTATGAACACTCATTATCTTGGTCATTGTTAATCCACCAATGAAGGCTGGGTTTGTGGCATCATAGTGTGATCGACATCTTTACACAGTGACCAAGATTAGTATAGATTTTCACTGTAGAATGAAGTTTGTTGGTGCTTTATATATTTGGATTTAAGGCAGGTTCTTTTAATTTTTTCCTCCCTCAGTTAGCAAGATGCAGAGAATATCAATCAATTTCAAGCTTTAGAAATATACATTTTTTTTACAAGCATATGAATAGCAAAATCTACATACATTTGCTTGGAAAAACATCTCTGCTACATAATTGTCTGTGATGTATAATGCCTTTAGTGAGGGAGAAAATGCATTACTGTTTAACAGAGAGAGCTACTCAGTTCTTTAAAGTCTATTGGTAGTGTATGCACTTAAACATTATTGGAGAGAAGGCAAATGGTGGAATGTCAAGCAACGTGTTTGACTCATATGTCTGCCAGCAGGCTGATTAAATAAAGTCTTAACAAAGTGTTTTTAATGAAATATCATTTCATCAGTGAACTTCTAACATTTGGAACGAGTACAGTATACTATGTTGGCAGAATTTCCTTAGTGAGTTTGAAGTTCAAAATTAGTTTTATTACATACCAAAGTTAATGTATTTAAAGGTGAAACTGAAATTAGTGTTATCGGAACACTTCATATCACAATTATTACATGCTCTTTCATGTTGTATATGCTTATGTTAATGTAATTACTTGTGTGGCAACATTATTACAAAATCATAGTCCAGTATTTCAAACATTAATAAGAAACTGAAGTAGCTATTCTGATTCAAGATGATGTATCACATTAATATCTTTATCTTTTTTTATGTGACAGCAAGCCAAAATTTTGCATATGAAAAGCTCTTCAAATAACGTAATACTTTTACAGGTCGAGGAAAGTGCTTTACGAAATGTTTCGGGAAGTCTGGGTGTGGAGAAAGATCAGCGCAAAGAGATTGACCAGATGCTTTCATCATTTGGTGTGGCCCCAATTACTGATGTACTCTCCAGCCTTTCCAGTATGTCCAGCCTTACATCAGAGACAGGTGGTTCAAACAACAATCAAGATACTGTTCAGCAAAATTCAGTACCACCACCTGCTACACACAGGTACAGAATGAGATATATTTCTAAATATTTTTTTTTTTTCTAAAGTAAAATATTACAGCAGATGATGTATTAAAATGTGGTTAAAACCTGCTTTAACAGCTGGTAAAAGGATATGTGGTGGTCAGTATTGATGTTCTAACATCTGCTAGCCTTAGAGTTCTGAAACATGTTATATGCTTCAACATTATTAAGTTCTTGAACCAAACCAACATGGATTTTGGAAGAACAGATCACGTGAAGTACAGCTGTTCCTATTGATCATAAATTGATGCAGTAACGTTGGATTTTCAGAAAGCTGTTTGATTCTGTACCACATAACCGCCTTTTGGAGAATAGTGTATCGGATCAGATTTGTGAATGGATGCAAGATTTCTAACTAGTTAGTTGCAGTGTGTTAACGTAGAAACCTCTACTAATCCAGATGTTACATCCCATGTCCCTCGAGGAAGTGTAATAGGATCATTTAATGATAAAACTTGTCTTTGGGGTGTAAGATAGCTATGACTGTGTTGTATTTCCTTCCTTTCCTGATATTAATAAATTATATTTTCATAATTAGAGCAGAGGCCAGCTTCTGTGGAATACTAAAACTTTTATACTGCAAGGAGGAACAGTGAGAAGAGTCTATTGTTATGAAACAATTTATATCAGAAATCAATTGTCACTGAAATTATTTTAAAATATTAATGTTATCCCTGTTATCAAGAAAACAATGCAAACTTGAATTATAAATGGTTGTTGTTGGGGATAAAGGGCATGTCGACGACGGGGTCATTAGCGCCTATATAAATGTTTAACAGACTTCAAATCCAAATGAAGATTCCAAGTTAACTGAATGATACAATGATTACAGCATCCAGTAGCTCATGTTGAAATTACTGAAGCACTTCAAAATATTCTTAATAAAGTTTGATAGTTACCGTTTATGGTATGATGGAAACAAGTTAAAAGTTCACTACCCGTGGAAAATTTGAAATGTTTATTTGTAGCAGTTCACATGTCTATCACCTGTAGTTCATCACTGAAAAACTTTGAAGTCCTGTATGAGAATTAAGCTCTTCCTGGCATATAGATGAAATGAAACTAACCAGCAGAAATCCTGAGAATTGTTCATTTGAAGTCTTGTATTTACTTAAAATATTCTGTCACTTAGTACTACATGTTTGAAGTAATTCTGAGTTCCCCCTAGCAACATTGCTGCACTGACTAATGCAGTTTCGTCTGCACTGATGAAAATGTGATTTCCGACTGCTCTGATGCCTCTCCCAGCCTCGCTTGTTATACTGTTGCATCAGAAACATCCAGAACAGTCGTGAATTCCTGTAGTGATTCACTCTTTTTCCCCGAGATTCAACAAAACTCACTGTTCTCACACTATCTAAAATCTAACGAAGCTTTACCAAAATTTGACATATCATAGATTGGATTGATTTTAACATTTTTCATTATTGCAAACTTTCTCTAATTCTTACAAGTTAGTCGTTATAAATTATTTAAGTTGAAGGTTTGTAAATTTCGTTTCTTCCATAAGATCAAAGTTTCTCTCGGCGTTAAGAGTTAATAAAGTCCTTTCGGGTGACTAGTTGAGTGAGTAGGGTGTCTTCACTTCACCAGAAGATGGTGACAGACACTCTGATTGCCGAAATATCTTGTAAAAACTCCCTGCTCACTAGGCTAGTCACCTGAGAGGTCTTTATTAATTTATTTCGTTACTACAAAAGTATCTTATCCCTCTTAAAGTTTCAGTGTTCAGAGAATTACTTTTTCCTCCTAGTTTCATTTAACATATTATTTTTCTTCAGATGTTAGATAATTAAACGCATATCTATGTTGTAAATTAAACCATGTTGTGTATAAATAGCAACTTCCAAAATTAAATGTTTTTCTTATTTATTCAAATGGGGTTTTCACTTTCCTTACTGAAATTTTATGCTCTTTCTTTTAATTAGCATCTTCTCTTCAAAATACTTCTAAAATCACTCAAATGTCCTTGTGCAACATCTAAAATCCATCTTTTCACTATTTAAATTCTTATTATTTGTTTAGCTTTTATTATATTGTTTTATATCAAATTCCCTTTCTAAATAGTATTTATTTTATTTATGATATGGTCACAGAAAATTACATCACATCTATTACAAAATACACTGATTACGTTCGATTAAATTCATGTGAGGGAGATTCGACTGTCAAAAATTAAAATTAATATTTCTTAAGTATTCTGTTGCTTTGTCACTCATATAGATGATAGTTCTCATCATATGCACTGAGGTCATACTCCAACACAACATGACACATAGTTTGTCTTTCTGTTCCACAATCACACTCAGATTAATCCAACCAGCTGCATTTGAAGAAGAAATCAGTGCATCTGCCATGTACTGTGCATATTCTGCTTAAGGCAGTCCACAAGCATCTTTGTTGATTGCTTGTTTGTGGCTTACTATTACTATTACTCCGCGATTCACTAAAAGTGTTTGGCGGAGGGGTGCATTGCACCTATCAGGAAAGGTAATGGTTTGGAAGGGATATACGGGATATGGTAGGTGGTGCCCATGGGCTACTGTGAGGAACCATCCCAGCATTCGCCTGGAGCGATCAAGGGAAACCATGGAAAACCCAGATCAGGATGGCTTACATGTGATGCAGGGAAGAAAGCAGGTTGTCTGGCACCTGGGATTACATTGCAGTAGACTGCGCACTGTGGTGCAAAATTACTATTGTGGCTGTTGCACTATTTGAAAAGGAGCATGAAGTAGAGGCTTGTAATATACAAAGTTGACAAACTCAACCACATCCACCACCTTACAATTAGGTGCAACTTCTACAGTACCGTGAAGGACTTACTATGGGACCTGAAGATTCCCTGAGTAACAAAAATTGACTTGTACAAATCGTATCTCATTCCTATTCTCACATCTGCTTTGGAAACATGCACACTAACATCAAAGGACCTTAGCAAGATTCAAGCCTGTGAAATGAAGTTCCTTAGAGTGGCCCTCCAGAAAACGAGGCTTGGTCATATAAAGAATGATGAGATTAGATCAAACCTAAAGGGAAACTATGGAAGAGAGACTTGGGTTATCTAGACTTAAACAGTTCGGGCATGTTAAGAGAATGAATTGTTCAATACTACCAAAAACTTATTTGGAGAAAGGGTAACGGGCAGAAGACCAGTGGGAGGACCAAGAAGAAGATGGATAGGCCATCTGAAGGAGGACATAGAGAGAAGAGGCTGGAACTGGTAAGCTATTACAAGCAGGGAAACTTTTCTGGATAGGAGACAGTGGAAGATGATCGTGTACAACCACCAAGGCAGAAAAACAGAAAGGCTCATAAACCACACCGAGGAAACTGGAGATGGTCCCAAACGATAATGATGTGCAGGCGATTATTTTTCACCAGGATTGTCCTAATCAGCCATTAATGTCACATATATAAATAAGTGTTTGCAAGTCAGAAACACAAACTCGTTTATGAGTATCGGCCATTGAGAACGATTCTAGTTTGAATTTCCGGATCCCTTCTCCTACCTTTTTACGCATTCAGATATTGTCAAGTAATGAGTTGCTAGCTGTTCATTTTTACAACCTGTACACTTCATGTAGCTACTGCTGATGAAGGTTTTAATCCAAAAATTTCAAAACTGTTCCATAGTTATGTTATTTACTTTCTTGCAGTATCCTGTCATTATGGATGGTAGGTAATGGTTCCTCTGCTGTTCCTTACTTGTATTGCTAATCAGCATCTTTCATTTTCTTTCTAACTGTATGTATCTCTGGTTATCTATGTTAAGTTCTCTTTACCAACAATCTCCACCCACTATTCTCATGATGGAAGACATCTACTATTTTTTTCAGTTACTGATTGAAAGATTATGATGCCCAAAACTTTAAACTCTCATATGTGGTTCTGTTTCTGTACCTTTGCACAATCTGCAGTTGTAGGTGATGATTATCTTTCTCTATTCTTAACATTACCTCAATAAAGTATACACATGATTCAACATTTCTCTGTTATACTTTGTATTAAATAAATATTTACAGATGTGTTTTGTTTTCAACATGCTTCTTGGTTGAGAAGTGTATGAATAATATCCTTTCCTTTTCTCTATAAAGTTATTCTGTGGCCCTGCAGACTTTGAGAAAAATTAATCCTGTATGAACTGTATCATTTGTTTAGAACAATTCATCTGGACAAATGTTTGTTGGTATTCATGGTACTGTTACTGGTCATATTTTGTTCCATTTTATTATTTATTTGATCTTGAACATGTTTATTGATTCATGAGAATAATTTTAATTGTATTTAGGAAAAGAACACCGCAACTGAGTGTAGTAAGTGTCCAGAGCACAAACATTCCTCCAAAAGAGATGGTTACTTATGCCAAGCAGACACAAACTGCTCACACAGGTCATGAGAGAGACGGTGAGTTTAAATCTTGATGGATTGCTGATTGAATATGCTTCAGTGTGACAGTATGTATTCTGCCCTCTTGAAACAAAATGGCTAATATTTCAAGTAACAACATTGTAAATTGAGGTATCTGTTTTTCTTACTATTAACAGAAAGCTTGTTCAATAAGTACTCCATGTACTTAGCTTTTTTATGGGAATGTTTTTTGATGAAAGGAGATCTGTGTTCAGATAGTAATACTACTCATTTTTATATAATTTTAAACCCTTTTTCTCTGGAGTATTAACAGTGTTTTAAAAATATTTTAATTTTTTACTTTTTTAATAAGAAGTATTTTATTGGAAATTTATAATTTTGTCCATATTTATTGTAAGTAAAGTTGTGTGTTCTGAATAAGTGCATTACTAAAATCTTAAAAGCTTGTATTAGAATGTGGCAGCAATGCTTGAATTCCATTAACTGTCTGGAAATAGCTATAGTCTATTAGTGACCAATTTGCTGATGAATCAGTTTAGACCTTTCTTCCTCTTTCTTTAGCAAAAGTAGGGTACCTGGTAACACACAAGTATTTATTTTTTAGCTTCTGTATTTAAAATAAATTGAAATAAATAAGCATTTGGTTTAGAATCTGCTGTGGAAACGTTTCCCCTTCCTCCTTACCCTCTTCACCCTTCTCTTTGTATGTGCACTAAGACCTTATTTATTTTTTTGACAAAGTAAATTATTCTGATAATAGACAGAGGTGTTTTTTAATGTCCTGTTGCTTATAGTTGGTGTAGTGATGTTTCTAAGACTGGCAGCATTGGTGAACTGGAATTATGAATTATGATTATTTCTAGGTTTGAGAAATAGAAGGTTCTTGCCCTTCTCCCCATTATTCTTCTTTCATCACGTGTATGAATATGACTTATAAATAAAATAGGCGGGTGTATCTGATATTTGATCTACTCTTTTACAACCTCTTTATGTCATGATTTTCTTTTCATAAATGTTTAAGTGATTTTGTAACGCTTATTAAAGTGCTCCATTACAGAATCACCGATTACTAATCATGTTTGAAATTTATGTCTATCTCATTCCCAGATAAAAGATTATATAAATTATTCAAATAAATCATTCTGCTGTTGGGGACATGAGAGGCAGGGATGTGAAAGATACCTCAATTTTGTAATTGCATGCTTGAAACCTTAGATGAATGTGAATGTTTAATTAGTATTCCTTCATAGTTGAAAAATGATTTAATATTCACAGCCAATGATTTTCATTTTTCTGTATGTAACCTTACATATTCTGTTATTTAATTTAATATTTTTTCTGTTGTGATGGGATAACATCTCAAGAGTTCATTATATTTATTTTAAATATTTGAAATTATTAAAGCTAATAACTAAGTAGATAGTTTGGCAGATGATCCTAGCTTTTACTCATCCATATGAATAGCTTTTCATTTTAGAGGCTTTGTAGTAGTTCATATTTTGTTGCTGGTATAAAGCAAATATACTAAATAATAACTTTAAATTAGGTTCCAAAAAGTGTATCACTTGCATATAGCTGAGGAGTTTATAACAGTTTGGTGTATTTTCTTATATACTAGTTTCTTCAGTTAAGAATTACCTTAATGGCTTTGTAATGCTTGCATATTTTAAATTTCTCCTTCTCCTTTTTACTCATGAATGGTGGTAGCTACTTCATGCATTAAAAATTCATTTAATTAAACAGGATAGTATGAAAATCGTTTAAGTGCTAGTTATATTATTAATGATAACATGATACAGATATTGCAGATTTTTTTTTTATTCACCAATATAAGAGAACTTTTGCAGTTTACAAAATCTTTAAGAAGTTTTCCTCACATCGCCACATAAAAATGTTTTAAACTCCTTTTACACATAAAAATGTTTTAACACTTTTTACATGTTATGATGACTTTCCAGTATCAAAAATGTTTTTAAGCTACAGATTTTAAGAGCAATTATCTCCCAAAATTACATTGCTGCAATTAGTTAATTTTGATATGTAACTGTAATGTAATTTTTTGGCTTAGAGATAACTGGTGATTGAAACTCATTTAAAGTCTTTTTAAGACTCCACCTCTTCTGTTGACAAGTATCTCTGTAAAATTCATATTTGGAAACAATCTGTAGTCGTCCAATAGTTGGTTATTTATTCAATTTCAGTTTGTGTCACTTATTATTTATGTCAGTACTTCTCATAGTCTCATTTTCTTGATATTGAGGGTAGTAAACTGAAACTTATCAAAAGGAGATGTAGCCAGGTGTGAGTGTGTATTGGAGAGAAACATAAAGTAGCATTTTGGGGTAAAATCTTTTATTTTTAATTGTAATTTTTTCATCTGTTGCACATGCACAGAACTTGCCCACTCTTGTTTATGCTCATGGCATGTCATCATGTAAAGTGTGGTAAAAGTGTTGTGTTGTGTTGTGTTGGAACATTAAAAGATTGTGGAATGGAGCAGGTACATCAAATGCATATGTTTTGTGGAAGGGCTGGGTACAAGAATGTGCACGTAATGTTTAGAAGGGAAAACATTTATTAGTAATGGGATACTGTACAGTTTAAGTGGTTATAGGTGAGAAATAACAGTTGTAGCTTCTTTTCTGTCTACCATGAATCTATGTACAGGTATCAAATATTTACTGCTCCATGTATGTTTAAGAAGAGAGGACAGTTGATTCAAGTCCATGAATACTACCTAAAAATGTCTTGATCCTTATGGTCATCTTGCAGTCAGAAGGTATATTTTCAAACTGATCTTTCTGATAAGATGACTAGCAAATTGATATATGCTGTAGTGGAAGGCTGTATGGTGGATTCTGGTCCAGAAAATGTTGCACCAAATTGAGGCCATGGTGGTGTGAGATGTTGGTGTATAGGAGTTTTATAGTGGTAGTGGTGGTGATGATTGCAATGGAGTCCTTGGAAAGTGACCTATGCATGTTGGTGATATAGTTTAAAATATGGACCTTGTCTTTAAATTAGGATGAGATACAGATTTCTACAATTGGTTTTAAACACACAGACTTGTTGCCAAGGCAAACAATTTGCAGCAATTTCTGTTTATGCCAGATTTCTAATATTGGGTTGGTAGATTTAAAAAATATTTCAGTATGTATGAGGAAAAGTGTTTGTGGTGTAGAAATGTAGAGAATACCGTGGAAGTGGTTAAAGGTATGGATTTCTCCATTTATATCAATGTGTGCAACAGAGAACCGTTCAAGTTGGTTGTTAATGTCTATTTTCAAGTGATTGTTTTAAAATCAGATTTGGTTCTGTGAATTAATGTGGATTTTAAGACCTTGTTTATTAAAAGCATAATAAAAAATCTCAAAAATTATATTTTTTTGGTTTAACTATCAGTGTTATAGCAGTTGGGGATATATGTTAGAAAAGAGCATAATGGCAGGCCGATCATTTGGTAGTTCCTAAACAGTTAAAGTATTTAATTTTGGAAACCTGATGTTCTGGTCACCAGTGAGAATACTCGCAATTGTTGGTATTGTTTACCAGTATTGATAGATTGTTTTTAGTAGAATTATGGCAGAATGATAACATACCATTGGACAAATTGTATTATCGAATTTAGGAGTCAGTGTGACATTCATGTGTTTGAAAAAAAATAATACTGTGGTCCAGGCAGGGTGGAGGAGTGTTTTACCATTGAGGTTTTGTAAAGTCACCTTTACCATTCAGTCTTTTTTCTTTTAAAAACTGTTCTTAGTTTGGGAGATGTATGCTACTCAGTACAATGTTTCACGGCTTAGATTTCTGTCTGGCCACCCGGGCTTTATTTTGTTCATTGTTGCTCAAAATTAATTTAGTTGCAGTGCTTTATTTTCATTATGGCCCTTTTTTCTTTCAAATCAACTTTGTGGGAAGAGGAAGGAGGAGATGCAAATGTGACACATTCCTTCAATTATTCTGAAGGATATTTCAGAATAACAGATAGCAAATTGATTTTAATTAATTCTTTCTTTGGGATAATGGTGTAATGTGTGTTCGTGTTTTCTTATTCATCCTGTCCATCCTGCTTTCATATGTGATATGTGACAGGCTATTTTCCCTGTCCTTTCTTGTTTTCTAATTTTTCCTTTGCATCACACTTTCTAAGTTAGGTTGCCTGGCCAAGGAAGAAGAAAGTTCTTAAATATGATACCAAAAGATAGATTACTTGAAATAAGTACATGTCACATTTGAGTATAAAAATGAAATGCGGGTATATAAAAAGTCCATGTTCCATTTTATGCCACGTATTAATTAGTTAAACAAACTAGCACAGGTAAAATGAACCTATTACTTCTCAAAGTTGGAGGGAGACAACCAAGTCAAAAATTATTGCAGCATATTTCAGGTGATTGTTTAGTTATGTAAGAGAACTGAAGTAAATGCAAGATTTCCACGTGCTCACGCAGTAACATTCGACATGTGGGCATCTGTTGACCATGCCTTGTGCTTCATTCCTCTTGCATGATTAAGGAGTTGCCCGTAATATTGTTTAATTGCCTTTATCTGGTTTATGGTGTCGCCAAAGCTCGAGGTAGTAGGACTGTGATAGTGTTGGATCTACCTTTCACATCATTGTTATTTTTCAAAGATTTTTCTTTTTCATTACTGTCAACATTTATTATTTGGTGGGTGCTAGTTAAAAATATTTCTTTGCTGTTTTGTTCAAATCCTATTTGTTTAAAAAATATTGCCACATGTTTGGCTATGGTAGCAGTATTGGTAACAGGCTTGTAATAAACGTTTTTGATCATATTCAGTATTAATTTTATTGATCTGTTTTTGTGTTTTATGTATAGAAACATAAAATTGTCAAAGTAAGTGGTAAAATATATATTCCTGGTTTTGCATTATTGATTTTTTTTATGATGTTGTTTTGTTAAGAGCTCTTATGAAAATGCAAAATTACATTTATTGTGGTGAATAACAGGCACAAAAATTACAAGTTAAGTCTTTAAGTGAAGCTTTGACTACACTCCTTTCTTAGTATGTAAAGAAAAAATTGTCACTACATGTTTCACATGAGTGATTTTGAATTTTGTAACTTGTTATTTTTGACAGCTTGACTTGCTGATTAATTCTTATACATAATCATCAAAATCTACATATTGTGCTTCATAGATGTATGACGTAATTAACATTCTGAATTTTTATGCTCCTTGAGATAAATAACAGTTGGCTGTGAACAGTATGCTTTGGCTATATGGAGAAACCATTGTTTCAAGGCCATTTACTATTGTTCATAATATCTTGGCTTTTAGATTTTCATCAATTTTTTCCTATGAAATCTGAACACAAGTTATGGACTAGCCAAAAAAAGTATTGTTGAAAACTATATTAATGTGACTATATTCTTTTCATTCGTAATCTATAATTCCTTCAGAAAATTAGTCCTTGTTCTATGAATCAGTTTTCGTCTATCGAAAAATGATGAAATTACATCATGTAAAGCAAACATGGAATTAGTCACTTATTTAAAATATCGCAGTGACTATTGATAGTGTTAATTTCACTCAGAAGATATTCCACCAACATTTGAAATTTCTGGAAACCAACAGTATATAGTAATGAGCATTTAGTTAATAACATTCAGTTATTGCAGCAACAGTCTCTTTATCAAAAC
This sequence comes from Vandiemenella viatica, assembly GCA_031002005.1. Lineage (NCBI taxonomy): Eukaryota > Metazoa > Arthropoda > Insecta > Orthoptera > Morabidae > Vandiemenella > Vandiemenella viatica. The sequence continues at coordinate 192,243,666 of JARYHS010012519.1, forward strand.
TCTAAGTTGTCTGCTGTAAGGGAATATATTTTCTCAATGGTACACAAAGTGGCCACATAGCCAAGGCAGGCAGTAATCAGTCCTACGAAGAACACAGCCCCATTGTATTTCCTTCTGTTGTGCTTATTGTGCCTCCATACAAGGATGGTCTGCGTCTTCTTCCCCACTCAAAGGCTACTTCGAAGACTGGTGGAGGCCCCGCAAAGGTGGGTCTTTACATGCAATATTCTTGGGACAGTGTGGCTTTAAATGGCTAGATGTAAGTAGTGTCCACTTTTAGAAGAACATTGTACACTTGACATCTGCTCAGCACGGAAAAATAGTTACCGTCTTTTTGACATGTGCCATGCAGTACTGTACTAGTTCATGGTTTCTGATGTTTTATTTTGTTAACTGTCAACACAAATGATGCAATAACAAAAACACTCTCTCGAATACCCATTCTGTGGTGAATCACGGAGTAATAGTAAGTATTTTGTGGAAAGCCTTTTTTTATTTTTTCTTTTGAGATGAAATTATCACAACATTATCTATATTAGAAATGCTAGCCATTTAAATGCTTCCTTTCTCTAAATTAGATATGTTACATTCTGAATCTTAATGCTACCCTACCCATGTAAATGCTGTTTATGAAGACACATTGCTAAATTGGTTGAATTGATAGCTATTTACAGACATGCTGATATGTTTTCGACACATTTGCCAGTTCTGTTAATAGCAGGAGTAACATATGAGAGGAAAGTGGTCACTGGGTGGCATTCAGATACTGTACAAGTAGTTGTTGGCAAAAAGACTGTCTTGTGCATCTGAGTTGTTTGCTACATATTAATATTACAATATTAGCTTTATATTGTGAATAAAAAATATGTTTTAAGGTTGTAATTACACTTTAAGATTGATTTCTTATATATATGCATCAAAGGTATATAGCAGAATATGTGAGTTTACATTTAGAAATATGCATTAAATTTTCGATATGGAATGTACAATTTAGAACCTAAGCCCACATTGTTATTTATTTATGTATGAATAGAATAAATATTTGGGTGTTAAAAAGTTATTCTCCATTATGTTTTCTGTATGTTGAGGTGTGTAACATTTTAATATATTTCTCATTGTGTACAAAATGACCATTTAAATTACAGCCATCTAATAATATTATCCAACTTTCTGTTATGCATTTTGAGGTGTACACGATATTTTATAAAACTTAAAAAAATAAGAAACACGTGTAAAGATTTTAAATGCACACATTGCATGTCTTCATTAGGCATATATTTACCAAATTATATGATGGGCATAGGTTCACTTATGACTTATAATCTGTTCAGGATTTCTTGTAGCACATTTGTTTATTTTTATTTTTTTTGCCTCTCCCCATCCAGCTCACACGTTCGACTATTACGGTAAGTTCTGAGAGTTCTCATTCTTGCTTTTTGTACTCTTAGTTGGCAGGGAATGCCAAATCTTGCCTCAGCATATATATATATATTTACATTTTCCACAGTTTTTGCTTTTTCTGCCCCGCTTTTTAATGACTACACAAATTGCTACAGAGTAATTATCTTTTATGATTCTGCTTGCAGAAAAGAAATTGATCCAAAATCAAAAGTATTTACTTTCCCAATTGAGTTTGTGGCATGGATACTGTTTGATAGTTGTCAAAACTTTATCAGCTACTGTACATATCTTTATGTTAAAATTATTATTAAAAGCTTAACATAATCCTAATTAATTACTAGATGTGTGGAAACCTCATACCTTCTGCAGATCATTATTACTTTACATGAGCAAAATAAGGGTAATTCTTTTGAACTTCAAACTGAATGTTTTGAATGATCCTCCAAAATATCTATATATCTTCGAAGTAAGTTTTTTTGACTGATAATCGCTCAGTGCATTTGTAATTTGGCATTCCCACAAGTTAACAGTTGGAATGTAGTATATGTACTCTCCACCCAATGATTTAATTTTTTTTATGTATAATTCATCTGTATGAGAAGACTCCACTAACATTTCAGACATTATTAACCTGTAAGTATAAGTTTTTAAATGTTGTACAGTTCTAATGCAGCTTTCTTTGAACTATTCATGTGGACAGGCAGATTTATTAAGAAATAACAACTTACATGCATGCTTGTATGCATGCTTCGGGGACAATGTTTGAGAATGTAATCTCGGAGACTTTACAGGGAAAAACATACTTTATGAAGTGGGGTTCCCAGGCAATGCAGTGCAGAGCAACATGCTTGCTTAAATATGTTCCAGATATGTTGGCATTGACAACTTCTTGATGTCCTCTGTGCTCAATAGTCTCTATATGCACACTTATTTGAAATAGTGCACAGTGCTTCATGTAACAATACTTCATCTATTCTGATTTCAGTTGTTTTTCTTTAAGTATGCAGCTTTTCGGATGGTTGAAAATCAGCCTTGTAAAAAGCTATTGAAAAATAAAATGTTTAAAAAATTATTTCACTTAAAATTTTAGTACATACTTCTAGCTTTGTATATATATCTAATTCTATTGGTAATCTGCTTGCCACTGAAGAATCTTGGGGTAGTACTGTTAGGATTGGTTGTTATTTATAAATTATTTGTTTAATGTTCATATTTAGCTATTGAATTTTATCAACTGCATGTGTATAATTGTGTACATGTATACACAATTTTGAAGTTCACTTTTTATTTATGTTGAATAAATACACCAGTAAAGCCTAGTCACTTTTCTTTTTAATCATTACTTGGAAAGTAATGAGTTATCTACAAATGCATTGCTAATTAAAGGAGATGAGGAAAGCACGATGTGCTACTTTTAACATATCCATAGATTTTCTTTTACTGATTTCACAACTTAATTGGCTAACCCAAACATAGTTTTTATTATCAATGCTTCATTATTATTGTGTGTTACTTGCTGAATATAATCCCAAGTTTCTTCAAAGTCAGTAGAGGATTTGTCTTTCAACAAACACATTGCAAAATCAATAATAAAAAAATAAGTTTATTTCTATAGCTTCATTGCTGAAATAATTTCATATAAAGCAAAAGAGCCCTGAAATTGAAAAGTTACTAATCCTAAATCTTGTTAGTAAAAAAGGAACAGTGTTGTAGCTCTTTGCCTTAAGCACTGTTTGTGTTTTCTTTTAATGTTGTTACGAAGTGCAACAGATAATATAAAATGAGCTTGTGAAATAAGGCATAACTTGATTAAATGGATAGTGAAGGCTTTTCTTCTAAAAATTTCTTAGTGTTGCTGTTATTGCATAGCGAAGTCCTCTAAACATAATTGTCTCCAGTCAGCATTTGGTTATGTTATGAATTTTTCATGCATTGCAGTTTTGAATTGAGAACTTATATTTAGTGTTGCATTTGAATGGCTTTGACAGGAAAAAAAGATTGCTAATTAACAAATTTTATCAAGGGATGAAAAAAGGTCTATAGTACACAGCTGTAGTATTACAGAAGTGTGAATAACAGTGGGTTTTCAAATGCGTGATGGTTGGGATTCAGAAAGAGTATTTCAGTTCATACCAACAGAATTATTATTTTTTCTATAAATCTGAAATTGGTATTTGAAGTTCAGTACAAATATTTCTGTTTTTCATACTAAAAGCAGAGAACTTGATAACTGTATTATATATTGGCTGCAAATGTTTCATAAAAACCTGAAAATTTTTCAAAAGTACATCATTGTTTTTTCTAAATGTCTCCAGAACAACAGCTGGAAAAGAATTTTTAGTTGCTGCATAATCTGAAATCTGTTAACATAAAACAACTATGATTTATGATTCTGTTACACAATAAGATTTAGCATTTAATGTAAATTTTATTCTAATAATCTACAAGTATCCAATGAATTTCATCATACTCTCATGGGGGATGCTTTTCTTTCTCTGATAATTATCTAAAAATTGCTTCTGCTGTTTCACATTGTGTATACTTACTAACCATGTGTGGATCTGCTGTGACCTCCTCTGAGAGGTTAAGATAAAAAAAGGATTGTGTGTCAGAGTATATACTTTTTGTTGGAGTTGTACTATATTTTTTCTCTACTCTGGTCAGTGATTCATTCTCTCTCTATGCTACCAAGCTTCCTTTCTTTCTACTACATTTAATTAATGGATCTTTAGTCTTCAAAAGTGCTTTTTGCTTTGTGTTAATTCTTGATATTCCAGTATTTGATATTGTTTTACTATATAATGTTTTCTCTGTCAGCAGTACGAAGATACTTTTCAAATTTTTACATGTTTTCATTTTATTTAGGTATCTTTCATTTTCACAACTTTTACAACTAAGACATACATGGCAAATTGATTGTCACATTTTGTTCATCATGTGAGCCATTATTACTAGCTGTTTCAGTACATAAATATGAGTAAATGAGTTTCTATCAGATTTACCATTGTTATTTCAAAAATAGTTCATACTCTGGAAATATTAGTAGCTGTCTCAAAACAGCTACATTATGTCGGGCCATTAATTTAGCGGGATTTATTTGTATTGTCTTAGGTAACTGACTTTTTTGTTTCCATTTACCGTATTTGATTATTACTTGCATATTCCAGTGGAAATACTCAGTATATGTATGTATTACAGATCCATTTCCAAGTTTAAAAAAGTGTTAATATTTAGATGACTACTGAAACCTCAGTCTGAGGGAAATATGATTGGTTTTATTTTACATTTCATGGTTTGTTTGCTTTTTATATCATTTTGCCCCCATGTTAATAACTTTGACATTTTTTGAAAAGAAATAAAGTTCCTCTGTGATTTTGACATGTTTCAGCCACACTTTTCCTGGAAGAAAATAATTCTGCATAACATTGTGTTACAATTTAGTTTATAATAACAAGTTTCTGTCCTATCATTTAAAGTTGTCTATCTCTGAGGTGTTGTCAGAGTTGTTAATTTCTCTAACTGATTACTTTATCAGTAACAATTATTATACCAACAGTCATGCGGTGAGCTGTGGTGTGTGCAAACCTCCCTTGCCAAATGGCTCAATCTTCCTGTACATTAATAAGATTTTAAACCAAAATATTATATTTTTATGTTTTATATTCATCACAGCCTTCAACTTGGGTGAGTGATGGCATCAACAGTTAGGATGCTATGAATTGTTAATTCATTAAATTTATTTATTTTAACTTCCTTTTTTTGAGAGCTTTTATCTTTGCCCACTAGTTACACATTGTCTGGCTGTGCCTCTCCTTCCTTTCCTTTATCTGTCTTCTTTAGTGCTATGTCCTGGAATCTCATTTGCTTAAGCATTCTCCTCAGAGATGTTCTGTCTTCTAAGTCTCTTTCTGTCACCAGCAGATCTTCACCCACTTCTACCAAACAGTGATTTATTTTCAATACAACAAAATGCCAGACATCTCTTCCTGGTCAAGTCAATGATTTTTTCACAGTACCAGTATAGTTCCTTACTATTTTTTTTATTTATATTATGCATTATTGAAATTCCTGAAAACCTCTTCAACAGAAAAAAAAAAAAAAAAAATGCTGAGTCATCCCATCAAATAGCATAGTAGTCAATATTAAGATGTGATCAAGTTCACTCTGTAAGTCTTTAGTCTGATGAACCAAGCCTTTTGTGCTATGAAAGTTTTATCACCAGATTACACACAACACTGTGAAAAATGAGGAATTACTTGAAAACAATTCTCTGTGTCAATTAGAGTTTGAAAAGCATTAAAAATAAATTATCTTTCTTTTGAAATGTAAAGGTACCTGATAACCTGATCAGATTTGGAGGTTGCTAACTGTATACTGTAACCAATAATGACAGAAAATTGTTTCAGTTAGAATAATATTTTCAGTTCCCTTATAGTATTAATATATTACAAATAAAGGCCTTAAAATTCTGGTGGCATGTGGTATTACTAAATTAAATCTAAGTATGCAATACCATCAAAAACATTTGAAAATAATTTAAATTACAGCCATAATCAAAAATATATTAGTTGATCACTATTCAATTAGATTAAATTTCAATATCAAATAGTGTAACAAAAACTCATTTTATAAGTTAAAGCTTACTAATGAATTGTTAGTCTGCAACTAGGCTCAGTGTATTACGTTTCCTTACTATTAACAACTCTTCATGTTATGAAAGTTAACCTGGCTAAGAATTTTTTTATTTTTTCAGTATTTAAATGAAATATTATGAAAATTATAGATCTGTTTGTATTTGATCAAAACATTGTAAAGTGTCGTATTTTATAAGATTGTTCGTTTCTGAGCCTGCACTGTAAATTTTAACAAGATTAAGTGGATCTCTGAAGATGATTTAGGATACCAGAAATTATTTTCAGTTCAGAATATTGGTTTAACTTTCAAAACTGCACAGTTACCTTGAATGTGGTTTCAGACAGTAACACGAGTTCAGTCTGATTGATAGTGGAATTTTGTTGCAAGCTGACTGTGGAGGGTCTCCCCATCACCGTTGCCCACCAGTCTACCTGCGTTCACTGCGTCTCCTCTGTACGTACCTTTCCAGTGAATGCAAGAACTGCTTAGTTTGTGATCTCAGAACAACTTGAGTCTTGTTAACCTATTGCTGCTTTCCATATGACACAACTACTTAATCTGCTCTGTGGCCTCAAAATATTTATATATTTTTCTTTTCTTAAAATAAATAGATAAATAAATAATAAATACATAGTTTCATCAGACAAAAGGCAGGAGTTAATTATGCCATTAACTGATTCTGCTGGTTTCTGTTTATTCCTAACTTGTGTAACTCATTTAATTGTGATAGTATTACAACCTTCTATTACAAAGATCACATTGAGATGTCTATTTATATAAAAACTAAAATGTTTCTATGAGTTGGAAGTTATTTTATTGATCTTCCCTTTAAAAGTTTATACTTTTTTTTCCAGATAATGTCCAAATTATTTTTGAACTAGTCATTATGATCATGTGGTTATTCACTTCATTCTTTTTAAATTAATTCAAGTTTTTGAAGTTATGCCAACAACATCACATTTGGTTCAACAATTCTCTACTGTTTTTTTCATTACTTATTTGCCTTTTAAATTTCATATTATTTAACACTAATGTTTGTGTTAATTTGCTTTGGCTATTTTTTTTTTCAAATAATTCACAAGTGGAAATGTGTTAATTGAAATATATTATTCTAGTTTATCACTGAGAAAATGTTTCTAAACTTTTGTCAATCATTTGGAACAATGCAGTAACATAATATTTCTCAATAATGTAATTGAGTGCTTAGTTGTGTAGTTTTACTATCAAAGATTGCATTAGTTTTTTTTACCACTAAGCTAAAGTGCCAAGAGGATTACAATTTTAATTAATACAGCAGTGCTTTACACATATAATCAAATCATCAGTGTGGTTTTGATCTATTTTTTTGCCATTATAGTTGGAAAAAATCTGTTAAGTAAATAATTATTTTGAGTTTAAATGATTAAGATTGGCTTCTTTCATCCATCATAGATGCAATATATTGTTTAATTTCACATCTTATTGGCTGAAGTTCACACCATAAAAACTTTTAATCTCAATACCTTTCCAATCTTTGGAATTTAATTGTGAAGGAGTGCACACTCTATAACAAATGTAGAATTTTGAAACCTGCCAGTATATCCTGCCCTCTGGAGTTTATCAGAGGTTATGGCAAGATATTTAAACTTCAGATCTTCAAGCAATTATTACTCGCCCTATAATCATAAATAATCTTTAGTTTTTTTTATCTGTGGCCTTAATAAGCTGACACCTCTTGCCATTTATCTTTATTCCATGTTGACCTCTCCAGCTAGATATCCTGTTCAGGTTCACATGAATATCTGTGCCTAAGGCTATGTTGTCAATTTGTAAACCAATTACTTTTCTCGCAAACATATCCAATGTAGTTGTATATTATTCTCTCCATCATTTTGCTTCCATTAAAGTGAAATAATTGGCCTGTTAATTTTCAACCCTTCCTTCTTTGCTACTCATTACTACTGTCACACTTCCTCTTCAGTGGAAAGCAGAAAGGTAATGTACAATATCATGCCCTCTGATTTGTAGTAATATCATCTACACTGGCTCCTTTATACTTTTTTCTTTTGTGCCCTTCTCAGTTCATTCGAAATATTTTTGGAATGAATTTCAATTTTATATATATATACCTGTGTGGACAAGCTACTCTTCTGATTTACATTCTCCCATTCCTGAATTGCTTGGGATATTTTATTTTTTATCTTAGTAGAAGCCTGTCTGTTCTTTGTGTGCATAAAATTTTACCATGACTAATGACATGTTATTCCACAGATGTGAAGAATATTTGTACTAAACTATCAAACTCCAAAAGGTATCCTGGAAAGGTGCTGCAATCTTTTCTTCTGTGCAACTGCTACTGTTTTTTTTAAGTACAAATTGTTCAAATCTTTCATCAAGCCTAATTTCTGTCACTTGATTATTCTGTACTTCTAACATCTGATGCAATTAAGGAAAGTTTTTCGCTAGAATAGTTTTACTAGCTTAATGAGTTTTCCAGCATATGAAAAAATTACTAGGAAAACTTTCTAATCATTGGTCACCTCTTTTTATATTGATTTTCAGCATTATAATCTGAGGGTTTTGCTTTTACATTTAAAGTTGTAAATTCCTTCTACAAATACAACTGCTGTTCATGAAACAGTAAGTTCAGTTCCGCCGTATTTTCAATAGAACAAAGAGGGCAGATATCATGAGGGTTTGTTAAATGATTGGATCATCTTTTCTTCAGAATTTTTCCTTACTTTAGGGTTAAAGCGTCATCCAAGAACAGATATGCTGTTTGCTAAGGATTCTTGCATTACCTGAAGAAGGAAACTGTACTAACTTGATACCCTGAATTGCACTTCCAGCAAACTGGGTGGGGTCAGATGATCTTTTTGTATCAAAGAAAATCTGTTTGAAGATGTGAGCAATTCTGGGATCACAGTGCTGATTTTTCATCACCAATGCAAACTGCTTATTTATTTCTTAATTATAATGATTATTATTGTGGAGTAGGTAGTCAAGACTCCTGTAGTAGCCTTGTATTCTTTCCTTATAATGTTTCTTCTTTGGAGTATTGGTCAGAAACAATGAAGTTTCTACATATCACATCATTATCTTCTGTCTACAGCTCATGCGACAATAAGTTCTTTCTCAGATTTTAATTATCTCTTTTCAGTGTAATTTATGTTGAATTTGGCAATATGATTTATGCAGTTTTCATCTTTTCTACTTCATTGACCAACCTGGAAGGTGATTGTCACTTCTGACAGTTCTGAAATGTTTCCTCTTCTGAGGTAATACATACACTCCCTCTTTTCCTATGTTATATAAATCTTTCTTTATTAAAAAAATGTCTTTACTGCATTCTAAAGGTAAATGATTGTAAACAAATTAACAAATACTTGATTCATGATTTTTAAATATTGAGAGCTTGACTGGGATTAAGACTCAAAACAACATACAATGTTCCAACTTTTTTAACAAATTTTTTTTACTGATGCTTTACTATTACTTTCTCACTCTTTCCATGTCATATGTATTTTCTATTTGTGGATCTTGAATTCTGCCAGATATAAAGGGGTGACAGTCATTTTTTTTTTTAAGAATTTTTGTATTTTTTAATGTTCCTTTCACTATGTTTTCTATAGTCAATTGATGCTAAGAGTTACATTACCAGTTGGATAAATATTTCTGATTACAGTGGAAAAATGCACTGCGTAATGTCCAGCAGACGTTGCTCATTTTTCCAGGCTCCTATTTCTGTATCATAAATATATTTTTTTTTTTACTCAAGCTATTATAGAAAGTTGGCAATTTGTTTTCTGAATTGGTGGAAGTAGAGGATTAGATTTGTGAACTGGTTGTAGGTATTATCTTCATTACAAAGTAGATCTGAAGCCTTGGAATTGTTTTCATTTGTTGAGTACTCTATTTCAAGGGAAAAGTCTGCTAAGATTGACAGTGATTGGTTATCCAGCTTTATATATGCAATATGATAATGCACTTTTAATATTTTTTGTAATTTATTTTAAGAATTAGACATCATATGAGGTGTGAAACGCATTAATTAAAGTACCAATGCAGTATTGATTCTTACAGAATAGCTAAAGGATATATTTTATAAAATACCCCCCTTACAGGCTCATTTTCATAGTAATCGAAAAGCATGGCTACATGCGAATCTGCATGTCATTTTATAGTGTCATGTTTGGCTTTCTTACAGCACTTACTTCAATGTGACTAACTGAATTAAACTTGAAAACTTGATGTTGCAATGGTATTGATTTGTCTTTTTTTTTTCTTTTTTTTCCATCCTTTCAAGACGAGTACAATCTAAATCCTGGTTTAGAATGGGAGGACGAATTCACAGGTAGGTCCCATAGGACATGAAGCCATTTGAAAAAGCATGTGCACGATATTAAGTTGCACGTGAGAATCTCTCAGGCAAGAGATAAGTTGGAATGATAATATGAATGTTGTTAGTGTGAAGCAGTACATTACAATTAATAGTCTTACAAGTGATCCATACAAACTATGGTGACTTTAATATAGATGTATTATTTCTGTAATTAGAGATTGAGCCGAGAAATGAGATTCATTTTATTATTAATACTAATTAAATTTTCCAAGTTTTTATGAAACATTTATAGCTTTCTTTGATTTATTGTTATTAATCTCTAAAAGGCTACAGGAGGGCAACTCCCAACTTAATTTGAAGTCCATACTTAATGGCATTATTGTTTTATGCATTGTATAAAAATTTCATTTAGAACTTTCAGTTGAGTCTGACTTATCGTTCAGGACTATAATTACTGCCAAAAGCTACAATTTTATCTTTAACTTACTTGACATAAAACAAAATCTTTGTTCAATCACTAGATGGAAATATTATAGTTTTTCAGGAGCAATTTGATTTTGCATTTGTTTTATATTGAGTTTACAAAAATTGATATAAACTGTTCAGATAGCCAGCACAAGTATTCCATAGGTGAATGGTGCTTCACGTAAGTTATAAATGATATTTTACTAGAGAACTTCATTCCAACTTATATTTTGTCTTTGAGTATTTCTGATGACTCTGTTCACATAGAGTTTATAAGACCTGTTAGGGAAAAAAATCCTTATATAACATTCATAATTATTATGATTTTTAAAATGTGAAACTTAGAATCATTAAAAATTGTTTTATGAAGTGGCATTGTTAGTTTCTTGAGCATTGGTTATGCAGTAGGATGTTGTACCTGTATCAGCTCAGGTTTAATTATGAATACAGTTTATTGTATAGTACACTAATTGTTTACTTTTTATCTTATTTGTGTGCACACAGCTTAGTTCAGAGCGCTGCTGACACTATTTTTTCACATACCTAAATTAGTTTTATTTTGCAGACAATTGTGATATTTTCTTATTTTTTAGCTGCATTAGAAGCATCTTCCTGAGTATACCTGGGAACCCTAGCCCACATCCAAGTTATTACCAATTTTTGCTAGGCTTTGATCACCTTATACTGCATGATGCTCTGATTTATCTTTTCCCCCCTCTTACATATATTGAAACTGTATTATACAGATGTGATATGCTCTTGTTATAATTTTTATCTTCAATGTTTTTACTGAGTATACTTAGTGGAGTATTCAGTGGTAATTAGACTAAAAGATTTATCAAAAACAAGCTTCATAGCAGCAAAAAAAGTCATATTTTTTCGTCTGTTGTCACTAAGCCCATCTTGAATTTACTAGAAAGATGTTGGTTTTGTTGAAATATGTCACTACATTTTAATTTATTTATTTACAAAAATAAAATATTGGTGTTGGAATACTCATGCTTATTATCAGTAAGTCAAGAAATTTAACTCCTGTATCCAGCTTTACCTAGACTTTACTAGACTATTCAATACAGTGTTGGAAATATCTTCTTCGTAATCAGTTTTCAAAGTTAAATTTGTACAATGCATAGTGCTATCACCATCATGTGTTTAAAGCTATTGTTGCATGAAAATTGCTGAGCTTACATCGTAAAGCATGCTTTATCAATCCATTTTCACATGTATTAAACAAGCACTGAAATTGCAGAAAAACTACCAGCAACCAGACAAGAGTATACCACTATAATTTTGTAATTCTTAAAGATTTCTCATTACTGTTAATTTGATGTAGCATGTTATTGGTTTCTTTGTCACTTTTCAAATGTTCATGGAAGCTGCATTATTCTGTACATCCAGTTGTTGCTTATACAGTATTGCTATTATGCATGGTGTTAGACCTTACTTCAGAGTTTGACATTCATTGTAGAGTTCCTTTTTTGTGCTACATTGAATCGATTAAAGAATCTTCACATTTGCTTTTTTGTGCTTTAGTTTCCAAAGATTAACGTAAATTCTATATCCATAAACATCAGTTCTGTAGTAGTCTGTCACTTTTTTATGTTATTATGTTAGCAGTTTCTTCTCATATTCTTGTTTTACATGTTTATTATAAATAAAAATATAAAAGAATTATTTTCTTAAAAAACAGAAAAATGATGCCCTACATTAAGAAAACTAAAGTAGTAATTTCTTTCAGTTAGAAGTCTGTATACATGTTTGAAAATCTTAAATTATGAACATTTTCAGTTATTTACTGGTATAAGTAGATTATTTTCATTAAATCATTGTTTTATTATGAAACTGTTAATTCTGAAATAAAAAAATATTTGCTATAACCAGTTTCTTGCTAAACTTGTATTTTATATATCTTGATGCAAAAGCTTAAATACTTTCATTAATTTATTCAGTCAAATTGTTCCTACAAGTTGCACTGGAATCATGCCCACTCCCCCCCTTCCTAACAAAAAGTATTTTAATGAAATAATCTGGATGGGTATGAAAAAACATTAGAAATATAGAATGGGTGGAGAGTGTTTATGGTCTCTGTTTCCTTTTATCCAAAAAATTGTTTTGTTAATATCCAAATTGCAAATTAAATTGATATGTGTAAACTTTGTTCCAACGTTACTTTATTCTGGAGCCAGACATTACAGATATGCCTTATTTGCTGTGCATTTTTCATAGTGAGTTTTTGTGATGAAGGCTGCTGTATTTTAGGTAGTAAATTCATCCAGTATTTGTGATGAAGTACATGCTGTAGTAGCAATTTCCCTACATACCTGCTTTCATATCTCATTTTTTTAAATTAAATTAATTGACATATTCACACAAACACCCAACTGCACCCATAATAGTCTTCATAAATCAATTTTTGTCTCCCCTCTTTGTAGCTACTAATTCCCTCTTTAGATAATTCATGTGCTCTGGCCTTTCATACTGTCTCTTAGCTGTTTAGTGTTCTCTTCTTTAGCTTCTCACTTCACGACTATAGTATATGGATTTTGTACTTTATTTTGAAAAAAACTTTTTCATATTTTGTTTATCTCTTTGAAGTCTTCGCATTGCTTCCATGGTTTCCTCAGATCACTCCAGGCAAATTCCGGGATACTTCCTTCAAAAGGCCATGGCCGAATTCCTTCCTGTTCCTTGTCCCTAGTCCCATCCCACCTTTAATGACCTCAATGTCGACAAGGTGTAAAGCCATAAAAAACTTCCCTCTGCCTTTTCATTATACTGGTATTCTTCTTCTACATGCTGAAGTTTTTGTTGAAGTAAGTGCCTTTTTAATAATTGTACCTATAACCCCCTTCAATTTTGGTCACTGTTTTACTGTACTCTTTTATATCTATGAGAACTGCTCCGTGATCACTTATTCCTTCTATAACCTGAGACTCCACAGGAAGTAAGTCATCATGTTTTATAAGGAAGATTTTCAAACTACAAAGTTTAACAGCAGTTTCTGTGTTAATATTTCTGACAGGCACAACATGATTTGCAGTATCAAAATACTGTCTCTCCAGTTTGCCTGGAGCTATCCTGAAGGCATTGGTACCGTTATTAGATAATTTGTGATGTAGGTTTTCACTAAATAAATCAAATGGTTCAACTGAATTTTTTCATTTGTATATCTTTCCCTTTGTAATTGAGCTATTAACTTGTTATACAAAAGTGGTCCACCATAGAGAGAAGATCTTCCCACATTAGTACTCAACTAGTGCTTCCATTCTAATTCTTGACTCTTCCTAACTTGTGCAAGAATCAGTCTCACTCTAGTTACCTGATAATGCTCGACTTTCTCTCTAGCTTTCCGATCGCTTCGAGAAGACGAGTACTTAGGGCCGTCGTTGGGGGGGGGGGGTAAGCGGGTCAGGCTGAGGGAGGGGCCCCGATCACCGGCTACAGGGGCCCCCAGGCCTCGAAGCCAAGAATCCGCCCATTGTCACCCGGCTAGTTTGTAGAACTAAAAGAAAAAAAGGTCGCCAATTTACCCGGGGTCTGAAATTCCTAGCGCCGGCCCTGCGAGTAATCGAATGCTCCCTTGGGTATTCTCAATCCGACTGTCCTGATAAAAGACACACATTGTATATTCACATAAACATATGTTATAGTCTCCAGTCCCTTGCTAAAACTACTGAGCAGTGAACAGCTTGCCATTTCTGGATCGCTAATCAAAAATTGATTTAGAATAAGCTTTTTAAGTTTGGAATGTCGTTTGAGCTGTTGTCATTTCGGTGACAGTCTTATTTCTTAAAGGCAGGGACAGTTTTATAGTCTGCAGTATTTAATTGAAGAGTCCAGTAGTGCCTGTATTGATGAGGAATTCTGGTTACATGTTCATTATGTCCAGTGGCTGAGTTTGAACCCAGTTTGGATAGATTATAGAACCTTGAATATTCTGGATTTGGTTGAATCAGCTTTATGTCGTGTAGTTCACTATTCATCACTCTTTCTCTAAAGCTTGTCACTTTAGGTTCTCAGGACACTGCCTACCTCTTTCCTTCCTGGATGGAGTTGGCACTTAGTTTTCAGATTAAAGTTTTACATATTTTTGCTTTCTACTTTGGTGAAAGTACTCCAGTAACCTTATAGCTAAAGTGTGGTCTCCACTCTGAACTACTTGGGCAAGTGAGTGTACTCGTGATCCTGGCCACGGATATAGTTGGTCTCATAGCCCCCTAGTTATGTTGTGTTTTTGTGGCTGTGTGTACAGCTTTCAGAAATTTCTTGTAATAAGTTGAGGCACTTGAGACATTTTCAGTTATCCAATGTTATAGTAAATTCTTCCTAGTTGGTGGTTTTGAAATTCCAACCAGACTCTGGGGCAGATCTTGTCACCTGTATATGGAGACCATATGATGTGACCAGGGGTGTATGTTGGATGTGTGGAAATTCTTGAGGGTAAGTTTGTTGGATGTTCAAAATATCATCAGCATTCAGAGTTTTTGTTGTAAAACACAGGTTGAGATTGTTAATTCGTACCCAAGTCAGTATGCCTCAACACAAAGATTTTTACAAATAAAAACAATTTCATTCCTAAAACAAGAATGGTAACAAAAACGTATTAGCAACTGACAGCTAATTCTTGCCTAGCCGTATCTGGAAACACAGACCATAGTTTTGTATGAGGTGGCGGTATGGGGTAGAGGTAGTAGTCAGTGCGTAGGATAGGGTCCGGCTTATTCACCGCAGTTCTGACCTTTGACGACACGCAAGCGGAGGACGAGGAGAGTTCGCTGCCACATCTCGAGGATGGAGGACTGTTTAAGAGCAAGCTGCCACCAGGCATCCTACCTCATGGTTTGCCTCAGGTCAAGGAGGTTCAACCAGCTGTCACTAGCCTGGAAAATGAGGCCAACAAGCAGCAGCAGAAGCAAGGTATGTCCCCAGATATTATACTATCAAAATAATTAGCCAGAAGTTTGTGTATTTATGTTTCTAACTATATCAAAATCGGTTACAAGAGTTTGCTTTTAATGGTACCAACAGTAGATGTTGATACGGAATGGGAGGATATAAAGGAATGTTTTGACAGGACAGCTTATGAAGTTGTAAGGAAGAAAAATAAGTATAGAAAAAGGAAGGGATTAAGAATATGGAATGATTGTATAGCAAAGGTGGTAAAAAATAAAGATACAGTTTATGGGAAATTCCTTCAAAATAAAACGCAAAAAAGAAATAACGCCAAAGATCTTGTGAATCGTGGAGCAGATTTATAGCTAGTATAGAAAATGACATACGTGGGGGACAAGACTTTGCATATTAAGCTATAAGACATTTAAATAAAAAATAGACATTAAATTTATACAGTTAATTAATGAACAACAATGGAGGGAATACTGTAGGAGCTTGTGGCACAAGGGAATTCCAGAGCCCCGAGGGGAGGAACTTCAGTATAATAGCATGGTGGATCCCATCTCCTTAGAAAAATTACAGTTGGTGTTGAGGAATGTCAAAAATAGCTAAGCTTGTTGTCCTTATGGCATCAACATGGAGTTATTAAAATATGCAGGCGCTCTGTGTGAATTTAGAATATTACATCTATATAATGAGGGCTTGAAGAGCTAAAAAAAATACCAATTACAGAGGAACCTTGGTAACTTCAAGGGAGACGTAAAAAAATTGGAATTATAAAAGCCCCCAATAAAAATCTTTCTGTCAAAGGTGGCACTAACCAGCCACAGTACATTACATTACATACATTAGGGTGGAAGAATGTGTTGCCATGTTTTTTTTATCTTCTGAATATTAAGTAAACCATGACTTTCTTATTAAAGCCTATTTATTTTGAAGAGAATGGATGTAACTTTAGTGAGTTACCTAAGAGATATTGTTTAAAACAAGAAAATTGGATAATTGTTCTGATGAAACTGCTATTAAGCAATGCTATATTATTTTTAAAACAAGAGAAAGCATACTTATAATAATGCAAGGACTTCCAGTTAACTTCAACTAAATTTTCATTTTACCATTGATTAAAATTTCCATTGATACAGGTATGGGGGCAATGAAATTACACTAATTTTTAGGATGGCTGCCGAAGGGCCTTTGCATTCAGTGCATGTTTTTATAGTATTAAGTAATAAATATGACACTGTATTGTATAAATATACTACTAAATTCCTAAAAACTTTTAATTTAGGTATAAAATATAGTTTTAATATACCCATTACACTAAATATCTAACATTTTCTTAATTGGATTACAGTCAGAGAATTATCAGAAGAAGAAAAACAAATGATAATATTATCTGAAGATTTCCAGCGATTCTTTGACCACTCAGCACGCATAATGGAAAGAGCTCTTAGTGAATCAGTTGACATTTGTACTGATTATGTTGGGATGAGTCAGGGTGAAGAAGGAATGTGAGTATATAAACATGTATATGTACCTTTCCAACTTTGGGCAATTGTAAACCATAAAAAATAATCTATGCTTTCTTCTCTGCTCCCAATCCTGCATTTTTTTTGCTTTTATATTTTCTCATGGAAACCCTCTTTTTTTCTGCAAAAGAAACTGAAGAAAATGAAAATTGATAGAATACCCTTGATCAGATTATGGAAAATTTCACAACCTGATAAGACAAATATATTGGGAAGGTAAAAGAAATACTAAAAAATGAAATATTAACAAGAAACGAAAAGTGTGAAAGACTAAAAAGGCCTTTCATTCAATCTTTGCCTAATAAAGTAAAACAAGAAAATCTGAAGCTACTCTTTGGTGGAATGAAGCTATAAAAAAGGGATGGGGGAGAAACCAGACAAAGTTGGTTGAACTAGAAAGGTTGCAGATATCCAAGAAACAGGAGAAATCAAACTTACACCGAGAAAAGAAGTTAGAACTATGGGGTTGGTAAAGAAAATAGAAAAGGCTAAACGAGAACTATCAAACGGCATAAAATAAACTAAAAATAAGAATTAGTGTACAACATTATTTATATAAAAAAAAAAGCCTTCAAGGGAATAACAGCTATAGAATGTAAAGATGGGGATATGGTGGATATTGTTGACTAGATAGAAAGGGAAATACAATCATATTTGATAAATTGCTCCAGAATTGTGAAAACCACAAGAAAAATGAAGAAATGATAAGACAAAATTTTGAGTGTAGTAAGACTGATGTGGAAGATGTTTCCTGGTGAAGTAGAGAGAACTACTATATATAAAAAAGATACTGGGTTTGGTGAGTTTTACATTGATATGATCAAATCACCTGGACCAATTGGAATAAACTGGATATACTGAGTAATAAGATCCATTTGGGAAGAGAACAGAATACCAGATGATTGGAAAAGGGGATTGATTGTTCCCTTATTCATAAAAGGTTACAGAAAAGAATAGTAGAATTACAGAAGTGTAACAATTTTCTCCCTTAGTCTCAAGATTTATGGAACTGTGCTACAAGGATAGATAAGGAATATGGTCATATGTAATCTAGAAGAAGAGCAACATGGATTTGGATATGACTGATCTACTGTAGGTCTTATCTTTGTTAAAAGGGTGCTTTTTGAGAAATGCTGGGAAGAAACAAACCAGTCATAGCCATATTTCTCAATATAGAAAAGGCTTGTGATCATATTCCTCACCACCACATTTTGGAATTGTTAATTTAGAAAGGTTTTCCATAAGGCATTGTGGAAATAATTAAACTAGTGTATTAAAATACTAAGCATTGGGTTTAAGTAAAATTTAGCAGATCAAGATGGTTTGAGAGTGGGAGTGGTTTATAACAAGGAAACTGTTTTTCTCTACTGCTTTTCATAAGCATTATGGATGAAATTATAAATTTGTCCAAAATGAAAGAACATTAATGTTTTTTATGCTTTTATGTTTGGGAGTGGGAGAGAGGTGTAGAAGAACTGCAATAACAGCTTGACTGGTAGAAAGATGGATTTAATAAGTTTAGATTTAAAATAAGTGAAACCAAAATTGTGCACTTGGTGATCAGCAGGAAATTAAGACACCAAATTAATAGCATGAAATGGAAACTGTTTCACACTTTAAATACCTTTATTTTGGCTGATGATAGGCTAATTCAGGGTTAAACAGTTACTAATGTCTCCACTTCTGTTTTACAGATATAATAAGCATCAAAAGTATTTTTATCTAAAACTTAAATTACTCCTTCTTCCTACATATATTAGAGACTGCCACACTGACTAGGAGGGACATCATTCATACATAGGCAACTCAAATGGCGTTCCTCACGTCAAGTATACAGAAGATCAGACGAGACAAAATCAGTCCGACATCAATTAGATTTTATCATTCTACATAACTTGGAAAAAGTTAAGAATGAAAAGGTTTTGTCACATGATGAGAATGGCACCAAATAGGCTGTTATATTTTGAAAAATCAAAATGTCTAAAAGGAAGACCATGAGATTGTCGGATGAAGCAAGCATAAAAAGATGTGGCTATTTCAGGTTGTGAAGATACTCGAAGAGAAATGGTGACGAGACACCTGATCTGCTGGAATGGAAAAATCAATTATTATGATTGATGGGTCTACTTTATCTTTCCTTTCCATATTAATACTGCCTCATGCCATTTCCTTGTACTCCAGTGTTTCTGACTTTCCACTGTTAAAATATTGTTGTTATGCTTAGGATTTGAAATGGAAGAGGCTGAAAAAGGGCCAGCATATTTTATTACTGATTACTAAACCCCACTAATTATATTTGGCTAATTGTATTTTAATCTCTGCCACATTCGACTTGAGTTGCAATTGGTGAAAATCTTGTTTCTTCCTACATACTGGTTGTCTTGATTGATGTTTCTATTCAATTTTCTGCATTGAGAATCTAAATGCTGGCATAATCTTAAATTTCCACAGCAAAAATGTACATTTTTCAAATAAGATGATAAAAAATATATTAGTATGTAACTAACATAGTTCATAAGCAGGTGACCCTCATGACATACTGATTTCAAAAAAAATATTGATGAAACCTTGAAGACTTTGTATATGGTATAAATTCTTATCACAGAAAAAAGTCTAGATTATAAAAAGTTTTTGTAGATTTAGTTACAACTTGTTAAATTTTGCAGTCAATTGTCATTTTTTATTACATTGGAATGGCTAGTTATAACTAAAATGCATTTTATTTTGTTTATCTTTAACTTGAAACAGTAAAAGCAAGTTGTGGTGAACTTTGCTTTTACACAAGGAAGTAAGGGAACTAGACTAAAAAATCTACACCAAGGAACTCTCAATGTGGATATCAAATAAAGTAGTGACAATGGGTGCTGAGGAGGGCAATTAGATTTGTGTGTGGAAGCTAATGTACAATACTCTTTGTAATTGATACGGTAAAGGAGTAGGGTTGGGATGCATTGAAAAACAAGCTGAGTAAAGAGAATAATGATCATAAATTGCATCAGAGTCCGTATGGAAATTGGAGAAGGAAAGGAGATAATTCACTATAGACACTTGATAGGATAAAATAATTTATTAACATAATAAGTTATTAAGGAGCACCTCAGACAATGAAAGTAAAGTAAAGAAAATGCATAATGCAGAAACAGATGTCAGTTGGGCATAAGCTCCATAATAATAATAACTAGATGACCCGTGCGAAAATTTCGCTAATAAAATACAATGAATAGTGTGGTTGAATGCTTGTAATATAATGAAAAGTAGAAACACAGTTTTGTAGAAAATATTTATTTGTTTAGAGTAATAGGTATGCATCAAAACATTTACACAGTTAGGAAAATTTAAAACACACTGTATATATGACAAACTGTCACTGACCTTAACAGAATACAACCGACCTGAACAAAATGCACACAGCATATCAAAATCTCTGTGATATGTGTTGCTGTGCAAATAAATTGTTTACTTTGGAATTGTATAGCAAAATAAAAGTGTTTCCGTAACAGAAAAAAATATCCGAGAAGCTACTTATTGTATAAAAAAACAGTTATAAATATATGTGTATATTAAAAATGTGTATGAATATCTTTACAGGGATGAGAAATCTAATGCAAGGTTGTCACTTAATCGTTGGTTCTATGATGAGAGATGGTCACGTAACCGCTGTGTGACTTCAATGGACTGGTCTCCGCAGTTTCCTGAGTTATTTGTGGCTAGTTATCATAACAACGAGGACTCACCAAATGACCCAGATGGAGTATGTTTAATATGGAATACAAAGTTTAAGAAAACAACTCCAGAGTATATTTTTCATTGCCAGTCACCAGTCATGTCTTCAATATTTGCAAGGTAATTAATTTTATTTCCTTTTGATGTCCGTTATACTGTTTTGGAAATTCCATTGTTTTATGCTTTTCTTAAGTTATAGTGAATTTAAGTTTGTGTCTAGAACTGATATTTTTCTATGAGATACCTGTCTATTGCCTGCAGTGTTAATGGTACAACAAATCTGGCAATTAGAAAGTGGTAAACAGTAACTTTAAACAAGTGCAGAAAAGGAAACTATTATTTCAGTAATTTCAGGGTTGACATAATAATTGCGAATCTATAAACACAAGAAATGAAAAGGTAATGTTGTTTCGTATTTTGTTGTGTGAGGAGGGAAATTTATGCTTAAATTATCCAAAGTATTAATATTCCAGAGCCCTGGATAGAATATTTCAATAAAAAATGCACTTTCCATTAATGTTCCATGTTTGAAATATATTAAACAGATTA
Organism: Vandiemenella viatica; assembly: GCA_031002005.1. Lineage (NCBI taxonomy): Eukaryota > Metazoa > Arthropoda > Insecta > Orthoptera > Morabidae > Vandiemenella > Vandiemenella viatica. Next base: position 192,265,182 of record JARYHS010012519.1, read on the forward strand.
CCAAAAATAGCCACAGATGTCCAGTTGTCCTACATTATGAAAATACATTTCCCATTAATACAGAAATTATTACACTGCTGTAATGTAATGGATGCAGCACAAGACTGAATTGTCATTTTGTTTTTGACTTGTTTAGTATGTGAAAGGAACAAAAATGTTTCTAACGCCTTAACAAACTGCCTGAGGGAGAAAAATATATCGAAAAATTCACGTGGTTTGTTTTTTGTTGGTATTCCAACGAAGTATGAAGCTAAGCTTGTAATAATAACTGTGAGTTGTTTTGTTATTACTTTCGAATTTGTTTAAAATACATCAAATTGAATGTTGGTACATTTCAGGTTTCACCCTAATCTGATCCTTGGAGGCACATACTCTGGACAGATAGTGTTATGGGATAATCGTGTACAGAAGAGAACTCCCATTCAAAGGACTCCTCTATCTGCAGCAGCACACACTGTAAGTTGATTAAAAATGTTGGGTTGAACCTCAATACATTGAAAACAAATAGATCTTTGCTACAGTTTAAATGTTGTTTTTGCTTGAAGTAACTGCATACCACAGTTTGTTATTATTGCAGCATCCTGTTTACTGCCTCAGTGTGGTTGGCACTCAGAATGCACATAACCTAATCAGCGTATCAACAGATGGAAGATTATGCTCCTGGAGTCTTGATATGCTTTCCCAGCCACAAGAAACTTTGGAACTGCACCATAAACAGGGTAAACCAGTAGCAGCAACTTGTCTGGCTTTTCCTCTTGGTGATGTCAACAACTTCGTAGTTGGCAGTGAGGAAGGTTCAGTATATTCAGGTAGGAGTTTTATTTTTCATGTTTAGATTGCTGTGAATGATGATTTTAGAATTAATTTTTGCAGTTAAATAGGTTTCATATAAAAATCTTTTTAATCAACTTCAGTAATGTAATGGAAATGGAAATGAAACTTGGGGATTTTCTTAATTCACTTTTTTCTGTCTGAAATTATATACACATTTTCTAGAATAAAAAAATTATTTAAATTTTTCTCTCAAGCAAATATTTTGCCTTTCCCATTATTTAGCCATTTTATGCTAATTTTGAATCATTTTCAAACTTCAAGCTGGTGCTCTTTAGAAAAGTTGTTGAGAGAAATAATACACTAAACATCTGAAGTATTACTCAAACTATTCGTTTCCGTTTTAAATTCTGTAATAGTATAACTGTACACAGACAAATTTAGATTGATGGTAACGAAGAAGTTTGCCCAACCAGACAGTGCAGCTGTTTATTCTTGAGGGGCCAGAAGTTTTTCTGTTCATAGAAATTTGCATTTAAAAAAGAAATTTTTCAGTTTTATGCATGGTTCCTACCTTATGATATGTCCAATTTCATTAGCTCTAATACAGGGCGTTCGCCGGAAAATGCTACCCTCCCAGTCTGTTGCCGTCGGCAACTTGCTCGGTCAGTGGAGCCAGCTGTTTCCGCCACGCGGCACCGTGAATCACCGCACTGTTTAACACCTCCGTTGCCCCAACAGTGCAGTGCAGTGACCCTTACATTGTTAAGAACGGTTTCTTTGCATTGTAGATAGTTTGTGACTTCAGTCTCTTATTAATCAGTGTTGTGAATAAACGTTTCTTTGCGGTTTGGCTGGTTTGGGGATTCATACTCTTATTAATCTGTACCGTGTTTGAGTGTGAGTAAAATTATGGTATGTTACAGTTTGCAACAAAGAATATTTCTCTACGATACATATGTGAAGAAGAAGTCGTTTAAAAAGTGTCGCAGTAAATTTCGTCGCGAATTTCCTGGCGCTTTACTGCCAGCTAAATTAACAATTCTGCGTCTGGTTAAAAAAGTAAGAGAAACGGGTTCATTTTTTAACAAAAAGAGACTGTCGGTCAACCGTATTCTCACAGAGGAGAAAATTGACGATATCGCTTTTCGACTAGAACAGTCACCCAAAAAATCATTAAGTCAGTTAGGGCAGCATGTGTCTCGAAATATGTTCATAAGATGTGAAATGTGCATTACACAAGAGGGTCAACACTTCCAGCATCTTTTATAAGGTAAGCTAATGAATTACGCCACATTTAAATGCTTAGCACACAAGTTTATGAAGTTTATGAAGCGTAATTATTATGAAATAGTCCGCGGCCGACGGTCGAACAATGCCGGAAACTGAGCGCTCGCTTGCCGGGAGCAGTTTCTTCCTTGTAGCGCTAACAGTGGGTTGCGTTTCCCGGCGAACGCCCTGTACCTGACACTGTTAATGTAAATGTGTTGTGAAGGCAAGAATAACGCATTTAAGGATGCCTATTAGTTTGTACTTCAGTTTTGAATTATTGTTTTAAATCATGCATTATAGTTTAATCATTTATTGCTTTGTTTGTAAAACTATGTGCTAACTGATTTGGATGACTACTTTGTTATTAAATGTAGTTCTGCAATTTTATAGCATGTCGGCACGGAAGTAAAGCTGGAGTGACAGAAGCATTTGAAGGCCATCAGGGACCAGTGACTGGAATATCTACACATTCAGTACAAGGAGGAATAGACTTTTCACACCTATTTCTAACATCGTCTTTTGACTGGACTGTGAAACTGTGGAGCCGCGAGGTAAAGGAAGGGAAGGAAGGCAAAGAACGTCGTCCTCTGTACTCCTTTGAGGACAATGGGGACTATGTATATGATGTGGCGTGGTCACCAGTGCACCCGGCTCTTTTCGCAACAGCTGATGGTACTGGTCGCCTTGACCTTTGGAATCTCAACCAGGACACTGAGGTAATAATATTTCTTCTTTTAATTAACTTTGATGTTATAATAATAAATTTTTTCTCAAACATTATTCACTGTAGGGAAAACTGTGATTTAATTGGTGGCTTCATAAGTACAGACAGTTAATATAGTTTCAACGATCATGCTAGAGTTTTGCTTAGATTTCTTATACTGACAGACACAGCTTACACAGAATTATTTGCATTTGTGTTAATGTGGGTAGTTAACTAATAATTCCTTAGGAATACAAAATCCAATGTGTCTGCACTCTTATCCTCAAAGGAGGAAGCTTTTCCATTTGCAACAACATGTAGTTATAAAAATAATTATCCCAGTATTTTGTAAATTTCCTTATTAGCAGTAATATTTGATATTGTAGCTCCTTGTAAGGATCTTAGAATTTTGGCAAATTCTAGTTTTGCTTAGGCGGGACTTAGAAACTTTGTGAAGTACAGTTTTCAACTTTAAGTAATTTCCCTGTAATCTTGCTCACAGTTGCAATTCGTCATAATAATCATTTTAAAGTGTAATTATCATATCGGGAAACGTGTAGTTTAAGAGTTATTCCCGTTTGTTCAAGTTTTGAAGCACGCGATCAGAATAGTGAAATTCTAAGATTCGCAGTATCTTTAAATCCAGTAAAGCTACAACCGAACTTTTATCACCAGCTGTAGTCAGCACTATCCCCGATATTTTGGCAGTAAAATTAAGTAATTCAGCAAAGTCTAATTAGCGATTTTAATTAAGAGAAAATAAATAAGCTTTTTTATTAAAAGAAATATCAATTTAAATTTTACATTAGCAGATAGTCCTAATTAAGACGATTTCAGACATATATGGGTTTTCATCAAAAGTTTACGCATTTGACCGGTAATTAAGTTTTTGTAAAGTAGATTGTCGCGGATTGTTGTGCACGCGCGTAAAAAGTTCTAGAACACTTAGGGATTTTACCCAAATTTGAATGTATCACTACGCGGAGTCTTAAACAGCTAAAACTTCAAAATTAATTACTCTAAATTTCTCAAGAGACTGCCGTCGGACTTCTAGTGGATAAGTCCGGATACTGTTGAAGTTTGAACATTTTTTAATAGTCTGGATCGTCAAATAAATTTCGTACTCTTTGAGCTACGCGGAGGAAAAAGATGTGATACAGTTGCTGACATCACTGGTTCTCGTGGTTTCGATAAAAGAGCCGGTCTGTGGCTGTCCGTGGTCTGTTCCGGTCTGTCTGTTCCTGCCTGGCGTCTGTTTCGGTCTGACTTTCGTCGCGCTGGTTGTAACTCGCCATGTGGGCTAGTTCAACCATGTTAGATCGTGTCGTGTTATCTCGTAACTTCAATGACTGCTAAGAACTTTTAAATTTACTAAAGGGGTTTCGGTCGGTTAGATTTCTCTCCACAATCTGTAATCTTTTGGAAAAGATAGTTCGATATGCCTGCTCAACTGTAAATGCCATTTTGAACTTGTGACTTTGAAAATAAAACTTTGGATTTTACTAACAGTGAACTTGTGTGCTTCAGTAGTTTGCTGGAACCCTTTTCTTAATTTGTGGGTAACAAATTTCGTGGCGACCTAGGCATTTAGTTGAGTCATCCTGGCTACATGGTCAAATCAAATCAAAATTATTTAGCAGAAGTACTGAGAATTGTGAGCTATCAAGTGTTTAAGTTAAGGCACTTAGGCGATACTACTACCCCAGTATCGGCCTATGTCCTTACATGGGACTGTAAGGCTCGCGTTTGATTCATTTCAAACGGTGGAGGAGAAATTACCGACCTACATGTTACGTGTGAAAACTTCGGGGAATAACCGGCACGAGGGCAACTACCTCATCATGACTTCGACGACGCCGACACCGCCCGCTCACTGAGGCCAGATGCAGCACCCGATACCACATGAGCGTCGCTTCGCCATGGTACATCGCGGGCGCATCTCGACTTCACACCATGCAGCACAGCGATGCCCGGGGGACTGACCACACCAACAGCTGTTTCCCGCGGCTCCGACAACGGCAGACCAACATACTGCAGCTCAACATGCAGCCTACAATAAAGTTAAGTAAAAACTTTTTCCAACTTTTCTTCGAGACCGTCGTGTGAAATTTTTTTTAATAATACTGCCTCCATATATGCAACAGCATTTCATACAGTGCACTAAATTATTGCGTTGCAATCATTTCCTCCTTACTGAGGCAGACTATTTTCACATTTTGAATTCTATTTGTTCGTGCACTAGATAAGCGGCCATAAACTTTTCAACTCTATTTCTTGTTTACTTTGTGCGCAAAGTATTTCTTTATCGCAGACGCGCCATATTTTTCATCTTGCTGCAATTCAGTGAAAAGAGTCTATTGATGCTTGCTGTAACGCACCATAAACAGTTTTTGAGAAAATTTTACAAGTATTGGCTTTCTGATTCTGTGTTCATCTTTGCATTGTTTTATTTTTCATGACCATTGTCTTCTCAGAGTGTACAAAATTTTTTCTATTGATTATTGTGTGTTTTTTCAGGTTAGAGTTCAGTTTTGATTATTTCTGTGTTTTTTTTATGTGCACTTTGTTTAATATTATAACTTTGAGTAACACTTTTCGTAACCATGGAATCTGTAATTAGTTGCCCGCCTATTAACATTCCGCGGGATGACGAACTAATTTTTCACTGGCAACCTTTTGAATCTGACGATGTTGAGAAAATAATACATTCTCTTAAAGAAAAAGAAACTGCACTATTAACAGTTGCTCATATTAATTTTTTCCCTTACGCCGATATCGGATCCTTCATTAACAATGTCGTGTATCTTTGCAAGGCAGCTAAGAGGTTTGTAGAATGTAATTTCAATATATTGTCACGACATCTGTCCTATGCTGAAAAGTCAGCAAATAATGGCTACAATGTTGATCATATCAAGATTTCTCCAGCGAATCAGTTGGAAGAACTTCTTGTTCCTTTTAAACAGAGGCTAGCTAATTGTGAGTTTCTTAATCAAAATACCATAAGTAATAATTTGGAGCAGCTAGTTCAAAGCAAACAACAGGCTGAAACACAATTTTGTGCTTTTTTGAAAGATGTACCCTCTAAGGTAAACGGTGATGTACTACAAACTATTAATAACATGGCACTGCCTATTCACCAACAGATTAATCAGCTGTATGATTTAGCTTCTTCTTATATCCAAAGCCTCCAGGAATATCAAACTAAGACCATTGCAAAAGTACATGACGATTTTCAAAATTTTTGTAGAAAAGTAATTCAAGCTAGGCTTGACTATATAGAATCTCACTCAAAGTCATCTGAGGAAACAAACCCACATTCATTACAGCCAATTTCCATTCCAAACCAACAGCTACAAACACATACTAGCAGCATTTTTTCAGATGAACAGGTGATTGTAAATAATGTTGTTACTACACCTATTACTGAAATTTTAGATAATAACGCTGAAGGTAGTATTTCAAATCAATTTACAGCTGTTTTGGAGCAAAATATACAAACAGCTGATACCAGTACCATTGCGGATACTACGCTTAATATCCATGCAGAAGTAGAGACTAGAGCAATTGTAGAATTGAAGAGGGGATGTTTACCTGGGGAAGAACACTGGATCCACCTGATTATTGAATTAGGGTATAGACTTATTAATAACCCTTCAAATTTCCAGGAATTTTGTAATTCCCTTCAGGGGGCACCATCACGCTTTAAAACTTCATACATCCCAGAAGTAAACGCTTTTCAGCCTTTGTTGAGTACACCCTCAGGAACAGCTGATCCAGTGGTACACACCACCCCTCCTCAGTCACCAGCTGTTCAAGTAAATGCTCTTGTTTTGCCACCACTACAACCTACTACTGACCAATTAGATCCTATTTCAGTAGAATCAACTGACTTGTCAAAATCTGAAAATTATGTACAGCCCTCAGCTGATCCCTCACAGGTCATTGACCCACCTATTATGAATAATTGTATTGTAACTGACCTTATTGATATCGCAACAGATGTTTTGCATGAAACTAAAATTACTGATAGTTCAGGCCCTAGCCCTACACAGTTACTTAGTGATATTTTTGGTGATAATGAAGATTTACCAGTAGTATTATCTGACAGTGAGGATTTAATTGATTTCACTTCTGTACAAATTGAAGATCAGAGTACTAATATACAATCAGCTGATCCCACACCACAGGCTGTTTGCTCATATGAGCCTAATATTACCAAACCCAAACAGCTTATAAGGCGATATAAGCCTACATTTGTGGATAAGCTGAAACATCAATTATTTCAGAAAATGTTTCCTGAAAACATCCTTACTGCTTTACCACTAATTACTATTCCTAATTGGGAACACGGTGGTCTTAATAAACAATTTTTCAACTTTATTCTTTTTCAGAATGTAAGAGATTTTTCAGGCAGTGGGTACTTCATTAAATTTTATCCTGATAATTTCAGGAAACCCTTTTCATTCTGTATGGTAAAAGAAAACAGGGTTTCCTTTTCACAAACTCACTTGCCTATGCTGTACCAGCACAAAAAGACTGTTAAAATGAAACTTATTTTCAATTCTAGTTATCAATGCTTTGGGAGGGGGACTAAAATGAAAAGTCTGTTCCACCCCTCACCACTAAATGAAAACAAAACCATTTTGACTTATGATTGCTTTGGGAGGGGAATAAAGATGAAAAGTCTGTTGAACCCCTTACCACCAAACAGAAGAAAGATACTTTTTGCAGAAAGGAGGAATGTTCTTAAACTTAAAATTAGTACACCTCACAAGGTGCCATCACAATTATCCTGCCTTTTGAGGATATATAAGACAATTCCTGTCAATTTTAATATTTTTCTATTTTATTTTGGGATTTTTAGTATTTGTTTATTTGAAGCTGTTGCACAGCAGATGTTGATTTTGGATGATGTAAGGGAGCATGAAGTGTTGCTACCACTTCACTTTTCTATTGTGTACTGTATCATAATAATTTACCATCTACCTTGGGAAATCAGACAACAATTTGAATCAGATAGGATTTCTAAGGCATCAGGGATGGAACTGATTGAAGTAGAGATGGAATGTCAAAGAGAGGAAGTTATGTGCACAGAAGAGGAAGTAAATGCTCCTATTAAAGTATGTGTGAGGATGTGATTTGTTTTTCTATGTTTATGGGGGAGGCTGGAAGAGAAGATAGTACCATTTTGGGGGAATGCAATATCATTATTATTATTTTATTAATAGGACCAGGAAATAGAGACTCACCTGTGAATCCCATTATTATTATTATTATTATTAGGGCCAGGAAGCAGAGACTTGCCTGCGAATCCCATAATTAATAGGGCCAGGAAAAAGAGAGTCACCTGAGTATCCCATAATCAATATTAGCATTACCACCCTTTAGGCATCACTCCACAGATAGGATGACCATAATTTAAATGTACAATACATTCAAGTAACACACAGGGCGACCAATACTTAGTGCATGACCCTACACAAATAAACTTCCTCTACACTATGGGCATGACACTCACATATATATAAAATAGGCTTCACCACAAGAGTTGGGTTGACCTTATATTTTTCTCAAAGGCGTCACTGATGTAGTTACATTTTTAATTAACATAACATATATAACATAGAAAACATTTCCATCAACATACTATTGCGATATGCGCAGATATGACTAATTTTGTAACATGTAATGGATTCTTAGAGATGTAACGTCAAAACTGATAGAAGTTTTCATCTTTTGGTTGTTAAAGATTGAATTGACGTTCGAATTGGAGTTTTGCGTTATCTTAAGTGTTTATATTATGTACCTTAGAGAGTTTTGGGGTCAGTGATACCTATTGTTTCTTACACTGAAGAAATTAAGATGTGTTTTGTAATGTGATGAAAATAACACATACTTTCAACATTTATAATATTAAAATTCTTTGAAACTTTTAACTTCATTACGTAATTTGCTTTATACATTGTCTTATTTACCCAACTTAGGTTGAGGAATTTTTGTGCTTTGTCGCACCTTAGGCACTTCATAGTGGCTTAAGCAACCAGATTTAGAGAGCAATGTTTATTATAAACAATAAACTATACCACTGGAATTGACTTTGATAGAATATAACGGATATGAATCTACAATTTTTCTCTTGTAACATTATTATCAGATATTTGGTCCAGGGGACAGAGATCCCATTATGAGTACACTACTAGGACCTACTTATATTTTGATAACAAGAAGATAATATACCAATCATAAATGCTATTTAACATTCTTGCACCAGTGTACTGGTCAACACAACTGGAGTTGTGATAACTTAAAGAGAGATATTTTGTAAAATTTTGTCATCAGTATACTGATGAAGTGAAACTACGTTTCAAACATACATCACTTTTGTACTCTCACTTTACACAGCAGTGTACTGCTGAATGGAAACTATGTTTCCTTTATAATTTTTCCCCTACACATTTTTAGGATGTTTCGTTTTATTTTGGGGACAATATTTTGTAAATAACTACAATGCTTTATACTCAGTATTATTATAATAACTTTGTTACATTTAAGTGATACATTAACTTGGCAAGAACCAAGTGTAACTTGTGTTTCTTTACATTATCTTTTTTTTTTGTACGTATATAAGAATATTTTTTCACTTTTATAACTTTATTCCTAATGCATTAGATGAATAATATTTCTTTTGCTTTTCTTACTATTGTAACTACCTTTCCTTTACTAAGGAAAATAATTATTTACTATTTTATTTCCCAACAAATCATGGGAACATTATTGTATTTACTATGTTTATTGTACACTTACTTTTGTATTTTCATTTAATTTTTCTCTTATGTACATGTTAGAGTTTAAGAACAGTTTGGCCACCACTAATTCCCATTGTTTTTTCTGATTTGTATGTTCACAGACCAGCTAGCTGACCGAGTTCCCTAGGCCACTCCTGCTGCGACAGGAACCGGGGAAAATGGACATTACTCGGCAGATCTAGCCATAAGGCTTTTGTTTTGTATAATTTGCGAGCCTTACTGTCAGCTCCCGTTACAGGACTTGGGTTTTCACCCATTATTAGGGAGTTCTGTGGTCAGTGTATAAAGGGAAAGTGGTAATTTAAGGCCATAACAAAACAAAATAATATTTAAACAAAGACGTTTATAAAACGAAAGACTTTCCTACATGGAATTGCGTAATACAACTGTTTATAAAATACAACAATTTTCATTTCTATATTTGTAAAATAATACACATTACTATTTCTTTTTCTGAGAACAAATTTGATATTTCTTGCATTAATATGTTGCAATGTACTTTTGTAATTTGTATTTATACCACTTATGTTTCTTATTTTGATAATATGTCTGATATTTTGACAATTTTGTGATTATTTATGTTACACATACTAATATTTTGTGACAATTTCACATTTTTGCTATTTGGTAATAATCGTATGAATTTAATAATTTTTTCATTAATATTGTGATTTTGAGAATGAATGAGTTTTGAGAAAAATTTTGTAATAATTTTGAGAGAAAGTTAAAGTTATTGAGATTGTTATAAATAATAATACTTTTGCTTTTTGAGTATGAATGGTGGAGAGAGAACCGAACCGACATGCGATAATTAATTTCATTTGGGGATTTCAAATTTTTCTTTTCTATTTTCAAGATGTTCAGTTAGTTTTCTTTAGAAAATAACTTCAATCTTCAGGGGGCATGTAAGGATCTTAGAATTTTGGCAAATTCTAGTTTTGCTTAGGCGGGACTTAGAAACTTTGTGAAGTACAGTTTTCAACTTTAAGTAATTTCCCTGTAATCTTGCTCACAGTTGCAATTCGTCATAATAATCATTTTAAAGTGTAATTATCATATCGGGAAACGTGTAGTTTAAGAGTTATTCCCGTTTGTTCAAGTTTTGAAGCACGCGATCAGAATAGTGAAATTCTAAGATTCGCAGTATCTTTAAATCCAGTAAAGCTACAACCGAACTTTTATCACCAGCTGTAGTCAGCACTATCCCCGATATTTTGGCAGTAAAATTAAGTAATTCAGCAAAGTCTAATTAGCGATTTTAATTAAGAGAAAAAAAATAACCTTTTTATCTAAAAGAAATATCAATTTAAATTTTACATTAGCAGATAGTCCTAATTAAGACGATTTCAGACATATATGGGTTTTCATCAAAAGTTTACGCATTTGACCGGTAATTAAGTTTTTGTAAAGTAGATTGTCGCGGATTGTTGTGCACGCGCGTAAAAAGTTCTAGAACACTTAGGGATTTTACCCAAATTTGAATGTATCACTACGCGGAGTCTTAAACAGCTAAAACTTCAAAATTAATTACTCTAAATTTCTCAAGAGACTGCCGTCGGACTTCTAGTGGATAAGTCCGGATACTGTTGAAGTTTGAACATTTTTTAATAGTCTGGATCGTCAAATAAATTTCGTACTCTTTGAGCTACGCGGAGGAAAAAGATGTGATACAGTTGCTGACGTCACTGGTTCTCGTGGTTTCGATAAAAGAGCCGGTCTGTGGCTGTCCGTGGTCTGTTCCGGTCTGTCTGTTCCTGCCTGGCGTCTGTTTCGGTCTGACTTTCGTCGCGCTGGTTGTAACTCGCCATGTGGGCTAGTTCAACCATGTTAGATCGTGTTGTGTTATCTCGTAACTTCAATGACTGCTAAAACTTTTAAATTTACTAAAGGGGTTTCGGTCGGTTAGATTTCTCTCCACAATCTGTAATCTTTGGAAAAGATAGTTCGATATGCCTGCTCAACTGTAAATGCCATTTTGAACTTGTGACTTTGAAAATAAAACTTTGGATTTTACTAACAGTGAACTTGTGTGCTTCAGTAGTTTGCTGGAACCCTTTTCTTAATTTGTGGGTAACAAATTTCGTGGCGACCTAGGCATTTAGTTGAGTCATCCTGGCTACATGGTCAAATCAAATCAAATTAAAATTATTTAGCAGAAGTACTGAGAATTGTGAGCTATCAAGTGTTTAAGTTAAGGCACTTAGGCGATACTACTACCCCAGTATCGGCCTATGTCCTTACATCCTATAACATCATTAAGCTAAAATGGCTCAGATATTGTGTAAAATATTTCAGATGTAGAAATAAATAAATGAATGTACCATATTTATAGATTACACTAGTCAACAGTAGAATTCATTGTCCTTGATAAGAGATTTTAGAATAATTTAATCCCTCTAATTATGTAACTATGAATATTCTTGCAAGATTGATACCTTTCCTTAAATACAAGCTAATATTAATTTTCTTTACATGAATTTTAATGGTATTACAATAAATACATCATCATCACCATCATCATCACCATCACCATCATCATCATCATCATCATCATCATCATCATCATCTTTTTCTGTCTGTTATGAAGTTACACACTAAAAGCATTTATGGGGAAAAAATTTTCTGCCTGTCTAAATTTGATTGAAAATTACTATAAAATATTTTGTTTTCATACCTACTTTATATAAGCAAAGGGAGAAAGCATAAGAAATTAATATTATACTTGAGGTAAACACGCTTTTATTTTATGAGATTCTTTGAACAATCTATTTGGAGAGACCCGCAGTAATTTGCCTTCGTGTAACGATCCCATCTCTCCTGATCTCTTTCTTCCAACATTTATATAATGGTGGAAGTGTTCTCCCTGTTCCTCATTGTAATCTCAAAGGTTTTCAGGAAAACTATTCAGATGGGTATAGAGAAAATCTGTTTGTATGCTCATGTGTACTCTTAAAATTCTAAAGTGTTCTAGCATCTTTGGCACAATTTCTTCATAATTTGGCACCCTTCTTTGTTTTGAAAGACTTTTGGCAGTATCTTATACCTCCATGCTACCTGGGAGATTTCTCTGGATGTTTTACATCTGTTTTGGTTAATGGGTGTATCAGTGCATTATTCCAATTGTCAGGGATTATTACCATTTGCCAGATTTCTTGTAGTATGTCCTGCAATATTTGCCCGCCTGCTTCTTTTCACAATTTTGCACCAATAAAATTTTTCCCTGTAGCTTTTACTCCCATTTAACCCCATTCAGTGCCCTATGGCTACTGGAAAAAATTCATTTACCACCTATACTAAGCTACTCCAAGCTTCAGTAGCTATGACTTTCACAAAATTTCTATCTTTCATCAACGTTTAAATTTGAGGGCCATTGAACATTCCTCCTTTAAACTTTTCCATATTTGGCTTAGGATATGTGTTCAAGCAGAATTATTTAACCACAAATTTCAGAGTATTTAGGCCGCTGGTGTTTCTCATATTTTAATAGGGATTTTCATTTGTTGTATCAACACCACACTACTCGTGTGTTAAAGCATGATTTGTTTGCCTGTACAAACTGTCTTAACATTTTAGCCAAACCAGTGATTAACTAATGACTAAACTTAAGATACCATAAAGTTATACCTGACTTTTTATTTTTGGTTGTTAGGTACCAACTGCTAGCATAACAGTAGATGGAAACCCTGCTCTTAATAGAGTTTCATGGACACCATCAGGTTTACATGTAACTGTTGGAGATGACATGGGAAAAATTTGGGTTTTTGATGTTGGTGAGGTAAGCTTATAATACTAATATTCTAATGATAAGATGATGTATTGCAACACATAAGAGATACAATGTGTATTCATTCAGTACTAATGTTCCAGTTTACTATGTTCTGTAAAATATATCCTCTTACTTTTATTGTGATATCTCATTTTTTCAGCATAAATTCTAATTTATATTTTTCTTATTTTCTACATATTCCCTCAACTTATCTGTGCATGTTGTAAGACATTTAGTGTTTTTGGTATTATTTTTATAATAAGAGTAAATTAATACTTGCAGTCCTGATCACGGTAAGCCATGAAGGCATTTACTGCTGGTAACTATACAGTACCTCGCGAAATATTTTCTCTCAATTCAAACTTTGTGCTTATTAATTTCTGCAAGTTATTCTCACTCAGTTCTGGAAGTAGGTTAATCTAATTTTCAATAGTTCGTTGTCACTGTAGGTTGCCAGGTAGTGTACCAAACCAGCTCAACACAAAAGGTGGATAAATAATTAGAAAAACTCATCAAGTACGAGATCATAAACTTAAGTCCATCACACGTTTATTGCAATAACTCAGAACATAGAACCAGTTGGCCACTACCACATTTTGAACATTAAGGCTAGTCGGAACTTCGTCAACCATAGATTACAGAAAAAAGGAAATTAACAATTGAGTCAGCTTTACACCAAAGTACTTTTAATGTCACAATTAATGTTCTACTGTATTCCTGCACTGTTCAAACTTTATGTAACACACACATTGTCCCGGATAAACATATTCAGTCTTCATGATCCATTAATGCGCCGCACTATTACTTAGCGTCTAACACTCCAAGACGTGAGCCACCCGGTACCATAGCTAGGCCACAACTAACTCAATGTATTTGCCCGCTTACCACGGTACTATTTGCGGGTCGGCGAAATGTGACTGTTGTATTACACTATCCTCTAATGATGTGTTAATTTTGTATATCCTTGTATCATAAAATGTATGTGGAAATGTATGAAACTAATTGAACTTGAAGAATGCATCTCCTTGTTCATCGTGAAGCACTGTCCACCAAGGTATTCCTTGAGTGCCCCAAACATTTGGTAGTGCGGATTTCCTAGAATAGCCCAGGGTATATCGGCCAATTTTTGTTGTGTTACTACTGTGGTGCGGGGTCTGGCGTAGTCACTTCTGATCAGAATGTTGCACCTTTTAGACCAATAGGCAGCTCAGAATCAGCTAAGTCAATCACAGTAATAGTCAACATTAATGGTTTGACATTCTTGAAGAGAATTGACCAACAGTCTCAGAATACAATGATCTAAACCTTCTCTGTAGACAACTGCTACTTCACTTTCACCAGTCTTCTACTCCTATTGTCCCTCATTGATTTGGTGGTGTAATGATCAACCCGTGTCATTGCTAATGATGATTTTTTTTTTTAAATCTTCAGGTATCGTCAGGAGCATCTGAGAAATTTTCATACCATTTGTTATTATTCATCCAACTTCTCCTAATTCAACAAAATTCATTTACTGTGTTTACTGGCATTTTTATTTTATGATGCCATACCTGATCCTGGGCATAGGCAGTTACCATGGGTTATGTACCCCTCCATGAGAATTTCTTGGGAAGATGAATTGGGGTGGTTTTCAGTTGCTTTCTCCAGCGTGTGTTCTTTTGTATTATTGGAGGTATGGGTGACTGTGATAGCATGTCCCCATCCAATGGACAAATCACCATGCCCTCACTCCAAATGCTGAGCGGTTTGGTGACTCCGTAGTTAAGGCCTCTGACTGGAGATTGAAAGATCCCCTGTTCAAATCCCTGTCTCACCGGGGATTTTCATAGGCCCTTAACCCGACCTCTTGTTGTGTAACATGAAGTATGCCAGAACACTTCCTTGGTTCATATTCCACATTAAACTGTAGGTCTCCTGTACCCACTAGGATTGCTGAGTTAGGTTAAGGCGGCTATGACAGGCGGAATGCACAGCTAATAGAAACCCTGTCGCCAGGTAATTACGACCACACGGAATTATTACTACTCCAAATGCTTTGTCTTGAATCTCCTAAGATATTTGGGGACACTTTTTTGTGGTCGTATTTGAAGTAGGACTAATTTACTTCTGATATTATCGCATTTTGTTCTCTGAATTCTTCACCTGATCAATTTCATCTTTGTCACGTGAATCTGGCTATTGTCTATTCTAGTCGACATGGCAGTTTCTAATACCTAGGGTAGGATGGGGAGTAGGTATGTTTTATATAAAGATACTTTTCATTCTTGAAAAAAAAATACTTTTGGCCCTATATGCCTGTGAAACAGTACTATTGAAATGTTTAGCAGTTTTAATTCTATTGCTTATTTCTGTAACTAGCTTGTTATCAGATGACATAACATTGCCAAGGTATTTAAAGTTTGGAACATTTTCATGTTGTTCTATTTTTAATTTGATTGGCTTTACTGTCAAGCAAACATTTTTGGTGTCACTTATTTCTGTATCATGGCTAAACAGAAAATTCAATTACTCTAACTGAAATTTTCCATAGATTTATAAAAAAATGTGTGTTAGGTAATAGGACACTTGAAAGAATCTGGCTAGCTTAGAAGAAAATTTTATGTCTAAGATAGGAAAAGTACCTTTTATAATCTTGTAGTCCTGTCCATGGTACTTGTAATATTATTGTTGGTTTGTTTTACTTAATCTGACCTCATTTAAGCTTTTTCACTCAGTTTATAAAATAATTGTATAAAATGGTAGCCGTTTAGTGCAGTGAATATTTAGGTGTTATTCCATCAATTTCATCTGCATCTACCCAGACATACACATCAAATTCCTCGATGTGGACATTGCCTTCTGGCAGGGTGCCCTTAGTACCTCTGTTCACATCATGTACACTATTTACGGCAGTAATTGTCATCCCTTCTAAACCATTGTTCCATACAGCATCTGTTCTGGTGATGAGTACTTCTCCAGGTTTTCCCAAAACCTACACAAATCATCACTTCTCATTTATCCTGTACAAAAACAAATCTCTCATGTTGCCAGCAATTCTAACACAACCAGCTCTCATTACCTGAAAACCAACCACAGCCCTATCTTTGTCACACAGTTGCCTCCTGTCATTGATTACATTAACCAGATCCACTGATGTCAGCATAATTCCCCTGAAATATACTCTCTTCTCCCCATAATTCTACTGATTGCCCCCTCACACGCTTCAGCAGACCTGTGAATTTAAATAAAATCTTGGTCCACAAATACTCCTCTTCAGACTCTCGCAAACCACTACATGGATTACTACCATACAACAGACCAAGAATATTCCAATCCGATCACAGGGGAAATGTTTCCCATCATTGGACATTCTACAAACACTTAATGTACCAATTTACCTGCCTGTTCTGCACTAGTTCTCTCCACCACCAACCAGCTGTCAATCAGAATGAATGGCGACAGGTGAACAGACAACCCATTAGCAGCCCATACTAGTTCCATTCACCTCACCTGTTTTACAGTAAGAGTTGTCAGATTTTCCTCAGGAACTACCATTGCTTCTTAACTCTATGTTGGATGCCAGGCCTCAGTCTCCAATAACATCCTACCAATAAACCCATTATTTATTCTCTGCAGTTTTTCCCATTATCGCTTCACTATTTATGAATGTATTTATCATTATTATTTAACTTTATACATTTTGATCTATTTGTGTGTTCTACCTCCACCAGCGAAATTATTTTATCCTCAGTTATTATTGAGGGTTTACTGTTTTATTCACCCCCCTCCAGTCCCACTTCATGCAGTAGTTTTTTTGCATGTACCATCCTTGCGAAATGGCTCAAAAGCACATGAATAAGGTGTTAAACTGAAATGTTGTAAAATTATGCTTTTGTCATAACATGTCTTCTGGGCCCTCCTGACTTCAACTTTATTGAGTGATGGGTTACTTTTCTTTATTTTGTATAGACATGAATAAGGTTTATACCGAAATATTTAAAGTATGGTCACGTTTATTTGTTGGTGCAGCCATCTTGCCTTCATCTGTGGTGAGTGATGTGTTTACTTTCCCTTTCTTGTGTATATATTATTTATGGTTCTCTTTTGCAGTAATGTACAATTATAGCAAAGGTTATTGAAAGGATAATGACAATTGTTAAAGTACTATCTTTTTTTCTTTTTCACAGTTTGTGCAACTTAATTTCATTTATAATTTCCAGTTTTTAGCTAATGACATGATGTATCGTTACAGCAACTAGCACAACCAAGACTGGATGAATGGAGCAAGTTTGTTTATACATTACAAGAATTACGGAACAATCAAGCAGATGAAGAAATAGACAAACTGAGCATTAACTCTGGCCCAAGCAGCATATCTTCACTTTCATCTTCCCCACTTCGTTGAACATTGTTTCCTATTAGTAATTCAGTGTAATTATTTATTTCTTCAGTGTGACATCTCTCTACATCCTAGAACATGGCTCTTTATAGTCAGATAAGATATGTTCTTTAAGTTTAAATGTAAAAACTCAAAGTTATGTCACAAGCAGTAAAATTTGTCTATCAGTTATCAGTAGCCATCTTAAGTTCTATCAGTTCAGCTTTTTATTAAATGTTTGTATACCTATATATTTGCTATTTCATTCTACAGATGATATAGTTGAGCAATGTTCATGGTTGTGAGATTAAATAACTACTAAGATTAAAGTAAAAGTAAATAAAATTGATTTACAAAAATATATAGGTTTACTGGAAATTTGAAAATATCTGCTCATATTCGGGATAATCAACAGCCATTTTTCTCATCTTTTAAAAGCCATTTTCAAATTACCTTCATCTCATTATAAATTGACAGTTGCCAAGAATGCACTTGATTCACATGTAGCTACTTGGTTATTATTGAAGCTTCAAATAAAACATTAAGCAGTATTACTAAAACTTTAGACATGGTGAATGTCATTGTTAGTGATTTATTTTATATTTGAAATATTTTACAGTAGCGGCAAACTCCTACTCTTTACATTTGTGTTGTATTAAAATTGATCCAGTGTGTAAAGTATACCTCTATGAATTGTGATGACTGACATATTTGTACATAGAGCTTGATTCAAGGCTTAAATACTATTCGCTTAAAAAAAAGAAAGTGTTGTTGTAATTTTTCAGATTAAAAAAAAGTTAATTTAAATTATATTTTGATATTTTAAGCTGCTGTTGGAAGATTTAATAAAATTTTTCAACCTTTTTTGTATATTTCATTTTGGAGCTGTAGAAATGTCAGAATGTTAGAAGTGGCTGTTAAATACAAGTAATCTATGTTATAATATCCTATGTTCTTTGAAGTGCTACTAGCTAAGTTTCAAATATGCAGTTAAAAAGTCTTCTTTATTATCACATTGACCCCAATTTTTAGTCAGATTTTTAACTTTGTTCATATTAGTCTTGTATCTTGGTGCTCTTGAAATGAGGAGGAACGCAAATACTAAATTTCACATATGGCTTGAAATATCTTGTTCAGACTAATAAGTATATTCACCTAGTAATTTTTTTTGGAAATTGCCAGTAGGAATAGAGTGCAGGGTAATCCAACCAGTATATAGATATATTGATTGAGGAAGAAGAGGGCAGGAAACATTTGGGATATAATTGTTGTTGTTCTGTGTTCAATTTGTTTTGGATTCTTTTTTCTGTGTAATTTTAAGTTATTCATTTCTTTTTCCTCCCAAAGTTAAAAACTTCTGTCCCACAATTTATAGATAGTTTTATATACAGTTTTCTCATTGAATTTAAGAGATTTTTGCACTTCAAATCTCACTCTTACCATGAAAGTTCTGCATGGTACGATTTAATGCCATCATATCACATGCAGTAAGTGATGACTTTCTTTCTGCCTTTACATTAATTCTAGGTTTTGCAATCAACTTTGCTCATATCAAACAGAGGAAAGCCTACCTTCTTCATTTCATTGGCTTATAATTTATCATCATTAATCTACTAAATTTCTGGAAGCATCCATCGGTGATCCCCCTGCACCGATAGTGTTGTCCATAAACCCATCTTCTTTGCTGCCAACTCATTTATTTGTTTCAAGTATTCCCTACTGCCTTGCTAGCTCTTAATTATGTTATGTTCTCTTTTAACCAACCTCTTTAATCGCCTCACCTCTCTATTATATGTAGGTTCTGGACTTCTCTTTATTTTCTGTTTTGTAATAAATATTTATTCATCCTTTATTGTTATCTCTTAAACTCTTCCCACTTCGACTCAACTGTACATGTGCCTTCCTTCCATTTGCTGAAACTTTCCCTGAAATATCTCTTTAATTTAGAAATTGTGCCTTTTTCTAATTGTATCTATTTTTTTTCTTCAATTTTGATCACTGGTTTACTGAATCCTCTAGTATCCGTCAGTATTGCTTCCTGATCACTTATTCCTTCAGTTACTTGACACCCCATACGGTTATCAGGCTTTATTAGGAAGATATCCAACTTTTGGCCCCCTTCTGTTCTGCTCTACCACTCCTTTCATTACTAAGGTATTTGCAAATCTGTTCCTTTGTGTTATTAATCTTATTTCCCCACACATCTGGCAAGTTTAAAACCCCACCAATAATGACCATTCTACCCTCAAATCTGAGTATGACTTAAGTTTCTCCTCAAGAGCCTCATCTTTAGCATTCATTCTTCCCCTACAGTAAGCAAACAACGTCCTGATTTTTTTTCTTTACTATCCCACAGATCTACCTCTAGTAACTCATGAATATGATCTATAAACATCAGTGACCTGTAGTATTTTCTAACCAATATGAATACCCCTCCATTAATTGTTCCTCTATCTTTGTGGTATACTGTAACCACTGGGACCACTCATTGTCTTTTTTTTTTTTTTTTTTTTTTTGCTGTCATCAGTCTTTAGACTGGTTTGATGCAATCCTCCATCCCTTCCTATCCTGTGCTAACCTCTTCATTTCTACATACCCTTTACAACCCACGTCCTCAATTATCTGCTTCATATATTCTAATCTCTGTCTACCTCTACAGTTCTTACCTTCAACTGTTCCCTCCACTAACAAATTAACCAATCCAGCATGTCTCAAAATATGACCTACCAGCCTATCTCTTCTTTCTGTAAGCTTCTTCCATAAACTTCTTTTCTCACCCATCATTTCCAAAACTTTTTCATTTCTTACTTTGTCTGTCCACCTAATTTTCAGCATTCTTCTGTAGCACCACATTTCAAATGCTTCAAGTTTCTTTCTTTCCGGTATTCCTAAAGTCCATGTTTCACTACCGTAAAGTGCTGTGCTCCACACATAGAGTTTCAAGAAGTTCTTTCTAATTCCTAGATCAATATTTGAAACTAAAAGGTTTATCTTTTTCATGAAGGCTCTTTTTGCTAGTGCTATTCTGCTTTTAACATCATTCCTGCTTCGGCCATCGGTTGTAATTTTGCTTCCCAAGTAACAGAATTCACTCACTTCTCCTATTGCATCAGATCCTATTTTTATATTTCTTTTAACTAACAGTCTACCTGTGTAATTATTTGTGGTTCCATGTATCTCTATTAAGTTTTCAAATTCTATTACTTTGTTCATTATACTTCTACAGTTCACTAAACTTCATCACCGTTGGACGTTTCTGCTTTTTCACCAGTTACACTCTTTATTACTGGTTTTGTCACATTTTCAGCATTAACCTCCACATTCCCAATTCTGTTCCCATCACATATTTTTTATGCAGCTTCATCTATTTCTTTAGCATTTTTTTTTATTTTTCCCACTGTGGCTCTACAATTTGTGTCCTGTTGAACTATTGAATATCTGTCTCCATCCCCTCATCAGCAGCCCCTCAGGTAACACTTCTGATGGATGAAGTAGGTTTCACTAAATGAATGGCCAAATTAAAGACTGACATAGGCATAATACTAAAAAGGAACCTATTTCAAAATTGAAGAGAGATTTTAGGGAAAGTTTGTCTTGGGGGAATGGGTTTAATTCAAAAAGATAATGAGAATGTGGGTAAAAAATGTTCATTCTAAAAAAAGAAAGAAGTGCAGAAGGCTAAAGAGGTAAGTGTAAATAGAACAAACTTAAGAGAAGCAAGGCAGTAGAACTAATCAAGGAATTAACATCGGAAAGGGAGGTTAAGGATGGATCTACGAAGAATATCTGGGTTTAGGAAAACTGCTGAGCAACACATTTAGAAATTTCTTTGATACATTAGAATACTGAGGAGGGGGTAAGGTATTCAGACAATTGTGGATAAAAATGTAGACGTTACTAAGGATTTTAAAAAGGTAGAGATATATTAACTAACTGGTTTAATGAGACCATTAGGAATTATCGAGGATGTGAGGGAGAACATTAAAGGAGAAACTTCTCCACACAAATAGAAGTGAGAAGACTAAAAACTGGAAATAGAGCCTTTAGATGATATGAGGGAACTGGAAAAAAAGCATAAAAGGACAAGTATGGATAATGTTTCACCATATGTGTAAAAGATAGGTTTTTATGACATTGTACTATAACTGAAAATATTATTTAGATTGAGGTCTCGAAACTTTCTGCATACCAGCAGACTGGAAGAGTGCCATATTGTATGGATTATAAAGAAAGTGAAATAGTTATTGTTGAAAATTAAATGAAAATATTGACCTTAATGGTAGGTAAGTTGATGGAGAGAGTGATGAGCAACCACAAAATGGAAGAATTGTCAAATTAATAGCCCCTCTCCAAGGCACTGGACATTTACCAAAATAAAAAATTGTTTAAAAACCATAAAAACTGCCTTAAAAAAATAGCACACTAAGAATTTTAAAATAATTTTATATCATGCTTAGAAGAAAGTAAATCTAAATGGACAATATTTTACATTACTGTAATCAAAATGTTTACATTCATTAGTTATTTTTGAAGTCAGTGCCAGGTGTCACATCGCGAAGATCGCCCTACTGAACTTCATTTGATGTTGGAGACGAAACAGGGAGTACGAACAAAAATTCCAAATATTTTACAGCATGTAGTGAGTCAGATATTGTTATTGCCGAAATAGTTTTGGGAAACAAATTAGACAGTATTTTAATCTGTGGTTTGGCCTCGTTGGTTGTCCAGGCATATCTCTGGCACTACAGTGTCGGTTGGTAGGCTGCATCATGCAGTAAATGCTTTACAGTTAGTATAATATCAGTGTATGTTTCAGTTTTGTTGAAACGTGTTTCTAACATTGATTGTAGGTTAGTATTAACATGATTTTTGTGTATTATTGTTATTCATTATTGTTTTTATCTTTTTGTTTTTCTTGCTTTGGCGGGCACCGACTCCAAAAATAACTAATTAAAGTAAAAATAACAGTAATGTAAAATATTGTCCATTTAGATTTACTTTCTTCTAAGCAAAATATAAAATTATTTTAAAATTTCTAGTGTGCTTTTTTTTTTTTTTTTTTAAAAAAAAAAAGGTGGTTTTTATGTTTTTTAAACAATTTTATTTTAAAATTTTTAGTGGTATTATAGTTTGTTTTGTATTTAAATATGCTGCAGGCAGAAGTTCTCATTTTGTGAACTTCCTGGTAGCTCGGTGCTTAAAGCTCTTGCTCTAAAAAAAAAAAATTGTCTTTATATACCCCAACAACTTCCAGAACAAGGGGAATTGGAGGCTGTGTTAAGGAATCTCGGGTTACATTTTGTTCCAGGCTGTCTTTCGACCTTATTTAACACCAGTTTAGGCTGCCGCTCGGTAATTGAAACACGTAAGTTCTGGGCATTAAAATATACCACATACAAAAATCTGTCTCTGGAATATACCTGTTTGTTCTGGCATCACACAGAAAATATAGATTTTTAATTGGTTTTCACAACGTGATAGCTTGGGGTCCAAGTTGAAATCTGAGGTACATGTTGAGATATTAGGACACATTTATTTTATGAATATTCTGCCATGACTTAAAAATAGTTTAATTGATTTTGAAAGGATTTAAAACTGGAATTTTGCAAAGCACATTGGAAATTAAAAAGGGTGGGAGTAAAGGGGAAGAGAGATTGGGATTTTGTATACCAAATGTAGATGGTTTTTTCTGATTGATTGTGTATGTGTGTGTAAATTTCTATCGATATCACATTTCTGTCACATCCCAGAGGTCTTTCCTCAGCAGGGATCCATGAAACAAGATTGATAAATAAATAAATGAAAATTGTAGGTATGTATAAAAACAATTAAGGGGCGTAGAGGTGAAGAGTAGTTTGATTTTTGTAAAGCTAATGTGGACAGTATTTTTCTCTTGGTTTGAAAGTATACATGTGCAAAGTTCTATCGAAATCAGGTAAGAACTGTGGGTATCTATAAAGAAAATTGGAAATTAGGAGTAGAAGGGAAGAGGGGTTGGGCTTCTGCAACCAAATTTAAACACAGTAGTTCTGTATAATTTAAAGTATACGTGTGCAAATTTCCTTCAGAATCCGATAGCAACTGTAGCTTTATATAAAGAACATTGACAGTAGTTAAATGGGTTGAAAGGGGGATAGGGTTTGTGTTTTTGTGAAAGTAATGTGGACAGTATTTTTCTCTCTCTTTGTCTTTAAGTATACACGTGCGAAGTTCCACCGAAATCAGATTAAAATGTAGTTTTGTAGAAAAATTAAGGGGTGTAAAATGGGAGCTACGGTAGTTTTTGGATTTTTGGTCAGAAATCTTCTACATAAAAAATACATATATGTGCCAACTTTCATAAAGATTGGTCAAATGGTGTCGACTGTAGCTTTTTAATAAGAAAATTGACAAAAATTAAGAGGGTGGAAATGGGGAGAGGGGTTTAAGTTTTTGCAAACCAAAAATTGACATTATTTTTGTTTTATAGTAAAAGTGTGCCAAGTTCTATCTAAACCAGATAAAAACTGTGGGTTTGTATAAAAATTAAGTGGTTTAATGGGGAAAGGGGTGTGTTTTTTTTTGGGGTCAGAAACCTTCTCAATGAAAAATTATATGTGTATGCCAACTTTGATGGTAATTGGTCAAATGGTGTCGACTGTAGTTTTTTATAAAGAACATTGACAAAATTTAAGGGGGTGAAAGGAGGGAGAGGGGTTGAGCTTTGGCAGACCAAATGTTGACAGGATTTTTCTCTTTATTTTTAAGTATACAATTACAAAATTCAATTAAAATCAGATAAGAAATGTAGGTTTGTGTAAAATTAAGGGGTGTTTTTATTATTTCTTTTGGTCAGTTAAAATTACATGTAATTGCCAACTTCAATTGAGATCAGTTAAATGGAGTCGACTGTAACTTTTTTATAAAGAACATTGACAAAATTTAAGGGGGAGGGGGATAGGGGGAAATGTGTTCGGTTTTTTCAAACCAAAAGTTGAAAGTATTTTTCTCTTTATTTTTGACTGTACGTGTCCAAAGTTCCATCGAAATCGGATAAAAAATGTGGGTTTGTATAAAAAATAAGGGGTGTAAAGGGGTAGAAGAGGTGGTTTCTAAATGAAATTCATATGGGACCACTTTGGAGGTATACCCTATCGACTAAAAAATTTTCGTTTAAATCGGTTCAGCGAAGATATCGCTGAACATACATAAAAAAAAATTTTAGACAAATTGAGAACACACTCCTTTTTTTGGAAGTCTGTTAAAGACTGTGTTAAATAAGGTAAAAACCATTTGAGTGGTTGAAAAAGTAACTTGTTGACTGTAGGAGTTTATAAAAGATAGAAACCAAAGGGATAAATTATTAAATGCAGGTGAAAGTTGAAAGTTTGGGTGCTACTGGAAACTGTTATGGGACCATGTGACATAGTAAACTATATTGGTATTAGCATCAGTAAGATTTCATTTTGCAAAGTTTACTGCTCAAGACCACTGACTTAGTGTGTGATTGGCCAGTTATAAAGTCAGATCCTAGAGCTGCATTGTTGTAGTGGGGTTTCTTGGGGTTTTTTTTATCAGCAGCAAGGACAGAAAAGAACCACATGCAGTTGATTCAATCCTTAAATATTATTGATCCTTTTTCAGTAGTTAATCTGTGGTCAAACAAGATTTAAAAAAAAGTTCTTATTTTTTTTAATGGTTTATAGGACAGGAGAGGATTTGCATGTTGAAGACATTAAGTGTAAATATTGTAGCGTAAGAGGTTAAACTGAATGGGGAGAGTGTGTGTTTCAGTTGATAATGCATTCATTCTCTAGTCAATCAATCCGGACCCCTCAGACTTCTGCCAATTTGCAAATTATAAAAAAGTTTGTCCAGCACACATTTAAAGTCATTTTTTTTTTATTTGAGCTGCCACCTAAGGTATATACATATATATTATTTTTTACTCTAGTAGTCCTCTTATGGGAATCGTGTATAAGCCTCGGAACTTTGAGGATATAATGCTGACTGAATCCATCCAAATCAATTTACAACCATTCTGCATAAGTGTATTTACTTTATTAAATTATATCATTAAGTA
Organism: Vandiemenella viatica; assembly: GCA_031002005.1. NCBI lineage: Eukaryota > Metazoa > Arthropoda > Insecta > Orthoptera > Morabidae > Vandiemenella > Vandiemenella viatica. The sequence goes on from JARYHS010012519.1 coordinate 192,290,919, forward strand.
GTCTACAGTGTAAAACAGCAGTGTAATACTGTACAAAAATCTTAACAAACAGCTCCACAACAAACATTTCAAGAAATGCCTTCATACAATACATATAATTACATTTTCATTGCAGTACTGATTGGAAGTGGGAACTATGATTCTATGGTAAAGCATTGGGGTGATCTTTTAGGTTTATTGACATGAAAAATGAAACAGTATCCTGAAATTTGCACAACAGCATTAGTTTCACTGGTCTCAACAATATGAACAAAGCAAAATATTTTATATCTTCACTGTTATAGTCATGCAAGAGTTTGAAAATATAGAATTACTATTTATTGGCATCACAGGAGAGCTTTATTGAAAATGAGTTCTATCTTTAGATGACAGTATTTTGCAATTCATTGAGAAGAAATGCTACCTTAGGAAACTTTTTTCTTCTACTTGTCAGAACTCTCATTTTTAGTATGATGTACAATCTAGTCTAAACTGAAATCATTTTATTTTAAAATATAATTATTTAGCATTATCTTTTATGAAATGAGGATTCCTAGAAAATTTATAAGACAAATATAAATTATTTCATTTGCCATATATAATTTTGTGTTATAAAAGCTTATCTTCCTTACAGAAGCTATTATCCCCTCTTTCACTAGCGAAATAATATTTAATCAACCATTTCTAATAACTAAGCACCATTTTAGGTAGAAAAAAATTTAAATTATTCATCTCTTTGCTTACCATCTGAAATACAGTGCTCCACAGTACCTGAGGTATGTCTCAGGAATTCTGATTATCACAGATTACTTATATCAACTTCCATCAGACTAACAAAAGCCCTTCACATTTCTATCTTGTTCCTTAAAATATCAGCACCATACATTCATTGGTATTTTTTCAGAATCTCTACACCTTTTGATGAGAAACATCTGAAGTTTTATCACCATTTTTTCTACACCTTTTATTCATATTCTGCCATAATTATACTAAAAATCTGTTGCAGATATTTCACAAACATGTTCAACATAAAGTTTTCAAAACAAACTCAACTTGCACGATATTCACACAATTCAGTTTATCACATCACAGTAATTTCACTCATTCTGATGTATCACACAGTCCTGCTTTCAAGTTTGTACTAAGTATAATGCACACTCCTTTGGTAATATAACATAACTTATTTTAAAAATATGTGCACATTTACATATTCTTTACACAAATTATATCTAAATAAACATATAGTTTTCTTCGCCAAACCATTGTTTACATTTTTTTTATTATTTATTTATTTTTTTTTACTCCAGATTTCTGTAACTTGACAAATATTTAGAACTGTTTTCAAATTCAGTTTTTGTCAATATTATTATTTACAAGAATCATTGTAGCTAACAGCCTAGCCATCTGCCTGTAAATCATATCTCCTTTCCCCACACTTCTGTATGGATTAGTATGTGGTGGATGAAAACAATTTAAGTACACAAAATCAGAAACATATTCTAGTAAATTATTATATTTACACTTGATTTTTCTTTAAAAAAAATACATTTTCAAATAAATTACACATTTTAAAAACTTTGTGTGGATTTCCTTGGAGGCCACAGAAGGACACGATTAAAGAATCCATTTTACGCACAAGAGGTTTATAACAACAAAGAAGAATGAAATAAATAAATAACAAGTAATAAATCAATATCAAAACTTTTGATTCTGTTATTTCAAGCTAGTATTTAGCAAGTAAATCTTGGCATATGCTATGTTTATAATACACAAGATAATAATTTATTACTACTACTTTGTTAATTCCATTTTTAAAGTCAGTTTCCAAGCATAACACTTGCAGTTTTATACAGTCATACCAAGGAACTAACAGGGTGTACTACAATACTTTCTATAATGAAATTTGACTGAGAAATCAAAATATTCAGGAATTATTTTGGCACATTTTACTGCAGAAATTTGAAGATATCAGGGAACCATATACCAAATATGAAACTTTAAAAAAAGTAGATGTTATTACATCTCCAACGTTCACTATTTTGTCATTGCTTGAACAAATTGTCTACTTTCAAAATTTCTCAATTTTTGTTTCAAGAACTTTCTCAATATTGGTTTAATGTCACAGCTTTTAATATAGGCAGCTACCAATTCTTAAAATCTTATGAAAACTCACTATGTACTTCAGTAAGAGATGTATGAACTTTTACTGAAAAATGTTATTAAATGACAGAGTTATAGGTCTGAACCTTTATGTTTTGACCCATTTTACAATGATACGGTGTGTACTAATCATGATTTACAGATGTTAAGAGTTATGAGGAATTGCCCAAAATTTGTCTCTAATTACTGACAACAATGCTAACATCCTGTGGTTTAACAGGTTATTTATTTTGAATAACTTATCGTATTTAAAAGCTATATCAACAAACAAATAAAAGCTATCTCTGCACTTAATCTGACAACATTCTTAGCAGAAACTTATAATAATATCTCTTGTTACTTTAAAGAGTGAATGCAAGCAGATGGCCAGTTAAAGAATTTTACCCTAAAGACGACCTACATACATAACTTTAGTCTCAAGATCACAAAATGGAATCAGCCTTCAATATTTGAATTTCTTATTATTGTAATATAAATGTTGTGATGGACAGACAAGACTTAGGTACTTAGTGAAAAACTATCAAAAAATCACGAAAATAGGATTTCAGCTTAACTAAGAAACATGGCAATCAATGCGTCTTGGTGCTATGTGGAATGAAATGTGAGCCATAGTTCACTCATATTACATTAAATCGTAGTGCTCTGCACTTGAGATCAGGGAAGTTTACTCTGTGGTAGAACCACGGCTGAGGTTTGCATATGCCACTCACCAGCCAACTGGTATGGCTGCTGAGTGATTGAGGCGTGGCCTTTGCTAACTGTGCTTATCGTGTGGCAGGGTTGAGGTCTGCTGGTTCCCTGTGGAATCTTCAGGCTTCTTGTACTGTGACTGAAGTGTCGATACTGGTTGTTGCTGCTGTTGCATATTTCGTTGTTGTTGTCGATGCTGCTGCTCTCCTTCTGATACTATCAGCAGTGACAGTGCCTCCAGTGACTGACGCACCTTGAAAACATTAAGCAAAGCTGGTAAAACCAATCTGAAGAGAAATACAAATGATGTCAAAGACCTAAAGAAAACAGATTGCTACATTACATTGGAATCATTATTTGTTTTTCTACCACAAGATGTTTGCAGGAACATATATCAAACAGTATCAGTAATACAACCTTTCTTCAGCGGTAGAACATTACAGGTGTTATAGACCAACTGCTACAAATTGAGAAGGGTGAGCAGAGGGAATGAATGGGTGCACATTCAAAAATGGATAAAAAGAATGGGGAATTAAAGCAAATACACTTTTGTTTTTCAAATAAGCTAAAAATATATTCTGAAGGTAGGCTGAAAAGAAATGCACATGTGCAATAGCAAGATCAGGCAAAAAGTACAATTCTTAAGCTTCAAAATCATATATTTATTTTCAATACCATCACTGTTATGGCTGACACGTTTATCCCAACATGTAACAAGTTTTTTTATTCAGTCACTGAAAATTTTTTCTGATTTTTCTAAAATTCAGGATTTGACAGTTGCCTTGACATCATCATCCAAGGTGTAGTATTTACCTTTGAGGTTTCCCTCGAGTAGAGGAAAAAATAAAAATCACAAGAAACAAGATCGAGGGAGTAAGGAGGGTGTGGAATCGGTTCAAACTTCAGGTTTTGCTGAGCCTATACAGATGCGCATGAAGTACCCATTGTGCAAAGATTTTACGATATCCTAATTGTTCAGTAATGAAGCTCACACATTGCTTGGATATTCCAATATGGTTTGTGATACACTTTTGAGTGATTTGCTGGTCATTTTCAATCAAATCATTGATGAGTATGCAATGGTTACCACCTGTGGCAATGATTGAATGTCCATTGTATTTTTCATAGTAATTATGGCTTTTTCAATAAATTTTACTGTACATCTATTTACAGTATATCTCTCAATAGCATCATCACCCAAACAGCCTTTAAATAATGTGGGATTCACATTTTTAGCAGTTAAAAATTTAATAACAGCATGCCGTTTAACTCTCATCAACGTAGTACCAGAACATGTCTCCATAGTTAAAGTTGTTTCCCAATGTGTCCAGATCTTCTATTAACCTATACCACAAGAGGCATTTCAAAAGGACTTGAAGTAACTGTTCCAGATGTAAGCACCTTAGAATTTTGGCAAATTCTAGTTTTGCGGGACTTAGAAATTTCATGAACTACAGTTTTCAACTTAAAGGAATTTCCTTGTAATTTTCCCTACAGTTACAGTTCGTCATAAAAATCATTTTAAAGTGTAATTATCATATCGGGAAACGTTTGGTTTAAGAGATATTCCCGTTTGTTCAAGTTTTGAAACACGCGATCATAAAAGTAAAAAATCAGATTTGCAATATCTCTAAATCGTGTAAAGTTACAACCGAACTTTTATCTCCAGCTGTAGTCAGCACTATCCCTGATACTTTGGCAGTAAAATAAAATAATTTGGTAAAGATTAATTGGCGATTTTAATTAAGAGAAAATAATAAGCTTTTTTATTAAAAGAGATATCAATTTAAATTTTACATCAGTGGATAGCCCTAATTAAGACGATTTCATACATATATGAGTTTTCATAAAAAGTTTAAGCATTTGACCGGTAATTAGGTTTTTGTAAAATAGATTGTCGCGGATTGTTGTGCACGCGCGTAAAAAGTTCTAGAACACTTAGGGATTTTACCCGAATTTGAATGTATCACTACGCGGAGTCTTAAACAGCTAAAACTTTAAAATTAATTACTCTAAATTTCTCAAGAGACTGCCGCTGGACTTCTAGTAGATAAGTCCAGATACTGTCAAAGTTTAAACATTTTTAATAGTCGGGATCGTCAAAGAAATTACACATACTTTGAGCTACGCGGAAGCAAAAAGATGTGATACAGTTGCTGACGTCACTGGTTCTAGCCGTTTCTATAAAAAAGACCCCGCCGCCATTATGGTTTGTCTGTTCCTGTCCGCGGTCTGTTCCTGTCTAGCATTATGTGAGTGAACCTGCGTCTGTCTGTCGTTCGTCTCGGTTGGTCGTAACTCGCCATGCCGGCTGGTTCGAACATGTTAGAACTTTAGTATCGTGTTATATAGTAACTAACATGAACTTTTAAATTTACTACAGGGGTTTCGGTCGGTTAGATTTCTCTCCACAATCTGTGACTTTTGGAAACGAATGTTCGATATGCCTGCTCAACTGTAAATGCAATTTTGAACTTTAGACTTTGAAAAATAAAACTTTGGATTTTACTAACAGTGAACTTGTGTACTTCAGTTGTTAACATAAAACCCTTTTCTCAATTTGTGGGTAACAAATTTTGTGGCGACCTAAGACATTTAGTTGAGTCATCCTGGCTACATGGTCAAACCAAATTAAAATATTCAGTAAGTTTTCATCGAACAGTGAGGTGCTATCAAGAGTGTAAGTTAAGGCACTTAGGCGATGTACAACCCCGGTATTGGCCTTTGTCCTTACACAGAGAGCCAAGGAAGAGGTTTGCATAAGAAGTAGGTAGCCATGCATCTCCCAGATTAGTTGATACAATATGCCATTAAAGGAAAAGAAGTTATTAACAAGTATCGTGTGAGCCAAGGTGGCGAGGTAGGATGTGCTTGCGAAGCTATTTGGAGGTTGCTGTTCTAAGAGATGCTCCTTAGCACAAAGCCCTTGGCAGTGAACAATCTTTGTGTAAAAAGATTTGACATCAATAGTCACCATGATGGAGTCAGCAGGAAATAGAATTGGGTCTATAGCAAGATGGAAGAGAAAGTGTTATGTATCCTTAATATAGGAGAGGAGCTGAGTAACTGTGGGCTGCAGTTATTGGCTTGCCAACGCAGAGACGCAGGAGATCAAAAAGCAGCAACCACAGCCATCCGGTATCATCCAGTTTATGGATTTTGAAAAGGGCATTGGTAAATGGATTTTTTGGAGTAAGAAGTGAGATTGATTGTAGGTTGAGACCTTGGCAGGGGCCATTGAACTGTATGAACCCCCAATATTCTTGCTAACATAGGGTGTGCTGAGGTGATAGCAGGAATTCTTATTTGATAATTGCAAAGGAGTTCAGCTAAATAGTCATTCTGATTTATAATCACTGCAGATGAATCAATGTCCGCTGGAAGCATGATCCGGTTTGGTTTGGTTGATAGATCTTTCATGGCACTGTTTTTGTGTGTGTGTGTGTGTGTGTGTGTGCAAAAGGGGGGGGGGGTGCAATTGCTAGCATTGGGTGATGGTTTCAGGAAGCCATGAGAAAGCAAACTGATGCATAAGACTAACTTAATCCCATTTTGGCAGTTGCCATCCTTAGCAGACCGAAAGCTCCCTGCCTTACAACCTTAGTATTCATGGCAGTCTTATATGCTCTGACCAGCAGACTCGTGCAGTATTCTGACATCTCTCAATTTCTGACATTCATAATGAAACAACTATTTCACATCACAACCTGCACAGCCCATCAGTCAACCTAAACCCTCTAAAACCAACCATCAATCAAATGCTATGGCAGGGCTTCCTGTTGTAGGATTTTCTCAGTGCAACGGAACATTTATTAGAACAGTGCCCTCTCAAGAGCCTCACAAGTACATCTTTCCTCCCACTCTGGCCTTCCTTGAAATGAGACTCCTCCTCGCAACGATCCTCCCTTCCTCTCTCAGAACATGCTCAATCAAATCCTCCCTTCACTTTATCCTGTGGGTCATTCCAATACAACAGACCAAGCTGCAATAAAACTGTCAAAAAGAAGGAATGGCTACATATAAATGGCATTCGGCCCAAATCCAGACCACCTAATAGCTGCTAATTCCACTCACATGATAAATTAATTCCAATTCCTGCTTCACTGTCTGCGTTACTAAGAGTCCTCACAATCAACAGCAGACACTCTGAATTGAAAAAGCAGGAACTAGCTTATCAGGAAATAATAGCCAGTGATACTTTTAATTTTTCCTTTTTTCCGTGACTATCAGCTTCATTTTCTACCCCTATTTCTTCCTTATATTAACTACCATTCACCAGAGGTGATGTTTAATTTCGTATTTTACTGAATTGTTCCTCCTATTAATTATTATTTATTTAAAATAAATTGCATTTACTTATACTTATATAACACCAGCCTTGTATCCACCAAGTGCTACTTTTGAAGAAAGATTGTATCCCAATAATTGCATCGTTTCATGTGTGTTTGTGTCATTTTCATATATCATTGCTGCCCTTTCATTATGTATAATAACTGATGATTTATTCCACTATTAGTAATATGAGGTCTGATCAAAAAAATCAGTGCTGGCTCTGGGGGGAAGGGGGCAAACCAGTGAACATACCCCAGGTGTTAACTTCAGGGGGATCAAAAAAATCAGTGCTGGATCTGGGGGGAAGGGGGCAAACCAGTGAACATACCCCAGGTGTTAACTTCAGGGGACATAAAATCATGTTTCTTGGGGTGAAAAATGGCAAATTCATGTGGAAGTGACATTTTTTTCAGTTCCACTAATATTCTGGGTGGCAACTATGGGGTGGACAAAATCATTTTTGAAGGGGTGCAAAAGTCATGTGGCTCTGCTGCCCAAGACGGCAGACTTGTGTTTGACTGGGTGGCAAGATCAAATTTTTTGCCCGGCTCAGGAAATTTATAAACTGCAAAAAAATGAGCAGAATATTTAAATTTCCCATGCTGTGTAAGACCCGTTGTCACAATTTTTATTGTTGTGTTGGTACACTTGTCCCTAATTTATGATGACAGGTAGCTATATTGGATACTTTGGCTATGTGTTACATGTGTGCAGGTGTGCCAGCAATGTTTTACTTATGGGGGAAAAAATGGAATAAAGATTTGATATTAAGTTTTGATTTAAGAATGGAATAAAGTACAGTACCTAATTGGAAATGTTGCTTTTATTGTGAGCATAAGACAGGTATTTAGAACTGTACAAACAGTTTGAAGGGTGCTGTGAAGACATTGATGTCAACAACCAATAATAAATGAGATGTATAGTCGCCAACTCACTATCAGAGAGACTGCTGATGTTAATTATTTTTAGATATTTTATGCATGAGACATGTGGCAACAAAAATTTATACCAAAATTGTTTAATTTTGACCAAAAGCAGCACAGAATGAACATCATTTAGGAGCTGGTGAACGGATTTATGACGATACAGAACTGCTTAACTGATGGGGAAACATGACATTGAAGCAAAAATCCAATTTTCCAAATGGAAGCTTCCTAAAGAACCAAGACCGAAAAAAGCACCGCAAGTTTGTTTAAATGTGAAGGTTTTGCTCACTGTGTTCTTCAATTTCAATGATGTAATGCATCACGGGTTCACGATGTTGTGTGGTCAGAAAGATTACCTGGATGTTCAACACTGTTTATGTAAAGCAACTTGAAGAAAATTCCTGGATTTGTGATGAAACAATTCATGGCACTTGTGCAAACATAATGCACCTGTTCATACTTCACAGCTTGTTCATGAATTTTTGGCCAAACAGTTTAATCATCCCCAGCTAATGTATTTAATTTAATTTAATTGCAATGGAGCACATGCTCCGGTGGCAATTTCCCTACACACCCATCTTTCCCCTATCCTGTATTCACTGGTTGACTTATTCCTGTTCCCAAAACTGAAAAGAATGTTTTTTGAACACTGAAGAAAGACAGACAGATTTGAAAAAGCATTAGCACAAGTATATTATATCTGCTGGTGACAGAATTAATATCAATTTTTGTGTATTTTTGATCACATCTCATTTATATGAAACCATTGATCCAAAAAGTTCACTTATTTCTTATTATTATAAAACTACTTGGCAATAATGTATTGTAGTTGTATTTCACTTGATTTTAAACTAAAGAGTATATAATCTAAATTATTACCTTTGCTAACTGATCTAGATTAGAATTTAAAAACTCCTGTACTTCATTTGCAGATCTTGAATGAAGCTGACTTTGCCATTTCAGTATTTCCTGGTAGACCTCATCACTAGGGGAAAAATACAATGTCTTAATAATTTGTTTATGCAGCATTTAATGAAATTTTAATTACTCAACACAGAAAAAGTATGAAGTATGTGATTTATAGTTTGTAACTACCTATTGTTATTCATCATATATGACTCCTGCCACCTTAAAAATTTATATGGGATAATTTTATTCAACCTGCGAAAAAACATCAGTTTTAGCAACTATTTATCCATAAAGCTTATTTTCATTCTTAAGCAATATTTTTTACACTATTTAAAACAAATGAATCTATCAAGTGTTTCATACTGTAGGTCAAAAGATCTGAGTAATCTTTATATTTAAAAATGAAACAATTTACAATTTCAGTTTATGACCTGGTAAAATGTTGAACCGATTTGAATCTCAAATGGTCATCATAAAGGAAATTTTAGTTTTATGAGAATTTTGTTGTAACATCTTGTTCATATTTGAACATAAATGAAAAATAAAGGAAAACTGTATAAATTGTATTTAGAATCAGAATTCACAACTTTATATACATCAGTTGCAAGACTTGGATCTCAAAAAGGACATGAATTGAAAATTAAGCACTATCATAGAGAACTTGACATGAGGCATCAGCTTTCAAGTAAATATCAAGTGTTTATTATAAAATTGCTTACCTTGTTGTAAGGAGAGGATTTCCAGTAAATTGACTATGTATCTTCGAAATGCGGTACAGGAGGAAAGCTGCAGAAAGGAACAATAATACAAGCAGCCCTGTTGATACAATGAGAAGCAGCTTGGAGCGAGGCAAGCCCACTATGGCACGTTTAGGACTTGATTTCACAGGCAGTTTGATGTGCTTCCCACCAATCACAAGACTGCCATTTGGTAATTTTGTACAACCTGTAGAAGCAATGCAATAGTGTCAAAGTATCAACTATCTGTTTAAAAAGAACATGCTAAGTAGTATCATAATTTATGTGAAATCTTGAGCAGAGACTTGCAGTTACAAGTTATCTTTAATTGTGATTTGAGTTTTTCTTTCTCAGTTTTAAAGTGTTTAATTCAGTCTATTTTGTTATATACTCTCTCTGAAACCTGGTAAGTTCTCATTAAAATTTACTTTGATCTGCAACTGCAAGATAGCCTACCTGTATTAATTACACTGAGAAGTTAAATAAATATCAAATTATCTGAAGTTATGATATACTTCTAAGCAAACTGTAAAAGGGTACAACTGTCACCAAATTTCTTATTTAACATCCTATATTTTATTATATGGTTAGATTGTTAGATTTGGTTGAATTCCTTTCTGCACATTTATTTTCATCTTTGTCACTGATGACCTTGCAGTTTAACATGCAATCCAAATAACTGGATGTGCTGGCAAATCTCTTTGATCAAGCAGAATTTAAAAAATTCTAATACTTCTGGCATTTGAACCTGGGATTCTGAACTTAACTTTGAATACAAGAGAATTAACCACTGAGATTAGGGCAATTTCGAAACAGCTTTTAAGTGTGCTGGTTGTTTTATTGACATTAATCATTGATATAACTTTAATACATGTAAAATATAGTATACTTTATAATGAAATACTGCAGGCAATTGCAGACACTTATATGTTATGCTGTTCATCATTATACCATTTCACATTAGTCTCTTCAGAGATAAAAAAACAGGTTGTTCACGTGTTGTTAATGTAAAAACTTAAAGAGTTTTGTTTTTGTGTTGAATATTTCTTTGGCTTTTGTTTTTACAGGTCAGTACAGAAAACAGTTTATTTTCCTTGTGGCTTTGCAATTGATCTTCATCAAGGTAACTACAATCAGGTGGGGCAAGAAATGGGAAGGAAATCAGCTATTGCTTTTATGAATGAATCATCCCAGTATTCAGAACTCATTAAAAACCGAACCAGCATCTTCCCGAATGCGAGGGCAGGGCATTGTTGCTCACTCACCATTCTCAGTACAATTTAATTTAATTGCAATGGAGCACAGGCTCTGGTGGCAATTTCCCTACACCCCCATCTTCCACCTATCCTGCACCCACCTACATTTGCCCTCTACAAATTTTATCTTTAAATTATTTCAACATTTTCGGTAAATTATTCATCATTCTCCCTGACACCCTTACCTAAAAAAGAGAATCTTCTCACACACTTGTGCCTGAAATCGAGTGCCAGCTTATGGTCATGGTCATCTTTTCCCTTCCATGCACTACTTTTCATACCTACGCCAATATCTTTCCATGCCTCATCGCCAGTATACGCCCTGTACACTCCCATGACTCTCCTCATCCTCCTCCTTTCTTGCAATGAATCCCATTATCATATCTGTCACTGATTGCATTCTATGATAACTTACAGAAACAAATTTAAAATAAACTTTAAGACTGAAACATTTGATAAGCAGTTGTTAAAAAGCAAGGAATAAAATAAAAAAGATTTTTGTAAGGATTTTGAGGTTCAAGATTCATCACTGTATCAATTTTTTTTTAAGAAATTAGTTTGTATACTTTATTGCTTCCTTCAGGGTATTCAATAAATGCTTAAACGTAGAAAGTATTTTGATGTACATGAACCACCAAATACAACTTCCAGAGAAACAAAATTTAGGAACACATTATTTTTCCCATGTGTGGACTGAAATGACCTTATATAGATAAGACAATATTTAAGCAACTATCTGCAGACAAATAAAAATTGCCTAATTTCTTAAAACGAAAAATGACTGCCGAGTGTGCAGTCGAAACATAGTGTTTCCTCAATTAAATTTGATGGTGTACCCAAGGTTATTTCCTGGATATCTTAGAATAGAAAATTAAATTTGACAAATAATAGGCATCAAGAAAGATATCTCTCAAGATATGCTGTTCAACAATTTAGTGACTACTTAAATGTGAAATATAATTTAAAATATTAGTGATGTCAAATAAGTTTCTGAAAATTTAATGTGATGTTTCCAGCAACATGACCTGAGCCTTACGACAATTGCAGATAAAATAATTTAAATTAAACCTAAGTAGTTGTTAGCATTAAAATAAATTGTTAAACATATGTCTTGAAGTTTGCGAGCGAAAACCACCAGAAAAAAAGGAAAACCAGAGAATTTTAATTAATGTAAGTATATTAAAACAAAGCTTCTAAAACAAGTCAATATAGCAATGATCAATCTAATATGAATGAGACAGTTTAAAGAAGTTTCTTCATTGTATAAATGATGATGATTCTCTCCATTACCCATCCTCTTGCCTTCCCTAGTGGTGGGACTTGTGGTGCATGTTTATGTTTTGTGTATGTAGGTGCTTTTTGCACTGTGAGTGAATGAAAGAAGAGAGAAGGTGAAAACTGGAACTGGTTCATACAGATCTATGTGTCTTAGGTTATTGCTCCATATGCACTGTGAAGGGAAGACGTTTGGTATTTAACCCAAGATGTTGGTGCACAATCTGGTGATTAGGAACTGGTACCATCACCCCTTCCTAACTTGTCAGCCAAGTCCTGTTGATGAAAATTTCTGCCACCACCAGGAATCAAACCCAACGTTAGGTGCTGGACACCACCACAGTCAACTGAACCACCAGGGTGACCTTGTTTTAATATACAGTAAAAAAAATACAAACATATTTTTCTACTTAGTTTCCACTATTGTATACATTGTTTTTCCACCACACCAGCAGTTTTTAAACTAATTTTTCACAAAAAATAACTGGAAATGCACATAACAAATTGGGTACAAATTGATCATTACTGCTGAAAAATTTATTTCTGCCTATTCTTTTTTTAATGGTTCAAAATTATTGTTAAATTAGCTAGGGAAGTGATGAATAATTTATCAAAAAATAATTTAAGGTTAAAATTCATAAACGGCAAAATTAGATGGGTAGAGGAACATTCAAAGCATATTAGGTAATAATAATAATAATAAAAAGAATGAAGGGGGTAATTATATGACTGGGGACGTTGCGACCAGAGCATTTGCTCCATTGAAATTCAATGCAAACAGATGATGATAAATCTATCTGGACTATAGGAAAGGCTGTCCAGTGTAGTTGTTCCAATTTTTCTTTCCCAGTATCAGCACTAAGAGACAGAGCATTATACACAAACAGAAACCTGGAGATTAAAATATTGATTTTTTTGGGTTGATAGACTCTATAACCTCAACAAAGAGTTCACAGTAGTATAAACCATTGATGATTTGTTGTCTGAGCAATAAAGTGACTTTTAAAACATCTTTAGCATGCCAAAAGATGATGATGATAAATTTGGGTTTATTGTAACTGCTTCACCAACCTCCACAGAACAACCTATGCCAGTTGTAAATCTCAGTCTTTGACAGTGTATCAAAGCAAAAATATGCTCAAAATTTCTGACTTTTTAATACATTCATGTACTAAAAATTATTAATTATCTGTTGTGTAATATTCATATGAACGTTGTGTTCACTCTTGTTATAATGAGTATCAAATAACTTTAGAAGGAAGTGTTTAGCATTTTGTGAGTCAGCACATTCAAAGATACTATGTACTGTCATATAAATACATATGAAAGTACCCTATGCAATTATGATTGATCAGTTGTCATGCAAATAAATAATATAGAAATAACGGTAACAAGTAATTTAAATATCATATGTTCCTTATTTTTTGTTATAATTTTGCTGTAAATATAGTTGACAATTCAGAAAAGATTGAAGTGCTTACCATCTGCATGACCGTCAGTTCCACAATCTAGTGATGGTGGAGGCCCAGATCGGTCACTCCCAGAAATAGAGGAATCGTCATCATCTTTGATGTCACCACTGGCTGAATCTACATCATCTTTAATTACCTACAAAACAAGGCAATTCAGCTCTTACTAACAATATCTGTAATCAAATGCATTTTTTTTTAAAATTCGTATCATTGCTTTAGTTATAATAAACAAATAGTGCAAATTTAAAGAATGGTCTTATACCCTCCCTTGAACATTCTCAATTAAATTTTTGGAATCAGTGAGATCTTTTTAACTTACTAAGTACAAATTATGATTTATGCTGCTTTCAACCATCTATGGAAAATTTATAAATCCCACTAGATGCTATATCAGATAAATGTATCAGAAAAGTCAGGAGCTAGCTGAAGGCCAACTTAAATTTATAAAATTTAGTGTGCACATATTGTTTAATACCTGTTCAATGGGCAGTAAGTTGGCCTGTGGTGTCTGAGATGCCTTCCACACTTGCATCATTAACCGATGTGTTGAGTCACGAGATAAGAGAGACCCAAATACATGTTTACCCTCATCTGTTACCACACCCACTGCATTCGGGATAATGTAGGCTGTCTTTTCTTTGCTTATCTTTGTTACGGATACTGTTGGGATTAGCAGCTGCAACATAAGACATATTTTTACATATTAAATTAAGAACATAAGAAATGCCTGTTTTATTTCATTTAATTGATTCTATACAAATTTTAACCTCTATTTGTTTTAGTGACTAAGCAATATCTAAAAATAATATACATCAATTAAAAACTTCTTGTTATACCTCTCATTTTCTGTCAAAATAATCATCTTAAGTGTGTGTGTGCATATAAGGAAGGCCAGGGAAATTCAACCCAACACTTACCACAGAAGATGAGAGGCTGGGATTGATGAACACAAAAAGACAAATGGGTGTAACACAATGTTTTGAACCTTCTTTCCTGCCATCATCTGTGACGAGTAATGGACCGTTTCCCTATCCTTAAATACACTTGTGTTGTAGAAGCCTTGTGTGACTCACTCTGTATTAGACACACATTTAAAAAGCTGCTTTTTTTAACAACAAGCTATGTATTTTTCTATACTTTCCATAGCTTAAAAAATCAATTGAGACGAAATAATATCTTTAATGTTAAAGGGGGAAAATTCAATCACATAATACAATATAAAGTAGACAGCAAGTCAGAAAATGGAATTTTTGTGCATCAACTTGAATGTAAATAAATATTTAAATAAATTGCAATGGAGCACATGCTCCAGTGGCAATTTCCATACACACCCATCTTCCTCCTTTTACAATCTAAAAGTTGTAAACTCTGATTCTAGAGCCATCATCCTTATATAAGATAAATGCATCATTCTAATTCTGAAGGGGGAAAAACTGCCAAGAAATGTGTATTTGGAAGGAGAAAAAATGTATGTGGAAACCTGTATTTTTTATATTTTACATATATGTAAACACTACTGTAGGTGAAACATGTAGTAAAATGTATCAGATTGCAATTAAGCTTTAGAGATATGGATTTCTTTGTTGGCAAGATAGTCAGAACAGTGTATGCAATTTATAGCTTTAATTTCTGTTATGAGATCTTTGGTAAACAACAAATAAAAGTTTTCAGATTATATGAAACTCGTAAACAACACTTTGCAAAAGTACTGTCACTACCAAATGCTAAAAACTATGTAAAACAATATTAAATACTAAGCAAAACTGAATAAACAAATTGATAAATGAATAAGGCAAATCTCTAATCATGTAGTGAGGCAGACAATACTATGACTTAAAGGGATGACTTTTTTTTTTCGTATATGTAAACACTACTGTAGGTGAAACATGTAGTAAAATGTATCAGATTACAATTAAGCTTTAGAGATATGGATTTCTTTGTTGGCAAGATAGTCAGAACAGTGTGTGCAATTTATAGCTTTAATTTCTGTTATGAGATCTTTGGTAAACAGCAAATAAAAGTTTTCAGATTTAATTTGCACTTAGGCTATTACTTCATCAAGGTAAAATATCTAATTTTAACTTAACTGCAACAAGCATCACTACAACTATAGCTTACCTTGGTAACATAGCCAAATACATTGGAGTAGAAAGCAAAATAATTTTTGGTAATGTATAGATGACCCTGAAGAAGAATATCCCCAACAAGGGCACAGGAATAGTCTGAAATCAAAGAAACAATAGCACTTAAATTCATTTTACATATTTTACTTTTTGACATATAAGAAACAAAAAATTAGCATTAATTGTGCAATGTAATCTTTGTCCAGAACAAGCCTGCAGCAATCGTAATTTCTGGTACCGGTAATTAAATTCTTCAGTACCGGTATGTACATAAAAATTTTCTATTTTATATGAAAAATACAGGTACGTATGAAACTCGTAAACAACACTTTGCAAAAGTACTGTCACTACCAAATGCTAAAAACTATGTAAAACATTATTAAAAACTAAGCAAAACTGGATAAATAAATTGATAAATGAATAAGGCAAATCTCTAATCATGTAGTGAGGCAGACAATACTATGACTTAAAGGGATGACTGTGAGGATGAACTACAATGGGAACCATGCAGGCATTGTGATTAACTGAATACTTGAAAGAATTTTAAAGATAAAATTTATAGAGGGCAAATGTAGGTGGCTGCAGGATAGGGGGAATATGGGGGTGTAGGGAAATTGCCACCAGAGCCTGTGATCCATTGCACTTAAATTAAATTAAAGTAGCTGAATTCCCTTACTGGAATCTCGGAAGAAAGTTGGTGAAGTGGCTGATACCTTGTGGTATCTGGTGCTGGGTCACCATTAATGGAAATTGATTATGATTATTGACAGCTGGAATATAAGAGGTATAGAGGCAAAGTAAAAGGAAGTTACCGAATAAAACACAAGATTTCATGTGAACACATTAGCCCATACTGAGGAAGGTAAAGGTATTTAATAACAGGATATAGATATAAAGGCAATAGGGAAAAGGCATGGATTTCCCTACTTATAAGAACAAAATTAATCAAGTCTGCCTAAAGCTCCACAGAAATAAATAAACATATTATAAAGTGTAACTCGAAGTTAAAGATTTTAAAGGTTAAAGATTATTGATATGCTTGTTTCATCTAATAATGATTATACGTAATTCCTGCTAAGGACAACTATGATGAGTAGCTGAACTACTTACTGAATAGTATTAAACACAGGAAATATCAGTTATAAAGGAAAAAGGGATACTAGTGTAAGGCCAAGTATTCATAAATTCAGTTTGCTTGTTGGTAGCACGAGATAGTACATTGCAGTCTATTACCTTTGTTTTTAGAAGGTTGAGATAACATTATGCAGGTATTACAAAAATGTGTACATTAGAATGGAATTACAATTTTAGAAACAAATCAACATTTTTAATGTTGTAAAAGATAACATTATACTGATGGTTTCTTCTGAATGACTCTCCCACATCTAGAATGTTCATAGATGCAGCACCCGATTACAGATACCGGAGTTGAAATTCTACTGACACCAAGAATTTTTCTTCCATGTTAAACATTTAATGAATGGCACAGTCAAATTATGGTTCAGCGGCAAGTGACCCAGGCATCTATAATGCTATCTACTTTTGGACGAGTGCCGATATCTTGGCTGTGAATGCGTAATTCTACTCTTTCTGTCTCACCATTTGTACCCGTGAATATCTGCCAGATAAGCCAAACCTCACAGGTCTAGGGAGGAACAATAGCACCTTGGCGGTCGACTGTCTTGATTTTTATCAGGCGGTTTAACTAATATAGTAAAAGGTAACACAGTTCTCAACTACCACATCAAAAACTACATTTTATACAACTACACTGACACTCAACATACAGAATACTTTCACCAATTTCCCGGCCAAAAATGGCATACGATAGTAAAAGTGCCCTCGAAGCGGGTGGTACGGCATTTCACTAGCAGGTGGCAGGCGCATCCACACACGCGATGTTAAGAAATTGGACCGTTCCGGACACAATCACGTTAGGCACAAGGGCGCCAAGGAATTCACCTATCGACGAAATGGTGGGTGAACCAAAGTTCTCGTTTCCTTCCAGTACCGGATTAACCACGTAGCAGGAGGTAGCAAATGCTACGGGCCTCGCGCCTCCTAAGGGGGCCCCGCACCTAGGCTAGCCGGCTCCCTTTTTTTTTTTTTTTTAGCTCTACAAATTTCACCCGGACGGCAAAACTCAAGGGCCTCCACTTCACATTTGCTACGGACCTCGCGCTGTCTTAATCCGGCCGTGTTTCCTTCGGATCGTAACTTAACAAGAAACAACTCCGTGCTTCAGAATGGTTCATATCACTGACATCAAATTGATCATCAATGAACCGACGGACGCAATTAACGCTTTTCGAGGTTAACTGTTCCCCTATGCAGTTCATGGTTGACGAAGGTTCCCGTAGTGTGAACGAACCTAAAGCGGATTAGCTTGGCGGGAGCCCAAAAGGCATAGCGACCCCTCAACGGGACGTGGATAGCATACGACCAGCCACTTCCTTATCCGCGGGCCAGGGCAACTGCAATCTCATTAATGGGATAAAAATGTTTGCGTTCTTTGACCGCACAGAATTATTCAAAAACATCAGTTCAACTTTCTCAGGACTATTTACGAATCACTAGAATCGAGATAGAAATATACACTTATTGTAGAACAACCAATATTAGGTATTAATTAGTTTAAAGTGACACCTGGTTCCTCTTACACGTCTGTTAATTAACAATACGGCACGCCTCATTCCTCGTTTATAACTTCAAACTACTTTAGTTAATTAATGTGACAATGCAAAGACTACAAGCATCATAAACATTTCTTGCCGTTAGAACAAATTAGTAAATTTTGCGTGCACAAATATCTTCTAAACTATTATAGTCTTAAGTTTTCCCGTGTTTATTTGTAATTTTTAGTAACACTCATCAGTTGATAAATTTTTATTGAGTACTTGCGCTCTTAAGTCATTGTAAAGTTTTTTGAGATTTGCGTTTGATCATATGAGCCACGCCAGGTCATTGCATAGTTCAGAGTCCATGTTAAACTGTAGGTCCCAGAGGAAAGGAACTGGCTGCCCTGTCTCTGACACAATGGCTTAGTATGCCTCCTTCGTGAGGATCCAACCATCCTATAGGTTGTGGACTAATAAAGCCAATGCAGGTTATTTCAGCAGCGTTCCAGTATGATGTGCACTCAAGGGAGCAGAGTCCATACCGAAAATGATTTAATGAGATATACCAGAATTATTATTTTTAAAGACAGAGTCCGTAGAGTTTAGTATTTTCGCAAAGATGGAGTAAATTATGAATCCCTCGAGGACCTAGAAATATTGGAGGTAGTGTGGTGTTAAAGCCTTCCGAGTAGAGAGATAGCGGCTAATCCATAACAAAATAATTATCATTCGTTAAGTGTTGGAGTAGTTTAAATTGTATTCTGAGAACAGTCGGCGTATACGATTTTTAAAAAATTATTTATTTTTTACTAGAATAATTTCTATCCAGAAGTAACTTTTACTTTTCAAATTTATAAAGACATAATTTTATCTATTTTTGTCTCAGATATAAAAGCAATGACATTTCTCTTGTTATCTAATAACTGTGTGTTGGAAGAACTGAAGTTCTTTACGTAACTGTGGTCTTTGGATAAAGAAAACTATATATGGCTGAGATATAAGGTTGCAAAACTTTTACACAGAAAATTAAATTAATGTAATTGTAATTTCGTCTAAGAATATTCCTATCCTCAATTTTTAATTTTCATCTACCAAATGCAACAGTATATTAATATTTTATGAGCTGTTTCGATCCGGATCACTTGATTGTACACAGATATTGTATAAAAGAACTAATAAAACCAGCCATAATCATAGATGATCCTCCCGTGAAATTTTCTTGATAACTTTATAGTGCGAGAGGAATTAATAAGCTATGGTACAAGATAAAAATAACATTCCGGCGTTCTAACACCATAACATACAGGATTGACCGGTCATTAGGTTTCCGCTTCCCTTGTCTGTCTGTTCGACTGTAACAGGCCTTTACTTCGCGAACGAAATAAATGTCAGTCTTCCAATTTTCAAAAATTGTGTTCTGTCGACTCAACCAAATAACGTATTTTAAATTCTGAAGAGGTTTTGTCAAACTGAGAAAGATAAATGTAAATGATTCAGTACTTTAGAAGCAGAGTGCGCAGGATGAAAATCAAACATTCCACGTATATTAAACTCAACCCGGCTGTTGACGCATTCAGCGCAGGGAAGGATTGGGAATTTAACATATTATAACATATTTTCCAAATATTCCTTTCCTATCCTTAAGGTCCACATAGTTTGGAGGGAGAGGTACTTCAATATTCTTCACTTAAAGTGCAAGTATTGTTACTATAAACCATACGTTACAAAATCTCCTGAAATAGTGAACTATTAGTTAGTCCTCGACGCCTGCAGTATAGGCAACAAAGTCAGCAGTACAGCCAAGCACAATCCGTCGGATTGCACTGTAGGGGCGTCTATTAGCTGTTCCTAACACAACGTCAATCACTCAACAAATGTCTCACTGGGGATAGAAAGGTCCCCGGTTCGAATCATTCTGGGCGGGGATTGCCACAGGCCCTTATCTCGACCATCACCTCTGGCACAGCTTGATGTGTAATGTGAAGTATGCCAGAACGCTTCCGTGGTTCTTATTTCACGTTAAGCTGTAGGTCCCCGATACCCCCCTGTAGGTCTACCGGGTTAGGCTAAGGCGGCTACGACATGGACGGAATGCGTAGCCAATAGGAACCCTATCACCAGGTCATTACGATCACGAGGAATTATTATTACTGGAACATCAATGACTGTTACAAACTCGATGAAGGCCTCCTTATTCAAAAGAAAATAAATACAAATGCATACCACTGGAGAAATACAAATTTGAATCATGGTCTTTGTTTCATATTCTCAATCTCACTCATTTATTTGTATTTTAATGTTGAATAACACTTACTGACAAAGAATGTTATTCTTCAGTTGAAATCTCCATCAAAGATAAAACACGCGCATTCTCTTAAAAATCTCTAAACACGGTTATTGGTTTGATATTTATGATGAACAAGAAAATGAGAAAACTCTATTGTGAGAAATTTAGTGAAAGAATTGTGTAGAATTGTAACAGAAACTAAATCCGGGCGTCAACTACATTAGTTCAAGTGAATATAGCAACATCACAAGAAGACGGTAGTGAAATAGATAAAATAAACGTACTGTTTGTGAAAATTGCAAAACACAGAAGGAATAATCTGAATAACTACAAAATCTGAGGATGTGTAGAGCAGTGGAACCGTAATAAGTGGTTAATGTTTAGAGAAATGGCGTGCACATAGGCCCAGCACCTCCAGTAAGTGTTAGGAAATCTCAGCAGCAATCAATACATCTGGGAGGTTTTAGTGCTATATTTCAGCAGGACAACACCCGACCACAGGTGGCGAGGAGGATGCAAGGGTTCTTCGAAGAACGACGGGTACTACTGCTTCCCTGGTCTATATGTTTTTCTAACATGCCATTCATCGAACATTTCTGGGAGGTGGCCAGTTGGGACGCGTCTACAGACTGCGTGTGTGTTCTCCAGCAGCATATCCAGGCTCCTTGCCAGAGGCGTAGCTATCGGAGGGCTAGGCGGTGCCGTAGCGCAAGGGGCCCCTCAAGTGCCGCTCAGGGTCCTTGTTAACCTAGCTACGCCATTGTTCCGTGCCACGACGTCTGGAAGGTCTAATTGCAGAAAGTGGTTGCTTCACACGGTCATAGAGCATGTAAAGATCTGCAATTCTATTCATTTGTGTATTGTCATGACCCCAATATGTGGAATAAATTTCATTGTAATAACATGTCTCCACAATAGTGAATATACTGAAATTTTGGAAATGGAATATTGTGTGGAATTTCCATATAGGAGGGGAAAAAGAAATTGCAAAAATGCTACGTAAGAACTAAACTAGGGGAGTATGCAATTGTTATTATTATTTTTTACTTATGGGTTTACGCCTCGTCGACATCGTGGTCATTAGAGGCGGGATGGTACCGGGGACAAGGAATGGGAAGGAATTCGGCCATGGCCTTTTGAAAGAAGCATCCCGGCATTCGACTGGGGTGATTTGGGGAAACCATGGAAAACCCAAATCTGGATGCCCGGACGGGAATTCGAATCGGAGTCCTCCCGAATGCGAGGCCAGAGCGTTAACCGCTCACCCATCATGAGTATGCAATTAGAAACATCGGTGGGCATACAGGTAGATTTCAACTGGATTATATCACGGACAAAGGTCAAAAAACTAAATTCTAGTCCGCAAAGGGTACCCGCGAGCTAAATTAAATTGACCGTGTTAGCCATTAGAAATTTTGTGCTAATAATTCTTCATAGCAAAAAAAGACATGCCGAATGTAAAAGAACTTACATAGGACCCTAAATTTCGTAAATAAAAAGTTCCCTATTTTCCTCTTTCTTTTAAAATGCGCTTTATCTGGAATTATGAAGAAACCAGCTTTTTGTGAGCTTAAAAACATCCGCAGTGTATATTGAATGAGGGGATGCGAATGTGTTGATAGTGATTCCTCCGTTGGAAGGGGATGTTGGCGACCCTTTGGTGTCTTTTTGGAATGTTAGATCTGAATGGGCCGATACACTTGTGAAACATCTTGACACTTGGAAGTCATATATAAACCAGCTCAGTAGAATTGCTCCTGGAAGCTGCTAATGACTCTCACCTATCACGCACATTGATTCGGTGTGGGTGCGGTGGATCCCTTGCATTGCGTAACGGCACCGCTCAGACACTCCAACCGGTTCCTGCGAACCCGACGGGGGCCCCCTGCCTGACACCTGACTGAACAGCGGTCAGACTCTGCTTCAACAACATCCCTACCAAACTGAAGGGATCGAAATGGAAACTACTTTAGATCAAATACTACAACAATTTCTAAATCAATATGCCACTTTCTCGATTCTGTCAGTGTATATTACACCAGAGTAAAGCCCTTTATACGGGCAGCGTAAGCGGCTTTTTAAGTAAATACCAATAATGACCTAATACGTTATGATTAAATAAAATCATTACTACATAGTTAAATCCCGGACTGCCCTTAGTTTTTTCTTTACTTCTTCTGCAACAGGCAATGGTAATACACAATTATTAGAGCAGACTCGTATTATAATTTTTTTTCTCCATTCTCCGCTTCTGTACTACTTGTAAAAACTTCCATAAAGGCTGACATAAAATAACGGTAATTTTTATTACTATGGAAAAGTTTCCAAGGAAAGCATAATTTAAAAAAATGAATAACCTTTTTTGCATGTTTCGTAATTTCTTACATTTCGCTAAACTTTCTGATTTTTAACAAACTTCCCTGCCTTTTATCTTCTGTAAAAAAAAAATTGTTAGGTTATGTTTTGTATATAGTTATATTAAATGCTACAGAGAATGCATCGTAAACACCGGATGCTCTTACGTCAAATTATCCATTCAATGGTAGTAAATGCCAACCCCGGCAGCGTAGGGGTAGCGTGCCTGCTTCGCGTTGCAGGGGTCGCCGGTTCGAGTCCGGCCGAGGGCATGGGTGGTTTTAATTAAATGTTGTGTTCGTCTTGTGTCGTCCTTACAGAAGATGGATAATATTCATACTGAAATGAAATGTATACTTTGTAAGAGAAACACACACGTTGAGCTGGCTGTATGGCTGACATGGCCAAATGCCATTTCTGAAAATTAAAAAAAAAAATGGTAGTAAATAAACATTTAACAACATATAAAACTAAATGAACTTTGCATTTGTCACTGCCTCGCATTGTATTATTTCTGCCTTCCTTATTTGCTTGGAGTTACTTCCTCAACCGACAATTGCCTTGTAGCTGGCATGGCAGTTACACTTCGTTTTAACAATATAAGTGCGAATTAAAACAAATACAGTTATTTATTTGAAAATTTTTGGTTAGCCGACCAGCGTTGTGGTGGCAGCCAAAGCACCTAAAACTTCGGGAATTGTCGAGAATCGCTGACGGTTGCCGAGCTATTCAGTTTACATCCCGCTTCCAGGTTTAACGCAAGAAAGATTGTATACGCTGTTAGTTTTCCACTGGTGCTATTGTTATGTTGGTCAGAGCTCTGAAACTTTAAGTCAGAATGAAGATGGGAAAAGTAATCTAGACTGGGCTAAGATGAAATCACGATGCAGTTTAGACTACTAGGTCATCACGCTTATTCTCATACTACTCGTTAATAACCGAAGGAGATATTTCAAAAAGTCACTGAAACACCGTGTTACTGTGGCGCAATTATAGATGCACGTTTTGATAAGAATTAGTTTCACTACATGTTATTCAGTTTAGTTCTATCGTCTCGGTACTTATCTGTAAACGGAAGAAAATCTGTGTATTTAAGATATTTTTTTGAAAAACGAATTTGAGTGATTGAGTAGGAATCAACTACTTTAATAAGTTGTTTGTCTGTTTGGATGAACAAAATTCATGCAAAAACTACCAGTCGTATTTTGATGGAGTTTTGAATAATATACAGCCCCAGGTTCCGGGGGTAAAAT
Organism: Vandiemenella viatica; assembly: GCA_031002005.1. Taxonomy (NCBI): domain Eukaryota; kingdom Metazoa; phylum Arthropoda; class Insecta; order Orthoptera; family Morabidae; genus Vandiemenella; species Vandiemenella viatica. The sequence continues at coordinate 192,315,291 of JARYHS010012519.1, forward strand.
GTGGGTATGTTTCATTTTTGTGTGACGTATGAAAGCTGAGAGATTTAAGTTAGCATCTATTTTACGTTGAACGTGATTCGGCCAAATAGAGTTTCGAATAATTTTTAGCCCATGGTCTCAGAAGTAAAACAGTGTATGATTGATTCATTTCGTTCAAAATTGGGAAATTAGCACCCATATTTTGCTGAACACAATTCCAGCAAAAACTAGAAGTGGGATTTTGATTGCACCACGAGCAGAATATAAGGTATGTTTTATTTTGATTTGATCAAAAATTTATATCCACTTAAATGTAAGTTTCTTCTCGTAATCAGAATGTTAATCGTGATTTCAGTCTTTTTATTTCATCTAGCGCTTGATAAGTTTATTGAAATTTTAAAATTGAACGTTCAATTTAGCTAGAACTTACGACTAACAATGTAAATGCTGAAGGTGTTCAGTTTGACCGCTTTATATTCAAGGCATTGATAGTAAACTGTTGGTTCTGAGAAACCGGTGTTGAATGGTGCCAACAGAAACCGTTGTATTATATTTTTGACAGTGACGGTACTCAAGCACGAAGCGTTAACTGGCAATAAAACACTGCTTCCGAGCTGTCACCTGACAAAAGGGGGACGTATAACAGTACCCACGCAAACCAACGCAGCTGTGTTCTACGTTAAGAGAAGAACTGTATTTCAGTTCCTATGTCATCAGCAACACTTTCCAGCGTGTCCGAAAACTGTTGCAGCAACATTATATAGTATCTTCTACATTTATACAACTGTGGAGCTTCCCTCGAATTGAATAAAACGACACGTCACACACAATGCCATTACGGTGACTGAAAGAAACGCATTTCTTTGTAGAGATAGAAATTTAGTTATATCTCCTTTTCCTTGCTCAATATTTACGGTTAGTAGAAAAAATTAAAGAGGTTTTCTTTCTCTTTATCTACGGATGTTTTCATAGTTTAAGAAATTAGTGTATTACTTAATTTCCGGCGTCTGGAAACCGGTTTCTCGTCCTGATGCAAAAGTCGACACGCAACTCGACTGTAAAATAAGAGACGAGCAACTCCCAGCGCGCACACACACACACACACACACACACACACACACACACACACACACACACACACACACACACACACACACACACACACACATCGATGCTTCAGTCTTCCACTCACCTCAGAGAAAAAACTGAAAATTTCCTGTGAAAGTTAAGATAGTGTGTGGTTCAAAAAATGATACTGCTGCATGGAGCATTAGCTTTCAAAGGATATCGAGAAAAGCACAAAAAGTATGGCTAGCCTAGGACACTTAAAAAACATACAGACTCGGGACTTAAAACATTAAAGTTCTGTCGGCAGACAAAATACAGGTAGAGGTTCAGTGCAGAGAAAGTCGTTAAACTTAGCAATGTCTGTCACGTATAGGTTTAACTAATAATGACGATAATAAATTTATCAATTATGCATCAGTTTAATCATATGTATAGAACATTCCGCTCCGAACAGGAAAACAATTTCATGTTGCGGAGGTTAGAGAAGTTATTTCCGTTATTTTGGCAGGATATAAAGAGGCAGTAACAGAGCATCGAAACTTAATTTTTACACTTCTTTCGAAGATGGTTTTACTTATTAAAAGTATAACACCACTGGTATTTCTTTCAGATTATGCATTAAGTCATAGGGGCGTGCATTAATAATGTGGGATGAAATAGGGGAGGGGGGGTGACGGAAAAAAGTCTACATCGACTTTAGAGAGGGTATACGGTATAAGGTCTAGAAACGCTATCAAAATCACACGTCATCTTGGGGGGGGGGGGGTCCAACCAAATCTCACCAGAGAGGGGGAGGGGTCCGGAAAAAACACCTCACGTAATTAATGTAGGCCCCTAAGGTAATATCCACCCGGAGTGATGGTCGGGATTTATATAAATCGTTAGAGCAGTTTCAGACATTCCAAATATACACTGATCATCGAGAACCTGATGACATACCTACCTACTATCAGGCGATAGCAGCGTCACCTGACGAGGAATGACTGCTAGTCAGACACACGCACGGTGCATGTAGTATCAGTGAGCTTGCTATCCGTGAAGGCGCGTGATCCGTCTGAGTTTGATCGAGGGCAGATTTTGATGGCGCGGATGCATGACTTGTCGGGTGTTCGAGGAGTGCTGTGGTGAGTGTCTTCAACAAGTGGCGAAACCAAGGTGAAACCACGTCCAACCGTAGAGGGTTGGGCGCCACCCCTCATTACAGATGTCGGATGTCGTAGACTGGGCAGACTGGTAAAACAGGAGAGGCGGCAAACTATGGCGGAACTAACATCATACACTTTAATGCTGGGCAGAGTACAAGTGTGTCTGAACACACAGTGAATCGAACACTCCTAACGATGGGCTACCGCAGCCGACGACCCATGCATGTGCCAATGTTAACACCACGACATCGCCAACTACGACTGAAATTGGCACGTGACCATTGCCACTGGGCGTTGGTGCAGTGGCAGAGTGTTCCATCGTCTGATGAATCCCGAACATGCCGATGGGAGGGTGTGAATCCGTCGTTTTCCCGGGGAACAGCTTCTTGACACCTGTACTGCGGGACGGAGACAAGTTGGTGGTGGCTCAATTATGTTCTCGCTAACATTCACGTGGCAACCATGGTTCGAATGGAGCACGTGTAAGGCACCATGACTGCCAATAAGTATCGTACACTGGTTGCAGACCACTTACACCCATTCATGATGATCATGTTTCCCAACGGCAGTGGGATTTTTCAACAAGGCCAGGAGTGTGATGGAGAGGTTCGAGAAACACAGTGCATGTTGCAATTGATGTGCTGGCCCCCCAACTCGCCAGATCTGAACCCAATCGAACGCATCTGTGAAGTGATTGAATCTGGCGTCAGATCTCTTCGCCCCTTTCCCCGGAATTTACGGGAATTAGGTGTCTTGTGTGTGCGATGTGGTGCCAACTCCCAGCGACCTATCAAGGCCTCATTGCTTTCATGCCAAGACGCGTGGCCGCTGTTATCCGTGCCATAGGCGGACATATCAGCTATTAGCTAGGGGTTCATAATGTTCTGGCTGACCAGTGTATATTATATATATAAGATATAATATAAAAGATAAAATGTGAAAGTTGATTGTGGGTGTGGCTTACAGTTGAGGACGAACTCCTCGTCGGCGACCTGCTTGAAGTGCCTGTGGAACTTCTTCTGCCTGGACTTGGAGGAGCCTGGAGGCTCTGGGGACCCCGAGGACGCGGCGGGCTGGTCGGAGCCGCCCTTGGCCTCCGCCGCCGCCGCCGCCGCAGCCAGCGCCACCGTCTGCTGCTGGTGGTGCGTCATCGTGGGCGCGCTCGAGCTCAGCTGCTTGAGCGTCTGCCTGCAACAGGTGCCACCCACACACGTCACACAGATCCCGATACGAAAAGAAATCTGATAGCAGGAGACAGCTCAGTTCACTATCAGCTTGCTAGGACTGTCGGAACTTCACCATATCGGTCGGTCGCCACTGTACCTCACGCCGTAGTTCAAGTTCAACCCACAAGAAACACTGGTCCATATCTCATTCGATGGTAAAATATTGAAATCGGTATCTATCATCTACATCTACATAATATATACTCTGCAATTCACAAAATTGTGGGTGGCAAAGGGAGTTCAGCATCAAAACTAATGTCCTCACTGTGCATTCCAATCCCGAATGTCCCGAGGGAAAAAAGAATTCATATAAACATCAATCAGTGCGGCACCTTACTTCTGGAAAGGTGAAAGGTGTAAGGTGTAAGATGTAATACGTAATATGTAATGCGAAAGGCGTAAGAGGAAAGATGTAAGATGAAAGAAGGAAGGTGAAACATTTAAGATGTAAGGCGAATGGTGAATGGCGAAAGACGTAAGACGTAAGACGTAAGACGTAAGACGGAAGACGGAAGACGGAAGACGGAAGACGGAAGACGGAAGATGTAAGATAGGTTGGTGGATGAAGTACTTCACCGCACTTGTAAGTGAAAGTGGGGGTACGCATGTTTACCAATAAGTTCAAACGAAACGTGCTTCGTCTATCTACCAGAGATTCCCAGCCCAATCTACTAATCAGTTCTGTGACGCTTTCGTAAGTATTGTAGCAAGCTGTCACGTATCGCGCGGCGCTTCTCCTTATTTTCTCTGTACTTTTAATCAACCCCCTACAAAACGGATCCCAAATGACACAACAGTAGTCCAAATGTGGACGCACAAGAGATTTGTGCGCTATCCCTTTTGTATGTTCATTACAATTTTTCAAGATTCGACCTATGGATCGCAGGCAAGAATTAATTACCTCTACCTACAATCGAATTAATGTGCAAGTCCCATTTCATGTTCCTTTGTACTATTACGCCAAATATTTCACTGAATCGACCATATCAATAACTGTACTGTTTGCTTTGTATTTCTGAACAATCTGGTTCTTTTGTTAGTTATGCACATTGGCTTCCACTTTTTACAATTTAGTGTAAGCTGCCACTCGTCGCACCATGCCGAAATAACATACAAATCGCGCTGAATTTCTAAGTATTGTTTGTTTACTTGGGAAAGAAAATATCTATTAATGGAAATACTGGACGGTCAGTGCGAAAATTTCGCGAATTATATACCTTGAATAGTGGGGTTGGTGGCTTATAGTAGAATAAAAGAACCGACACATTTGTAGCAATTGTTTATCTGTCAACAAATAGATATGTAGTAAAATACAACATTTTGCGAAACAATTAGAAATGCTGAAATGTTTACCTAACAGAAACAAAAATATCAGAAAATCTCCTTAATCCAAAAAATACACACAGTTTATTGATATCTCTGCTATCTAGTGGAAATTCGATAACTCCTAATCTATGCCAGCGAAGCCTAGCGGCTTGATTCTGAACTATCGCATACCCATGATCTTGATTGGTCATAATTTTGTCATTTACGGATTGAATTTTCAAAAAAAAAAATTCTAAATGAATTATGTTACCAAAGCGAAGAACTTAATCTTTAAAATGATACCTCTTTTATCGATTTTAGTTAAGTGTGAATTGAAAAAGATGTCACAAAAAACACCTTTTAGAAACAATACAAATGATGGATGAAGAACTATGACAGAGAACAAGGAAGAGCGAACAATTTTATCATATGATCAAGGATAATATCTTAAGGTGGAACACAGGGAAGGAAGCCAAAACCATATTTAATAAACTACCAATCAATATTCACCTATGGCTTTGAAACCTGGACTTGGACGAAGATAGATATAAGCAGATTACAGAAGCAGAGATAAGCTTTCTGAGAGGAATAGAGACCACAACAAGAAAGGATAGAATCAGAAAGGAATAGATCTGTTTACCACCTGGCTATGACAAGGAGTGGCTGACATGTAAGTCTCTAAATAGGCTGGTAATCTCAGATCCAAGATTAAACTAGAAAGATGGCTACGTTAAGGCCGAAAACAAAGTGTGACTGCGGAGACGATCAGACTGTGTCCAACCTCATGCACGGCAGATCACTTATATGAGGCCTCGGATATAGCCAAGCTTTCGGCCAGTACAGTTTGATGTTATTATTACGTTAATATATATATTTCTGACACAAGAATAGATAAATAAATTAGAAGAGTGCTCTTGAAGAATTGTAAGGGACGCGGACCTATTGGAAGAACATGGACAAAATGGACGGATCAGGGAGTTGAGTGGAGACAAGTTGTAGAGGAAGAATCTTGTAATGGAAGCGGATGTGTCAAATGACGATGGTGATAATTATTTAAGTGAATACTCACTGACATCCCTTTTAACTGGAGCACACTGAACCGCCTAGGTACTGTACAATCGATTCAGGTTCAAACCTGCGCGAATAATGTACTATATCCACTATTATTATTATTATTTGATTCATCGAGTGTTTAAATACCTGATCTCTTGATATCAGTTGTCCAGAAACAACAAAAAAAAGTTTGCTAGACGATAGCAGCGAAAAGTTATACTTAGCAAATATTCTGCCTCTGTAACTTTTTGCCCAAAGCTGGTGAGTTTAGGCTTAATATTTTCTTCCTAAACCAAATGCAATATTTGCTTACCAGCAAGAGAGTTGAACGACAAAGTTAGTTTATTGTGGTATTAGAGATGCACAATTTTTTTTACAATTTCATTTATTCTTTGGGTAGGAAGAGGAAGCATCTTTTTTTTTTTTTTTTATCGGTGATATGAGTTCGTCACTATGCTTCGACGTATCCAGAAGAACAGTACATTATCAACCTCAGTGTGCATCATATATGCGACCTAAGGCATGGAACATCAACTGATCACGTACGTATTTATTTCCTAACATGCCCTATTATATATTGTCGCCATAAATTATAAACAGCGCACGTATAAGAAGCGGACCATCCGTTTGAGTACTGATATCAATATAGAAGTAACAGTGGGATGTGAAGATAGTCAACGTAGTACAACAATATAGCTATAGCTATAACTATAGCCAGTACTTTACACAACTCACTGCTACAAAAGTGACTGAAAAAAAAAACAATATAAAACAATATAAAACTTTTTGTTTTTGTTTTGCTTCTGGCTTTTCGTCTCTTCTACGTCGAGACCCTTAGAGGTGGGGAAGGACACGGATTAAGGAATTTAACCATGCCCTTTTGAAAGAACCATCCCGGCATTCACCTGAAATGATTTTGGGAAACCATGAAAAATCCAAATCTGGATTGTCCCACCTGCGTCCTCCTGAATGCAAGGCCAGAGCGTTAACGCTTACCCACTATGCTCAGTAATATAAAAGTATTCATTATCATAGACATCGTGTAATGTAAAAATCTTTGCTGACGGAAGAAATGAACGCGACCGAATGTTTTCAGCTGGTAACAAAGTCGTCAATCGCTTCTAAACACAGCGTGTGCTGGCTCTGCGGGTGTCGTATCTCCAACGGACATTTCGGCCTTGGATGACAGGAAACAGCTACTAACTACGCTTGTAACAGCCATGCACGCTGCCTAGAATTCGAACGGCCATAAAAAAGAGCTGCGAGCGCTGAAATGCGAAGCGGCGACGTGCTTTGAGAATGGAGGATCAGTGACGGACATAATAGACAGTGCTGCTCACCATAGACAGTAAATAAGAGAAGAATCGGACAGAAAATATTGTTAACTAGCTGGTACCCACGACTTCGTTCGTGTTTGTAAAGAATTTGGATTGACATCTAACCACCATAGTGCATGATGGGAGCCTCGAAGCTATTACCACACACAAACATGAGTTATTTGCGCTATGTAGTTCAGGCAGCAAAGTAAAATATACGTTCACACATGTCTTTGGTCGAAATACGAAAATATCCTTGATCGACCAATTTCAATCACCATGTCTCCCACACTCTCACAGTTACCGAAATTCGGCCAACGTTGTAATCGACGGGTGACTCTGAGCTACTACCACACACAAACACCAGTGGTCTGCGCTAGATAGTTTTGACTGACAAGTAATACACCATGACAATTACGTTTTTGGTAGAAATATGAAAGTGCCGCAGGTCGATCACTTTCAACCACCATATCTCCCCACACCCCCATAGCTACCGACATCTATTCATCATAGTTCACGATAGGAGACACGATACCACTACCACACACAAACACCATTGGTCTATGCTATGTAGTTGTGGCAGCAGAGTGACTTATACGGAGACACATGTCTTGGGTCAAAATATGAAAATACCCTGCATCGTCCACTTTTAACCATCCCCACAGTTATCGACATTCAGCCAATGTTGTGCACGACAGGAAACTCCATGCTACTTCCACACACAAAGACCAGTGATCTGTGCTAGGTAGTGGTGGCTGAAAAGTGAAATATAGGAAAACACACGTCTATGTCTATTTATGTATATATATAAGATTTCGGTGGGCACAGCCTTATTAATAAGTTTAACTGTAATTCTGTTTCGCTCTCGTAGCACCGGGAGTCGGTTTTCGTTTTGGAATGTTACTAAATTTAAGGAGTTGGAAAATACAATTTAGAGCTGTTTTCATTTTCTCCAGGCTGTTTCAAGTACGATCTTACGGCGCTGTTTTGAGTACATGCATAATACGCTGTCCTCTACAGATGCAACAAAACCTACAAAATTCTTGTGAAACTAAGCGGTGTCAATATGCTTATGTGAAATAACAAGAAAAAATAAATTCTTGCAAGGGTGATGGCGTTAAAAATTCTAAGCTTAGTTAAGTAATGTTCGTTGAGAGATCGGATTAAAAGGTAATCAATTGCAAGGACTCAAGAACTATAAATCTGATATAATTGAAACTGAAATGAAACGTAAATTAACAAACCAATAAATACCATGCACATTTAGATTTTAATCTGTTATTTATTCAAAAAGTATCGTATGACAAGTAGTTTAAAACAGCTGCTTCGCAACATAGCCTCTCTTCTTTTTAAGGCTCTTTCCAGTGGATTAGATATTCCTTGAGAAGAATGTTACTTATGGTATCGACTGTAAGGTTCATTATCTAAAGGATATTAGTCATCACTGATAGTTGTGGTCCATTTGTAGACCCATATTCCATATTTTAAAACACTTCTTCGCCAAAACTCCCATCAAGTCTTCCGCAAATTTCCAATTGTTTCCATTTTTTCTGTAAGAAATTACTTGTATCAATGCAACAGTGATACCAACTTCCGAATTTATTTCTTTTGTCAGACAAATTACGATTTCTATTTGAAAAACCCTGGTATTAAAGACGACTACTGACAAGATAACGCCAAAGGAAAAATATCATTCGGTGAAGTAACTGTAGTATGACGGAACATAGGAAAGAAATAAAAACCGGCGATGGTGAACTGTTATCTGAAGAACAAATGGAAAAGTAGAGCCAATTTTTGTCGACTACAACCGACCGTTTGGCATACGCTGCAGCTGATTGGACATTTTTAACAGCTGCGATGGCCGCTTCTTTGAATGAACGCGACGCAACGTGTAGCGAATGTTCAGTCAGCGTTACGCGAAGTTCCAAACAAGCGCACCAGGGGCGGATCCAGGATTTTGGTTTGGGTGGGCTTGAGCGGACTCTGGTTTGGAGGGGGGGCTTGGCTTGAGTGAATTTTGGTTCAGAGGGCTTGCCTTCAGTGGATTTTTGGTTTTGGGGGTGGGGCTTGAGTCGGCCATGGGGTAGACTTTATAGCCTACTCGGGCCTCAAATCAGTATAGCTAAAAAAAACGAAAAAAAAAAATCTCCAAAATTACAATGTAGGGGGTGGACCTGGATACTTTTGGGGGGGGGGCTTGAGCCCCCTAGCCCCCCTCCTGGATCCACCCCTGAAGTGCACTGAGTAATCCGTAAAGGCGTGGGCAGCATGTCTTACTTACTATTTCTGGGCTATAAGAGAATGAAAGGAAGGAAAGTTATTTGTATCTTCAGTGCGAAAGTTATTATCTTCATTCTGTTCATCTAGCAAGCAACGAAAGGATTTCTAAATGTTGAAACTACATCTGAGAATTCAATTAAATTACCCTCTTCCGTTGTTTTTTTTGTAGATTACAATTTCGAAAGGAAACACTAACAAGCATTTAAAAACCGGTAATTACATCAGCCTTACAGTGTAGGATTCAAACATGGCAACCAACAAAAACAGTGTGTAAGCACCGTAGAAACAGTCAACAGTGTTCACTGCTCTAGAGGATCGGAAGCAACGGTATTAAGACAGGACACTGAGAAATCGATTCAACAAATAGAAGGGAAACCATAATGGTTTTAAAATGTGTCCGTAAGTATCAACCAATATAACATCGACGGCACTGCAGCTATAAAACGTGATTAGACTACGAGTTAGGTGAACTGATCCGTGAAAGACGTAGATTGTCAAATATTGCTTCCCCATAACATAGGGAATCTTATGTCTCATTTACAGTTCTAGCCACTGAATAACATAGAACAATTAATTAGCATTCAGTTTTGACTGTGAGCGGAGCTTCAAAAAATTTAGTTTCTACTCTCCTTTGATGAAAAATTATGATAATTTAGTCCCAGATCTTCGTTACGTTTCTGTCATCATCACCATCATCCTTACTAATTCGGTCTTTTATACGATTGTTTTTATCTTTATAGTTTAATCCGAATCCCAATAAAATAAACATTTTCTTCACCCTGGATTACTTTTGTTTTTTTTACTTATGGTTTTACTCCTCGTCGACGTCGAGGTCATTAGAGGCGGGATGGGACTGGAGACAAGGAACGGGAAGGAATTCGGCCATGGACTTTTGAATAAAGCCCGGACGGGGATTCGAACCGCCGCGCCGTCCTCCCGAATGCGAGGCTCTCATCACTCACCCACCACGCTCTGTCCCTGGAATACACAGTGAAATAAAGACCATCAAATTCGATGTCTTCAACGTTGCGGGTAGCAAAAGATACAGCAGTTTTAGAAACACATATTGTAGCTTTGTTAATTTAACATGATTGTTTTAGAAAGCAATTACATAAAAATGTTTAGGGGTGTGAAGATACAGTATTTTCACAGCTTGACTTTATTCGCTAAAAATCAATTTCTTCTATAGGAATGGAAAGCACTATTTCTTCAGTTACATAATCGTTTGATATGCAGCCGAGATAACAGAAGTCTGTTTCCTGTGTCATATCGTTTGGTAGATTCCAAGCTGTAGATACTTATCTTTTCTAAAACCACCAATAAGCCTAGAACTAATCATTTAATGCGATAACATTATTGTGACAAGCTAAATTACGTCATTTAATGTTCATTTGTATTCTTCAGCAGAGCCCAATTTTCTTCATCAGTCCACAAGCTAAAAGTGTTACTGATGATCTCCAGCTGGAACAGGGGCCAGTTGAGTGAGGAGGATGTGTCAAATTTGCATACTGTGGCCTCCAGCAGATAACCTTGGCAGCGGACTCCAGCTGTGAGAGCGGACAGTTCAACGAAGCAAAACATTCAGCATATCAGTAAAATCAAACTGTTACTCCATCTGTATCAGCCTCGGAGTCTTCACATTCAGTTACATGCTCCGAAAGTCATTTCGTATCTTACTTGGCAACTCTTCCGATTCTATGAACGAACACTTTTTACTAGCATTAAGATGCTACGATAAACGGTTAGAATTTCGTATCTGACTGGCATCATTCAGGTTTTGGAATCACAGGGACCTTTGAAACCAAGACATTTTTATTCAACAAAACTGTCTGGCACTAGAGAACAACAGTATTTTTTTTTTTGCTGTTTCTTTGTTCTAGGTTTATGTATGATCGAAGTTCTATGGCAGTAACTATATGATGTTTACGAATTACGATCCTTAACAGTTTCGATTAGATTTTTAAAACTGGATTATTATTGTGTCTTCATTGATGCACGTTGTCCTCTTCCTCTAGCACTTACGAAACTCGCCATCTCAACTTATCCCTTACAATCTGCATCCTCCATTTCTTCCTCATCCACCACTTGTTCCTCACACGAACAATCTTTATATTCTACCTCGTGATTCTGTTTAGCTCAGCGCTGTTGTAAGATAACTATTAGCACAGTTAGGTACTCTATAGAAAAATGTAGGTCGTCTTTCTTTTTTTCCACAAAAATTTCCAATTTGTCATCGAGCTCTAATTACTTAACTCAAGTTCGTCCATTGAACGACGAAAGAAGATCTTCAAATTTAATCCCTGTACGGGCACCAAACCGACTCCCTGACAGCTATTTCACCCAGTTCAGAGGCTAAGGCAAAACCAATATATATTATTTCTAAAACGTGTTTTTTTGTTGTTGTCACAAGCCATTAATCCCTTGATACCAAACCGAAATGGGTAAATGAGGTATCATTTTAAAGACTAAGGTCTCCTCTTCGGTCACATCATATTTTAAGAAAGTAATTCGACCCTTAATGCGCAAAAATATCAATATTTCTATAACGCATTTTTTTTTTAATTTTGTTACGAGCCATTTATCTCCCTCGATACCTAACCCAAATCGAAAAATGAGGTATTATTATAAAAACAAAGAACTCCTCTTTGTTCACATCATATTTTAAGAAAGAAATTTTTGGGAATTCGACCCTAAAAGGGCAAAAGTATCAATATTTACATAAAGTGATTTTTGTCAGGAGCCATTTATCTCGCCAGATACCTAACCAAAAACGATAAATGAGATGTCGTTTTAAGGATTAAGGTCTCCACGTAGGTAACATCATAAATAAATAAAGATTTTTTCTTGAATTTGTCTCTTAAACGGCAAAAGTAATAACTATGAAGGTCACGCGTATGAGACAGTTCAGAGACAAGCCGCTAGATAGCAGCAGCACATATCACAGAGATATTAATAAACTGCTTCACTGATGTCGACAATGATTGATTACCTTAAACAAATAAACAATTGCTACAAATGAGGCAGACCACACCACAAATGCTGACGTGCTCCGCAAAATGAAAAAAGATACGGAAATACTGACCACCGTACAAACATGGAAGCTACAGTACCTTGGCCACATAATGAGGAACAATAGCCGTTATGAACTCCTGCAATCTGTTCTCCAGAAGAAAATATCAGGAAAGAGGAGTGCTGGTAGAAGAAGAACTTCTTGGTTAAAAAAACTGAGAACATGGATCTACAAGACAACTACCGAGTTAATCCAGCAACCAAGATGGTTGCCGACATCTGAAACGGATGAAGATGAAGAAGAAATGAGGCGGTTCTTCTTTCATCCTATTACAAACCACCAATTTTATTATTCATTGTATTTTACTAACGAAATGTTCGTAAGGTTCATCTAGTTCAAGGACACGTAAAATTTGCGTTCCTTTACACTGTGTCAACTAAATGCATATGTATGGGGAAAAAAATGTATCCCTCCTTTTTTCTAAGATTTCTTTTCCTTGGGCTCTATTTTTTCTCTCTTCATTTCCGAAAAGCGTTCATTCCGTACCTCTTTGGATTGAATGAGTTGTAGAATTATATATGACTACAGATCACTACAATTTCAAGAGATTTCTTTTTCTTATTTCTTTCCTTTAAAAGTAAGAACATCTATGAAATAATAATAGTAAGCTTTAGAAAGCTCTTTTCAAATGCTATGGATTGTTTTATTAGTTGACACTACATATGACAAATAAGAAAATAATATTTAATGAGCAAACGTAATAGAAGTTCACTGTTTGTATCACAGCGTTTGGTGGATTGCCACGCATGTTATCATTAAACCAAGTCTAACCAGTGCTAAAATGTGGTTCAATTATTATGTCAGCTCTATCACGGACGCTGATCTCGTCATCATTTATGCCTTGTTTCCAAGAGGGTAATTTTTTTTAAAAAATTTTTAAACCCTCAATGCCCTTATAATTTCATGGTATTATTATTTTAGCAAAGCATTCCTTGTCCCACTTGCTTGACCTTTCGACAGCAAAACAGCTTGTTCCGCCAGAGTCGATTGTTTATCTTACTGCTGAGACAGACAGAGGGAGCGAGATACGGGAGGCGGCAATGACCCGACGGATAAAACACACGATGCGAGGAACCAACTTGCTGTGGATGGTTTAGTGCCAAATCTATCACACGACGAAGACTACAAATAAGTCTACAGAGCTCGCACAATGAATTAACATAATTATATATGCAACGGTAACCGAGAATAACGATACTCCCAAATTACTACACCACTACATTTTAAAAATTAATACGAAACTTTCAGACTACATTAAACACTTTTTCCTTTTTTGCTGCTAACGGCTGACTTCATCTTTTCAGAGCGAGGGAAGACGAAACATATAAGCTTTATATCAACGAAAACTCATGATTGTTAGACGATCACGGTAATGGCCATTCAGGCACCATTTTACTTCAGAATTAAGCAGAAATCACAACTAGCTGCTGAAACGACGTAATCTGTCTACAACGCGTGATGCCTTCCTCTGATCCAGAAAACTGAAAGTTCACGTTCAAGTTACCCTGCACTAGCTCCATACCAGCGGTTTCACGAAACATCAAGTATTTCAGTTTCTCCAACCGAGGACCTAAGCGATGATCTAAAGTTGGATACAAAATGATCTTTCTTAGCTAAAACTGGATATAACTACACAATTTATAACATTTTATCTGTAAGTTTTCACCCTAATTTATAACTCACAAGGGAAGACCGCTAATTGCAAAATTCAGACTCAATTCATAATGTGTGTAACAAAAGCTCATGGACAGAGCTGTAATGTGGCAAAGCAGTTGTCGAGTAAATCGGCATTGGAATATTCCGTTGCGTTCAAATGCTTTCTAGGTGAGGTAAATTTCAAGGAGCTCGTAGTTACAGCGAACAAGCTCTCTGCTTCGTAAGCCCATGGTCTCCGAATCGAATCTCATTACGGGCAACTTTATTTATTTATTTATTCAAATATGTATACAGATAGATCCCGGCAATCAATTTTAACAGTTATGCATTTAAGTTTTTTAAATGTCTATAATTGTGGAAAGACCGACGGCATCTCGTTTCAACCTTCCCATCCCCTGGTACGAGAATGAATAATCTGTCCAACTGTAACGGTCTACTAATGAAAATTGTATCTCATACCAGCCGCAGTAAATAATTCTATTTTTTAAACATAATTTTGTTTATGAACAACATAATGAAATTCAAAGCGTCGGTTAACAAACAGTTTTATTCCACCACGATATTTCTTGCTCTTTAAAAATAGAACAGTTATATTGATCAATGGCGATTTTCCGTTGAAGTTAACCCTTCAGCTTTCTACATTTAAAGTTTTCTCTGCATTCTGTTCTGTACAGAGGTATTAACGAATTCCAGGAGAGGAATAAGGACGAAGGTTATTCGATAAGAGCTAAATCGGTCGGTGGGACTGAAATGTTTCTCTAACACCCCTCCTTTACAACTACGTGGCCATATCCTCGAGTAATGGCAATGGTGCGTTGGATACGAATTTGACCGAGTGACTTACAGCTGCCAATGAAGTGACGTTGCTACTGGAATGTGAAAAATGATGTTCACCTGTTGCGATCCACAAATAACCCAGCTTGGCAGCAATTCTAGAGCTCAAACAGTTCAGCCCTATGTCTGCTGCGGACAAAAACAAATATAAACTGAGCCGCTTATGTGCAGACGATTGTGAATGACATTAAAACTATCTGTGATCATGCGAGAGACAGTAAAAATGATCAGATTCTCGCATAAAGCTGGTTTTCAGGACAACTGACGAAAATAAAACATGCGAACGATGATTATTTTACTAACAGAACTTTCTTCACGAAGGAACCATTCCCATTAACCCAGAGTTATTTCGTGAAACGATGCAAAACTGAAATGGAGATGGCGTGACCGCAGATTCAATCTCCAAAATACCACATTCGAAATTTGACCGCTTCCTCATGCTCCATGGTTGACTCAGTACAACGAATATTTTGTTGTTTTATCACTGTCAGTTCATGCAAAAAATGTTTCAATCGTGGGTTGAGATTTTTAGGTTTGTTGCGGATCAAGTTAACGATCAGTGTTTTAACTGATCGAAAATCACCGGTTAAGGATGTGGCGTGGTCTTTCATGGTCGCTACTTGGGGATAACCTCTAGGATATCGATCTTCTCCTAGAGTGGTTGTGATTTTAGTCGGCCATCATAAATGTGCAGGATACATTGAAGTAAAGATCCACCGGGAGATTATCCTGCAAATCCGTGTTGACGATAAGAATGAACTCTCGCTCCGACATTGTAAGCAAAGTCACTCCGGATGCCGGTACAATGTTTGGCGTAAGTACTGTGGGTGGGCTCCCTGATGACTTCCGAGAACCAGTGCTGGGAGGATCGGATCCGGTTCACGGAAGGACGAACGCAAATAGAGGAGAGTGCGCTGGCACAGTTACTTTGCTCTGCACTTACCGTCACCTGTCAATTAAGGAGCACACTGGAAATGTCAAGTGCTCTACTACCACGAATCTTTTAACCAGACAAGTGGCGAGTAAACTGAGCAAAGAAAGGCTAACCAAGAACGTCCTTACTATTTTGTAAAAGTCTTGACGTCTCGTAAACGAAAGAAAAACCAATATGTAACGCCTCAAGGACTTTGTAAATATAAATTATTAAGTGTTTTTCGGTATACGTTACAATATGTAAAACTTTTAGAGAAGTTTTTCCACTGGTAGGAAATAATAACGAAATACGTTGGACAATCATCAGTTGAAGGGAAGGAGGAAAAGAATATTCAGAAAAATATTGCGACACTTGCGCAGACAATTGTAGAGCGGAAAAAGGGGTGAAATTTGGAGAGGGGAGAACAGTTCCGCCACAAATATCTGCAGAGGCGCGCAAGGCAAAAGTTTTCCAAGAGAATATTTGCCATGCTATTTCGCGCTATGGGGACGGTATTTTCTGATGAATTATTATTAAATTAGAAATAATTTACGCTGCACGCTACGTAATGAATCACTGAAAATTTTATTATCTCTCCCCTAGTATCAAGCAGAGACAGGATGTGTCTTCCGCAATTATTTTAAACTCTAAATTTAGTTTACAATTTCGACTTGCCACTAGACTCAACGCCCTGACGTCACCGACCCTTGTCTGCTGGCAAAAAACCCCTTCATTACTTCTCCCTTCAGTTTATCTCGTTTGTTATTTTGCGTGATTTGTTTGTTTCCCGAGGGAAAAAGTATAATAAGATTTTAAAATAGTTCACGACCACAAAATACGAAGTAGAATCTCATCTTCTAAGTTATATGAACAATAAACATGTATCTTGCAGGTTTAGTTATAAGCGAACGTATTTTTCACAGTTACATATATTGCATTAATGTGGAAGCCTCCTTCTTCCTTGGCTCCAGACCAAGTCCTCAAGGCACGTATCTTGTCGTGACTCAGATAACGCCCACGGCCTGCCGGCGTTAAAGGGGACAATTTCTGCCGTTAAACGCGAAAAGTCGGGCAGAGGGCAACGACCCCACAGCACTCACGTTGTGAACAATGGCACGCAGAATGCATTGGAAAGAGAATTGGGAATCGAGAATGAACACATCGGGAACAGTAAAGTAACAAATAAGCTACCAGAAATGTTAATGTATCGGCTGAACCCCTTCACAAAATTTTCTGCGCGAATTTAATTTTTAATTTGATAATGCAGTCACTAATACCAAAACCGGTGGTCTGCAGAACGCACCTGCTCACCCTGTAGGTTTGATCAGTTTTTTCTGAAAGAGAGAGTTTCGAGAAGTCCAGGAACTGAGTGAAACCGGGTGGAGAGTGGAACCCAGGTCATTGGGAAAGCAGCGGTAGGCGTGTCTTGGCCGGGGTGAATCAGCTTGTTGTATCTGGCGAAGGGAACGACCTTGCCAGTCCCTGTTTACACACCGCCCACACTTCCGCGCTAGAAACTTGGCCACCAGAGTCCATTCATTCGCTGTTGGGTGGAAAAACCTCCTATAGCTATCCACGTGGTGTCTCTGGCTCGCAATGCATACTCGGCCACGCAGCATAGTTGAGTGCATCAAGTCTTTAATCATCCAGCCTCCTGTGTTCTCTTCTTCTTCCTCTTTACCACCTTTTTCCCAACATTTTGGGTTCGGCTACCTTTGACAAGTTTAACTCATCTTTAGCATGGTCAGATTTAGTGTGTTACTACCTTTCCTGATGCCAGGTCGTACTTCGTAATAATGGGGGAAGTGAACTGCTTCCACGTGTCTGTAAACGTGTAACTATGTTCAGCGTGTAATAAGAGTATTTTTTGTTTGTGAAATGTGTACTTTATGAGGTGAAGATTGGTGACAATCCCGGCATTCGGCTCGATGGAACCGTCTAAAAACCACAACCAAGAGAGCCGGTACGTGGAGGCAGGGCTGGCATTAGGGGGGTTAAGCGGGCCCGCTGTCTGATGGGGGCCCCGATCACCGGCTGTAGGGGCCCCCAGGCCAGAAGCCAAGAATCCGCCCATTGTCGGCAGGCCAGTTTGTAGAGCTAAAAGAAAAAAAAAGGTCGCCCATCTTAACCCGGGCCCGAAATTCCTAGCGCCGGCCCTGCGTGGTTGAGGGGGGGGGGGGAACGTGGGCTCGTGCCCGGTCGTGTTATACCTCCCCGATCCTGTGTGCGGTTCGTCCGGCCTCTTCTGTGTATAAGTTAATTAAAAATAGGCATCTCTGCTACAACATTATTGATCGTTTCGTGTTTTCCAGTTACATCTGTTCTATTTCCCTGTTTGGCGACTTTTGCCACTTTTTTCATCCTTCTCATAGACACACTCATCATTTTCGATGACACGACACCTGTTTTGGCATCTCCGTTTGGCTCTTGGGTTCCAATATACAATTTCAGTTTCGTTTCCAGTGTCATCTTTTCTATACTACATTTTATTTTAAAAATTTTATTTATACATTCGACGTCTCTCCTCAAAGTACGTTCATCGGCAGCTAATGTTTAGAGTTATTTTTACTTTGCTGTCCTTATTTATACGACAAAGCAATATAATTTAGGCGATTATACACAATGTTTATCTCTCACGCATATGAAGAAAATTGATTTACATCTTGCTTGTCTTGGAAGTAGCGGTAGCGGTTATGGCGTTTCCGTATCTCATATTCACGGAAGGAAATAATAACGCTAAAATTGTAACAGTGCCGGAAAATCCATACCTGGGCTTCCGCATCACAAACGTCCTACGTACGAACGAAAAAATCACTTTGTGGAGTTTCAGCACTTTTCCTTCGGTTCTCAGTATCGGAGTTGGCAGTCATGAATGGAAGTCTTCCGGTGGGATACGCAGTTGCTGCGCTCACGCGATCCAAGTTATGCGATCTCGTTGCGTGATACCTCAAGTGACGTCAACGTTGACGTCAGCATTTCGCTAGTAGTGAGTCCACCCTAGGAAAACTGACTTACAATGTACCGCGCCTTCTCTCACACCAACTGAGTTTCCTGTTTTTACATTGCGACACTATTGTCTGAGCGTGAATCTCATCGAAGCAGTACCTCAATGTGATTTATGAAAAATACTTAAATTTAAATTATAACCTGTGTTTATACCCGCCAGTGTGGCCCAGCGTACCGGCCATCTTGATTGTGGTTTTTAGGCGGTTTCCTGCAGTTATCTAGGATTCTAGGTGAATGCTGGGACGGGCCCTAATCTCCGCCTCTTAAACTACACATTTCCCAAACAAAAATACACTTATCTTAAATAACATGAAATGTTATATGTTTCGCAGACAGAAGGCATCACAAATTTTTTCCTAGTATGGGTCAAGTGCGCCGAGCCTAACAAGCCCATTTTGAATTCGGGCAGGTCACAGGTCCTCGCTTCCCTCCCCCCCCCCCCCCCCCATGAATTAATACTGGCCACCTGTGTTACATATGGGATTCGGTGGCACGTTTTCCTTAGCTGGCCGATTCGAGGGGGAGAAATGTCTGCTTTTAGTATGTAATTGAAACAAATAAATTCTCAAGGTACAGGACGTGTGAGAAAATATTAAAAAATTACATGAGAAATAAAAATTTCTGAAAGGTTTAAAAGACGAGTTGAGGAAACTTTGCAAAACACGGCTATCTGTAATTGCAGTTAACATTACAGAGATGCCCCACAGTGAATTATACTATCGACGTTAGAACACATTGATAATAGATTTAAAAAAAAAACTCTGAGGTCTTTAGAGACGAGAAAGGATATGGGGCAAGGAATGGGAAGGAATTCGGCCATGGCCTTTTGAAGGAAGCATCTCGGCATTTGCCTGGAGTGATTTGGGAAAACCCAAATCTGGATGCCCGGATGGGGATTCGAACCGGCGTCCTCCCGAATGCGAGGCCAGAACGCTAACCGTTACACCACCATGCTCGGTTTGATAATAGTAACAAGTGACCGGAAAGAGGCTGATAGTGCACTGGAAATGAAGCATCAGAAAGATATCAGTTTATAAATTTCTCGTTTCACGTAATTTCCGAAGTAACTTATGAATTAGACTTGAATGGTTCGTATCTGAAGTTAAAAAAATAAAATTATTGGAACGAAGTCGATTAGAATACGGCCACTGCTAAGGTGTCAGTTATTTACAGAACTGCCGACAAGATTCCTGAAAATAAATTTTGTTCAGGGAAATTTTCATTAGAAAACGAACTAGTAAATGTACAATAATCTCCAATGTCGTGTCCATACTGTCACTATTTTTGTTCCTCATACTAATAAATCTAGTAAAACACGTTGCGCATTATGACAGTATCAGCCCGAAATCCGTAGGGTGCCATAAATTAGGACAAAGTATTGAGGATGACCAATTGTCCGGACCTGGTATTTCACAGGCCGCTGGCTCTATATCCGGTCCGGCCAGGCAAATAATCCAGACGTATTGCTTTCCCATAAACAGCATCACCGATTTCCTATTCACCATCTTCTCCTGGTTCTAATGACGTAGTGGTTGATGAACTGTAACGCCAACAAAAGAAAGTGGAGTGTTAAATCTTGTTGCTACACCTTCCGTTAGCCCGGCTGTTCCAACACGGTGCGGCGTTATGTTCACAAGCGAGCAGGTTATCTTTCGGCTGAGGTCACTGACACTCATTACGTTAATAGGGGCAACCGGATAGCGCATCCCGGCGTCAAACACAGTGTTTACGCGCTTACTCACCCCAACACAATATTCATTAATTAACCGTTGATTGGTGGTTAATTCCCGTGATCGATGCTGTAAGAATTCTGAAGCGCGTATTGAAAACAATGCATGGAATAGGCAGTGAAATTCATAGAATAAACTACTTCTATAGTTATTCGTATTTCTCCTATTATTTGTTTCTGTATTTATCTTTCGTGTCATTCTTATTATTATTATTATTTGCGATTATTCCCCTTTAGGAGAGGGATTGAACTTGAAATCACGATTTAATCTTCAGCTGTTTTTCCTCTTTTCTTCCCAAAATCTCTTCATTCTCTCTGAGTGCTCTCTCTTCCGTTTATCTGTCCATTTCTTTCCAGGTTGTCGTGTTGTTCTTTGCTCCAAATTAGCATTTGTGATCTTATTATGACACTCAATGCGGTCTTCGAGATTTTCTATGTTGATCCGTTGTAGGTCCCTACTATTATTATTATTATTATTCCGAATAACCCATTTGGAGGGTACGATAAATCAACTTTGGCTATGTTTCTTTGTATTTATTTTCTTTGCTTCCAAACTTCCTTCATTCTTTGAGAGTGTTGTTCCTTTTGTTCCTGGGTCCATTTCCTTCCCTTTATGTATTTCTGTCTCTCCTGAAAACCTGCCTTGTGAATTACTTCTCTAAAAAGTGTTCTGTTGTCAATTATATCTGCTTTTTTCATGTCCTTTTCAGTTTCAGTGAACCATGTGGGTTTGGATTTGTATTTGTTCAGTAGGGTGAAGATCTGTTTTGTTAGTCTATTACTATCCATTCTGTATATGTTCCCGTAAAATTTCAGTGTTCTTTTCCTCATTATAACTGTTAATTTTTCTAATTTCGAATATAGTTCTCGGTTTGGTCTTAATTTGTATTCAGCATTACTATTAGGTTTGGGTCCCAGTATTTTTCTCAAGATTCTTCTTTCTACTTTTTCAAGTTTTTCAAGATCCCCGTATTTTGTTAGCTTAAGCGTTTCTGCCGAATACAGCGTTTCTGGTCAAACCACTGCTTGATAGTGACTTAGTTTTGTGTTCCATGATAAGGATTTTTTGTTATATACCTTCTTTGTCATTTGAAGTGCTCTTTCCATTTTATGTATTCTAGGTTCTATTGCAGTCTTTTCTTTTGTGTCACTCGTTATCCATTCTCCTATATATTTAAAACAGTTTGTTTTAGTTATTGTTCCATTGCGAAGTTTAAGATTTTGAGGTGCATCATTGATGTTTGTCATGAACTGTGTTTTTTCATAAGATATATGTAATCCTACTTTGGCTGCCTGTTATGATTATTATTATTATTTTGCTTATGGCCATTGGAGACGGGAAAGAACTCGTGGTAAGGACCGGGAAGGAATTCGTCCATGGCCTTTTGAAGGAACCATCCACGCATTCATCCAGAACAATTTTGGAGAACCGTTTAAAACGAAAATTTGGATGTCTGGAGGATTTGAACCCAGTGCCAGGCACGAACGTTACCGCTGAACCATCAGACTTTTTAAGCTATTGGAGTGAGGAGTTTGACCTCAGGTGACGCGGGGTATCGTAGTTATCTCAAAACTAACAGCGTCCCCCCCTTCCCGCTACCTGATTCTCACGAACGATAATTATAGCTCCCAGCTACAACGTAATAATAAGAGATTCAAATACGCTGCACAATCTGCGTAAGATGCAGTCAGAATGGCTGGCTTAAAACTTGTCGCTACTAATTGGACTGCCGTACTTCAGGCATTTCCTCTTACAAAGAACTAACAGGACTTTTTATATAATTTTTTTTTTTTTTTTTGCAATTAACGGATCGCCATTACCTGAAGTCAAATTATGCGGACGTTGAGATGAAATGCGATCTGGGAAAAGACAGTTTAGTGCTTATAATTTTACTCGTTCATTCTGTACTGAGAAAATATATCCCAGTCATACGAACAGAAAATTCTGGTAAAAAACATAAAAGACAGTTCTCAGAACATATGAAAACGGGTAAGAGCTGAAAAAATGGTTTAAAGGTTGCACTGAGTTTAGCAGGGTCGGATCCAGAATTTTGCTTTGGGAGGGGCTTGAGCGGACATTGTGGTTTGGGGGGGGGGGCTTGGCTTGAGTGGATTTTGGTTGGGGGGGCTTGCCTTCAGTGGATTTTGGGCTTGGGGGGAGGGGGGTGAGTCGGGCAGAAGGTAGTATTTATGGTGCCCTCGGGCCTCAAATCCATAGAGCTAAAAAAAAAAAAAAAAAAGAAAGTCTCCAAAATTACAATGTCGGAGGTGGACCTACATACTTTTGGGGGGGGGCTTGAGACCCCTAGCCCCCCTTCCCTGGATCCGCCCCTGGAGTTTAGCATTTCTAGAAATTCAGACCAGTGTTTGTGACTTGTACTAGGCACCAAAAAGAAAACGGTTGCAAAACAGGAGTTCTTCAAGAGGTTTCTCAATCGCGGCAGTAGAATGATATAGGGTACAAACGCTGTCTATGCTGTTGCTTGTGGCTGCCTACACAAGTTATTAACCGTTATCCTTTTCTACCGGTCTGGGAGGTAGTAACTATATTTTCCGGGAGGAATTACCCGCAGCTGCAGTGTAGCGCCGGCACTGCCAACTGGATTCGAAACAGGCGCGCCGGGTTACCCAGTGACCTCGCGTCGAGCGAGAGACTCGGGGTCACGTGGCGTCGCTCCCCCCACCACCTCGACAGCCACCGTGGAAGGTCAAGGAGCCGGCGCTGGCTGTGCTAACCCACAACGCACGAGAAGATAATCGGAATCGCTTACTTGCTTACTCAGGATGTCGTCCGCACATAATATTCCTGCCAACTCGTTCATATAGCATTGTACTCAAGACGTTAAGCTAAAGATGGCGAATATTACGCTAATGAGAAACAGTGCTTTTCCCAGGGATGGAGAACAGCTGGAAGATTAAAGTAAGGTAAAATGCTGCAGACGGCCTCAAGTGTTTTTGTTTCTATGCTTGAAGCAGAGCGTTGTTTGTAACCTAGCATTTGCCATTCAGTAGGATATTCTCCATATATACCGAAAACACAAGCAAATGCAGATGACCAGATGTGGAAATTAGTTGTGGTATTTCTACGTGGTCTGCTAATCCTTCACGCCGGCCATCCCATTTGACTCCGTCCTAGGTAAAGGACACATTTATTAGAGTTCATTTCTGCACAGTGTAAACTACGGACTTTGACAACTCTTACAAACTGCATGTAACTAATACATAATGTAGGGTAATCCTACATTTATCACATATATTTTAATATTTTTAGTATCCTTGAATTTGAGCTTCCTTGGCTAAGGGAAGTTTGTTTATTCTTAGGGAGAATGTTAAGTTTCCGTAGCGACGAATATATTTACGAGTGGGCTAACTAGTTAGTTTGTTAACTGAAGCTGGAATAACTATTCACCAAATTATATTCGCTACCACAAAGCCATAATAAGGAAATATATGATTCTAGAGAACAGAAGAAATGTTTATACATATACAAATGGATTATACATGCAAATCGTAGCTCCAAGCAGTTAAGGAGAGCTTGCATAAATTGAATAATTCAGATTTGTAATTGAGATGGTTTGTGTTGGATATCATTAAATGTGCTTTTGACTGTATAAAGTATCCAACTTTTCAGTTTATTATACTAAGGCGATCATGACATATGTCAAATCATAAATTGTGCCAACAGCAAAACGACGAATTCCAGAAGAATAAGCACGGGAAATGATAGAATAAATGGAACAAACTGTAGCCTGATTTCCTGAAGCCATTTGAAACAATTCCTTTATTCAGTGTAGCTTAATACTTCGTTATAGACTGATAAAAATCAATTTAAAGTCTAAAATCTGTCCTAGATTCTTTGCAAGGTATGGTACTACATGCTTGGGAGGTTTAACGTTATCCACAAACATTTTATTCATTAGTACAGGTGCAGTGGTTCTGACTGTATGTTGAGTGCATTTGGCACTCAGTATACCAGTCGACTGGCAGTAAGATGGCACAGAGAACACATTTGGATGACATTAGGCGTTGTGGGATTAGAGGCCGGCTACAGTCTTGCATGTCACTCATAGCATCATTTCATGAGCTGTGGGGGAGATTCCAGGAGAGAGAAAATATCCAGTGCAATAGTGCGGAACAATTTAGTTGACTGTATTCAACATTAGTGTCTGCGAATATTATCGTGAGTTGTTTTTAGTAGGGGGCGTCCATTAACTACGTGTGGTAAAATGGAGTTGGGGGTGGGGGGGAGATCCAGCGAAATCTCACCAAACTTCACCAGCAGGGTGGGGGTCAACAGAAATCTCACGTCTTTTTTTAAATTCTTTAAACAAGCTAAAAAATATTAAAAAATTCTACAAAAGACGCCAATCCTAACATTAAGGGGTATAACAGCCCTTGAAAACTATGAGTTTGTCGTCAGGGGGGGAGGGGCGGGGGGAGGGTTCCCTCAAGATCTCACCTCACCGTAAAGGCGCATTCCCACGATCCCTTGTAAACGAAGGCGAGACGGGACGGGACGCCATGGGAACAGGGCCGCCTCTGCTAGCGGAGACGAGACGCAGCTACCCACTCTGAGTCGGTAAACATCACAGGCGTGTGTAGCGGTGCGCTGTTGCCATCGGTTTGCAACAGCGATACGCACCCCTTCTGTTGCTGTAAAGTGCTCTGTGCCAAACGGCACTAGGCAACGTGGTGGGGAGGTGGCGGCGAGGTAAGCTAGGACTAACCTGCGGCCCGCGCTCGTCCCTAAACTTCGGCTAATGAGGTCCCGTCCCGTCTCTCCTCGCCTATAAGGGATCGTGGGAATGCGCCTTAATGGGGGAGAGGGTCCGACCAGATCTGACCTAATCTCACCACGGGGAAAAAGGGGTGGGGGGTCCGGATTTCCGAAAAATACCGCAGGTAATTAATGAACGCCCCCGGTAGTGCATGTGAGACTCGTCTCAGTCAGCTCTACCACAGAAGGAGGAGGAAGCAGACAGGCGGGCACGGAGCCAACTTGGGGACATGGAAACTATTTCTGATGTTATTGCATTTCAATCTCTCCATTAGCTTACCTCCTACTGCCACTCTCAACATTATTTTTCTCCCCTCTTTTATAAACCGGTACTACCACGGCACTTTTTAACTCCTCTTGTTTGTGTCAGGTCTCCAGACTCAATATAAATAATGTTTCGAGGTGTATTACAAAAAGGTAACCTCCTCTTATTAGTTCCATTAGTCACCGTGTAAATGGTGACGTCACAGGAGAAGTCGTCTTGTGTGCTACAATATGCAAAAAGCGAATCCATTGTACTTGTACAACGTGCATTCCGTCGCAAGTTCAATAACGTGCCAATTGTCATAAACAGATTACTATTGGCGTAAAAATTCGTAGAAGATGGGTGCATATTAGAGTAGTGTTCCGTAGAAGTTTTTACGTAAACATTATTGTTTATTAACGTTTCACGGTTTCCATTTAGTACCATTTATTACCATTTATTTTATAAGTATGTGGCGTTCAAGCATGGTCGTACTTTCGTATGGGATATGACTGATTGCAGCAAATGGTTCCTCTAAGATGAAGTAGATGGCAGCAGACTGAGTGGCTACTTTGTGTGAGGTTGTTGTTATCGCAGGGAGCACATCCGGTTCCTGTCGACACGCGATAGTACAGGCGGAACTATTATGTAGTCGTCTGGGGTAGGCGCCAAGTTACTTCTCTACGTCTTAAACCTGGCTGAAAGTATCTTTCTGATGAAGTGGAGAGTCGCAGTACTCTTCACGAAGCAGACTTACCGGAACAAACTAAACAACAAAGTTCACTCTCTCCTAACGCTCACAAACAGCGTCCAATAGACGTAAGTATCTATTCCGTTATATCTTGTGATTTCATGCACACGGTTTTGCTTGAAAAACGTTAGATAGGTTGTTCGAGCTGCTTTTCTTGCTCATGGCTTTACGCCCTGGTCATCAGGAATTCGGGCATGATCTTTTGAAGGAACTATCCCAACATTCTCCTCGAGATTTGATGAAACCATGAAAAACCGAAGTCTGAAAGTCCGGACGAAATTCGATCCCGCGTTCTCCCTAAAGCGGGGCCAGAGCGTTACCGCTCACCCACCACTTTCGTTTGAACATAAGTGGGCTTCGGGCTTCTCCATAGTTACAATGGATTTCTAGTTCACCATGTTGCGTCAACACCTAATTACTAATACTGAACCGTTTTACGCGGCCCAAATTGTTTTATGTTAAGTAATAATTATTTGGGAATTTCTCTTCTAGATTAAAGTTTGCAAGAATCTCGTGTAAAGAATCTAATTCACAGCGATATGTGGCGAACTTAGGTTGGTTACTGCTGCGACATGTCGTTTCTAAACTTCCACCACATCGTGCCAGAGGATTGTTGCATTTAGGGAGCGCCTATTAATTACGTGAGGTGAAATATGGGGAGGGGGTGGGAGGGTCCGGTGAAATCTCACGAAAATAAAAAAAATATAATAATCTACAAATGCCGCGAAAGTCGACTTTAGGGGGGGCGGGGGTTTCGTCCAAAAGCCGACCTTAGAAGCATGAGACCTAAAAAAGTCTCAAAAAGTTACGAGGTCGATTAGTAGGGGGGGGGGGGGGTGTATCCGTCAAAATGTCACGTCATTTTAGAGGGGGGGGGGTTCCGAACAGATCTCACGAAGTCTCACCAAAAGGGAGGGGGAGGTCTGGAATTCCGGAAAAACATCTCACGTAATTAATGGATGCCCCCTTACTCGCGAGATGAGAATCAACTGTGGCTCACGTTTGCGCAACTACAGAAAACTTTAGAACGATAATCGAGATGGTTAGGAGAAAAGACTTTTTTCGGGTCAAATCAGGGCCTGTCTATATTGCGTGTACTGTTGGTTGTCTTGGCGGTGCCCTTTTCTCCGATGAAGGGTGGCTCCGTGGAGTGGACGGCGTCGTGCCCGGAACAATAGCCTGCCATGCAAGCTGACTGTGCTTTATGCGGACAGCCCCTCCACCTCCAACAGCGACACTGCAGCCTTTGTTTCATCCGCAGTAATCGACTATCATTTGCTTTTATTCCATAGGAAATAAATTATTCACAACCTATTTCGTTTAGAGCCATAACTTTTGGTTAGAATAATTTTAATAAAAGCAGATCTCAGTAGCTCGACGACCATCTCCATCTTAATTGCTGGCCCAACTCGCTTTCTAGCATTGAACAAACCATGTAGTACGGCCTAAACGTGCATCTACGCAATTACACGACAATTTAAGTTTTAAGCTCGCTTCCACAAAGTGTTTACTTGGCCTATTTTCCGGACTACATTTAGAACAGCGTACAGCTTTAAAATCGCTGAGGGAAGGCATCCTTATTGTAGGTACTTTCCCTAACCTTATTTTTCCTAAAGTGAGAACTGAGCGTATAAAATTCGAAGTGATTTCGCTTTCTGAGGTTTAGTCTCTTGCAACGGAATCAGAGTACGAAGACGGTTCGAACTGTTATACCAGTAAAAATGCGAGGAATTGCTTAAGAACTGTAATACAACATGCAATGCTGCAACCTTTCATATAGAGGGCTAAAGCAATTTTGTATAATCTCTGTTCTCTGCACTTTTTTCTGGACCCTCATGGGAAGCATTCTTTCGTATTTACACACTTTAAGAAGGAGCCCAAATTTTGTTTCTGGTTTTAGCGTTACTTATTCAGCTTGTTAGCTACGCAGGTAAAAACTAAAGGTTAATTATGATTATAAGGCGAGGAAAGAATTGCTTGTTGAAGACTTGAAATGTAAATATCTTGGTATAACATTTGTTAACAAGCTCAGCTGGGCAGTACACATAGGACATGAAGTAGAAAAAAGATTACAAAATGCTGCACTTGTTGGAAAGAGTGATGAGGATATGTACTGGGGAAATAAAGCAATTGGGTTACAAAACTTTGATCAGACCATTGCTTGAATATGACAGTATGGGATCCACATTTTGGGTATCATATACAGGAGTTAAAGAGGGTGCAAAGAAGGGCTGCTAGATTTGACTCTGAAAATTACCTCAGAACACAATGAGTAACGCTATCATAAAAGAGCTGGAATGGAATTCATTGGAAGAGAGGAGGAGGATGAAGAGAGTCATGGGTGTGTACAAGGCCAATATTGGTGACGGGACGTTGAATTAGGAGTACTGCATGGAAGGAAAAAGATGACCATGAACAAGCTGACACTCGATTTCGGGCACGAGGGTTTGAGAATATTTTCTTTCGTTATTAAGGTGGTCAGGGTTTGGAATTAGTTACCAAGAGAAATTATGAATAATTTACCAAAAACGTTGAAAGAATTTAAAGCAGAAATTTGTACTGAGCAAAACTAGTTGGGTACAGGAAAGGGGGAAGTGGATGTGTAGGGAAATTGCCACCGGAGCATCCATTCCATCGCAATTAAATTAATTAATTCAACAAAAATAATCAAAGTAATTTTACACAGTCCAGACTGTTCAATACGAAAAGGTTACAATTAATATTTGAAGGACTGATCAAGAAAACTAGACTAATTTTATGGCGTTTGTGTACTATATTTTGAACATCGCATCACTCTGTGCGTAGAAGTAGATAGGAGATTTGTAGCTAGGACAAAACCGCGACGGACAAAACCGCGACGGACAAAACCGCGACGGACAAAACAGCGAACGGACAAAACCGCGAAAGGACAAAACCGCGAATCTTCTCAGGTATACAGAAGCCCCATTTAGCTGCATTCCCACCGCGCGTCGGGTCTAATTCTTTATTAACCTCAACCAAAACAAAATCGTCAAATGCGAAGTGATGAAGCTTGACAGAATAATATTTTGGTGCATAAGAGATCAAAGAGTGAGGGGATAACTTGTAGATTATAAATTACATATACACAAAATGAGTTTCAGTACTCCATAATAAAGTAACCCTAGCTGCGATCCACAAATCATTTAAAACTGCCTTAGGATAACATTTTGATGCATAAGAGATCAAACAGTGAGGGGATAACTCGTAGATTATAAATTACATATACACAAAATAAATTAAAGTACCGTACTCCATAATAACGTAACCCTAGCTGCGATCCCCAAATCGTTTAAAAACTGCGTTAGTATAATATTTTGGAGCATAAGAGATCAAACAGTGAGGGGATAACTCGTAGATTATAAATTACATATACACAAAATAAATTACAGTACCGTACTCCATAATAACGTAACCCTAGCTGCCGTTTCGCGGTTTTGTCCGTTTCGCTGTTTTGTCCGTTCGCGGTTTTGTCCGTTCGCGGTTCTGTCTGCGCGGTTTTGTCCTCGCGGTTTTGTCACTTCGCGGTTTTGTCCGGACACGCATGACAGGATCTGTAGTAAACTTGCAGTCCTCAGTCGCTATTTCTGTCCCGTGGCGAAAAGTTAGAAAATATTTATATATTGTTTTAATAACAATGGAAAACGCTAGTGCAAAATATGCGCCTCACAAAATTCCCATCGCGGCAGGTGCAAAGGAAGAACAGGAACAATGGGTTGGGATAACGATGGCAGAAGGTCATTAAAGCGGATCCATTGAGGGCCGGAAATGAAATTCTAGCCGCCCTCCAACATCCGACGCACGCCCTACGGAAACAATCCCACCGGCAGGATTATATTTTAAGTGGTGGAAGTTGATGAATAAAATAAGCCGACAATGCAGTTAATAAGTAAATTCTTTAATTTAACTCAGTAACACACAGAAGAACTTACGATTAACATTACGATTGCCGAAAAACTAAATGTGAATGTAAATTTGTTTGAAACATTGATTCATAACGGTGTACAGTACACTATCCTGAAATGTTTGCAATTGCTATTTTGGGTGACTGAGGCTTTAACTTATAAGAAAACACCTTATATACATAAAAATATGAAAATGTCATCTGTGTAC
This sequence comes from Vandiemenella viatica, assembly GCA_031002005.1. Lineage (NCBI taxonomy): Eukaryota > Metazoa > Arthropoda > Insecta > Orthoptera > Morabidae > Vandiemenella > Vandiemenella viatica. The sequence continues at coordinate 192,345,774 of JARYHS010012519.1, forward strand.
GGAGTTCATTTTAATCAGATGTCATTTCGCTGAACCACAGATTAATGCTGTCAGCGCCAGCTCTGCAGAGCAGATTCTTTGGAAGTTTGTAGCAGTAATGAATCTACAAACTCGTGAAAAAGCCACCGACGGGTGTCCATACGAAAAATTCTAATAAATCCTGCCTTTTGAGGCGTCTGACCTTGTGCTTTAATAATGTTCATAACGAATGTTACTTCTATTGGGAATTGTTTTCTTATCGTTTGGAAAGGAGATGTGGGGTCAATGAAGGTATGAGCATAGTTTTATCGGAGTGAATGAATTTAGCACTGATGATGTGTTCCTCTAAGTGAATTAGCACAAATCTTGCACCATTAATTAATCCCTGATTAGCGTTAAGATTTCTATTTAACATAATAATAGAATTTTTATTCGAAACGAATTTATGAGGTGGTATACCAGAAGATTTCGGAAATGACTCTAGCAATTTGGATGAAATTTCATATGTAGATAACTTTTTGCTTTTCAAGTTTGTAACACAATTTCCCGAAAAAAAGAGCAATTCTCGGAAACGGTTTTAACATCATCTCATAGAAGTTTCAGCGCCAGTAACCCTACTGATGTTATTTAAGCTTCTCTTTGATTAGAGTAAGGAACTGTTTACTTCAAAATGCCTAGGAAGCCTTCAATAAAACGTTTAACTTTAATCAAAATTTACTCAAAATACTGCATTTCCAACGGAAATCGAAAGATGCCGAGCGAAGATCGGTCACCCAGGTACTTGTGGTTTTCACTATATAAACACAACACACAAACAAATTAACAGTTGCCATACATTACATAGATCATGGAGGAAAGAAATATATGGAGACGACGCAAGGGACCTTCACCACGCATTGAAGTGACGCCAGGGGGAGAGGAGTGGGGAGGCGTGGCCGCCATATTACCTATCCATACAGCCACGGGGAATATGTACAAAACGTCAAGGGTACTCCAGGATAAACGTAACGCCGCAATCTGATGATGGATTATTATGTAACTCGATGAGAAAAATAAAAAATGAAGAATAATTTTTTTTTGATATCCTGCTTAGTTTCGAGATATTCTATCTCAAATGTGAGATGTTTTTGGTTGAAATTAAGAAGAAAACATTTGTCAAAGTCAAATTTGACGATGGATTCTTATTTTAAAAAGAGGAGACAAATAAAAAATAAAGAATAAAAATTTTTGATATCTTACTTAGTTCATGAGATATACGGTCTCAAAAATGAATTGAAATGCAAAAGAAAAATTTCGCAAAAAGTCGAATTTTATGATGGATTCTTATGTAACACGACGAAAAAAATTGAAAATAAAGACTAAAATTTTTCGATATCTTGCTTAGTTTTCGGTATATACTGTTTCCAAATGGCAATTGTATGGATACGTAATATGGCTGCCGCTGCCACTGCGCATGCGCAGTACTGGCCGAGAGTTTAGAGGCGGCGTCACAGAATAAGCGGTATTTCTTCTCCTTATATTTCTTTCCTCCATGACATAGATTAAAGTATTCAGAGACGGAAAGCGATAAGTAATGAGAGAAGGCGACTGAGGTACCTGTCATGGTGCCTGGCGAAGGTGTGGCTGGGGGTGGACCTGGGCGACTGCGGCGGCTGCTGGTGGTGCTGGTAGGAGGGAGGCAGCCCCTCGCGCTCCCTGTCTCTGTCGCCGTGTGGCGTGCAGGGTGCGGACTTGGCCACCTGCTGACTGCTGCAGCCAGACGACCTGCCACCAAACACAGATCACAGCTCAAAACATTGATTTTTTTGAAAATTATTTTTTCCCGATTATATGGAAACTTATCTGTATTGTGTGAAAGTTTTAGGCTTTTAACTCAATTGGAAGTATTTATATTAAAATAACATTTTATGTGTCACTACAAAGAGGAACAAATGCAAGTAATAAAATCTTCCTAAACTTTGAGCGCCATTTTCTCAGATATCTGTTTTTTAGTACGTAGGAACAATTTTCTCGCCATCTATAAGGAATACAGAGCTGAAATTTTCAGGGACTAATATTTATGAAGAATTATGCATCCTTTTATCCATTTGTAGCTTTTTGGGATATTTATATCGAAACTTTTACAACAGTTTACTGCTTTAAAAATTAAAATTAAGGTATAAATTCTATTTGTACTTGCATTTTCTTCGTTCTTCATATAGTTAGAGATATTTATGTAAATTTAATAGTGGAAAAGAATGAGAACAGTGTCTCTTCCAATTCTGCTGTCGGGAAAAAAATTGTGTTTGGAAAAGTGTCATTTTCTCAGGTAGGGTCAGTGTACTGTCATAGAAAGGAGTTAGGACAGCAAGTGTACAAAGTTTTTTATGTTGTATATGGTGACCTCACAGATATTTTAAAGCTAGTGGCGCATTTTCGGTTACATAATCCCTTAACAGATATCTGAGTTAGAAGGTATCATTTACAAATTTTATATACTTCCGTCATTAGTCAGTCTATTCCTGTTTAGTTAAATCGTCAAAATGATATCTTCCACCATCTATGTTCACACAGCAATATGGAAAAAATAATCTAAAAAGCCACGAAACATTACATATGTTTGTTTATTGAGTTAATGATTCTGGCTTATACCATTACAGTTTGTAATCTAGAGATCCACATGGGAACAGCCTGGCGATCTATTGGAACCATATTATCGGTATCGCGTACTACAGCTGGATGGGATGTAGGGACGGAAAGCTATATTTGTTTTTGAAAATTTCGTATGATAGAGTCAGTAAAATTAACGCTGAAGCGTCTGGATTGGGAGTCACTGGATGTAAAGAGGAAACATTAACCGCATATACTAATTAAATTTTACCATTTTAGCTGATTTTTTAATTATTACCAGCAATAAGGAAAGGCTGTTTTCTTGTAAAATGCAAAAAAACTTTCTTCGGCAAGTAGAAACAAAAAATTAATTAAAAGCAGTCTTTTACATAATTAACATAAAGAAAAGTCGAGTAAACACTTGATATTAAAATTGAAATTATTATGTTCTGTTTTTTTTTATTAAGTGGATACTTACAAATATAAATTTAATTCTTTTCTCATAACATATAATAATTACGTAAAGCTACTCAAGTCATTACCACCGGATGCAAAAGAATAAATAATGCGACATTCTTCAGACATATTAAGTTGGTGATATCTAGCACTTCAGTTCCGTAAGCTGCAACTTTTCTTTAAAAAAAAAATAAAAAAAAAAATAAAAAAAAAAAAATTAATCCAGGTCATAACTGTTTGAGGTTATTTTTCGTCGCTTCCTTCATTTGTCACCATATCGTTAAGCTCCACATCAATTGCACCCGCAGCTTTCAGTAATCCAGAAGCAGTAGTGTGTGATCCGATTTGCGCCCCACGGGGCCTCATTATCAGAGATACTCGTTATGGCCGCGGCCGCTGCTGTTTATTATCTCTGGCCGCCGCGAAACAGCTGCCGTGCGCGCAGCGACGCGAGCAGGCTGGACGTCGTCTGTCAGCCACTAAGCTTCTGCAAATTGTACTCTGCGTCTGATCTTTGCAAGGTAGACGATTGGCTGATTGTTTATTTCCCCTACAGACACAATTCCCAGAGGCTAATGTTTTAAGCCCCGTCTGTTATAGTTTTAACAATGTGTATTTTATACACTGAGGATTAGAGAAAAAACTGTCCTTATAGAGATTATGGTTTTAAATTTGGAATCAACTATTTCCAAAATTAATTCTGACACAAACACCTTAACCACAAAAAGTTTAATTAAGTTATATCTAACTACACTACTCTATTCCTAGAAACCATTTCGTAACAGTAAAAGTTCTATAAATTATCCATACGGTATTATATACCTAATTTTTTTCTTAGGTTGAATATCTAATTTTACTATCTTGCGACGCAGCATAAGAATAAGGTGTAAAAAATAGCCACTGCTATTTTCGGATTTTATTTTAGGTTTGTTTCTGAGATTAAGAATAGTGAATAAATTCTGTATGGTCGATAAAAAAAAAAAACTCCTAGGGCAAAGATTCAGTTCCTATAGACTATTACTGAAGTCTTATAAATATGTCTTAGTTTTACAAACGGACAGCTATTAGCTTATTTTTTTTTCTCGATAATCCTACCAAAACAGTAGGCTCAGTTTCTATTTGAATCCGTAATGGAGATTAGAATGTAAATCATATCAGAATGAGTGTTTTTCGGAGAGGGAGATCAGAATTTCGATATATTCATTAAGGTGTTCCGTGGTAGATATTCCGTTTTTCGAGCAATAACCAGGTTGTGTTTGCTGGGAACACGGGATGAGGGATTCCAGTCATTTCTTTTCCTCGCACAAGCGTGAAAGTAAGTCTTCTAATTACAGCAATTTACTGAGAAATACCACGCTTTTACTTTCTCGAATGTTTTGTGCGGGTATAGGGTGAAAATTACATTGCTGCTTTCTCCCTGTTAGGCAAGTTTCTTAGCCACAATGAAAGGCTGGTAATGTAGAAAGAACTGGAGTCTGCACTGTTACTTTAAATAGTAAAATATGGTCACGCTGGATCATCGGAATCGCTTCAGACTCCCAATTCTCAGTTTAATGTCGCTTGGAAAGTGTACGAACGAGTTGAGAACCTCGGTATTTAAACATTACATACCATGCATTTATAAGCAGTATATATATGCATTAATTTTTATATTTTTTCATTTAGCCTGGAAGGGCTGTCAAACCTTCTTTCAGATCGTGGCATGTGTTTACGCTATATTTCTTACACCTCATTTAAAGTAATTATTTACAACAGAAACTTTACACCCTTCTTAAATCCGTAACAAAAATATTGACTAATATCGTATTTGTAATATGAGAAGCAAAAAGCTTTTTTCAAAAACTAATATTAAGGGAGACTTTAAGGAATAAGTGAAAGATGAGAGGGGAGGGACAAGTAATATTTTCTTGAAGTGCTTTTATCTGCGTCGATTTTTTTAGTAGTTCATATTTTCAGTCGTAGAAATGAAGAAATTTGCTAGTATTCCTGAGATGATTAGCGTGTCTGATTTCATGAATGTGGTTAATACTGTAATGAGGTCCACAGTAAATTATTAGTGTACTCTATAGGTTCCAAAGAAGACATACGAAGCAATATATGGTAAAGAAGGGTGGCAATTCGTGGCTCCATTGTATTAAGTTGTGTTGTGAAATGTCGAATGTTCTGTCTGAAAATGGTCAACGAAACGAAGTACTAGGATGACTGCATGTGCATGAAAATTCCAAGAGGGCAGCCAATCAATAATACATATCCTTAATTTAGAAAGAAAGGAGATCAGATAAAGACAAAAAACATACAGCGGTACTCATTTGCTTGCTCCTACGCAGAGCATTTCTCTGAAAGTTTATCTGGTAATTGACAGCACAAATCTTAAATTCTGCTTGTGCCGGAATTATAATGGCAAGAAAACACAGAAATTTGAAGCAGGCCTTCGGTAAAATAAGAAAGATCTGTTGCGTATTACGGTAGCGCTATCATAAACGTGGATTGCAATTTTATGGTGGATTCTTATGTAACTCCACCAAATCGGAGGTGAAGAGTAAATTTACTTTTATATCTCGTGTAGTTCTCGAGATATCAACTATCAAAAATTAGTTATAGGTACAGTTCCTTGTGCCTTTTGCTACGATTTTCTTCAGGTCTATGACGCATTTCAACCTAATCACAACCATTAAGAAGAAAACAAAACACCCATTGTGCACGTCCAGATTTGACGAAATTGTTTTCTGGTGCATTTGAACCAAACAACCGCAATTTTAACAAGCATTTAGAACATCGCAGTCACTTCGCGTTGTATTGAGTTGGTAAAAACCATCTTACTTACTCTAATAAAATACCAGAGTAGTTGAAACAAAGCTAAAAGATAGTAACTCTACAGTTCAATAAAACAGGCCTACGTATCCAGAATAACACTGTGAAAGTTACGTGTGTAATGATCAGTTAAAAGATTAGTACACATCATGCCCAAGTCTATAAGAAATTTAACACAACGTTTTTATATACAAAAAACAGTCATTACTTTTCATACCTTATTTTCTGAAGTTGAAGACAAAAGTCATAAGAGTCCAGAAAAAGAAGCTCTTTCATTTTAAGCTGTGTGTAGTTCAGGTAGGAAACCGGTAGAAAATATAAGTCGCCTTTTAAGAACTCCTGTGGAGATGTATGATTCTTATGTATAAAGTTGAAGATATGTTGACACTGACACCGAAGGGCTTTAAGATTCTTTGCTGCAAAAGTCAAAGAGCTTATACATTTACTTAATAAGTATATCTATGATTTTTAGCAGATTTTTTTAAAATTCATATGCCTACACCCCCCACCCCTCTCCCAATGGCATGATTTTTCAACACCTGCCTTTTCCTGACCTTTATGCGTTGCAACTTTAAACTCCTTTAGTATTTTTTTGTGAACTGTCCATTTTTTCCATCAATAATTATGTCAGTCCCTTACCTTAAAACAGAAAGGTTTCCCATTCCCTTTCGCCTGAATTCAAGTGCTAACTAATGAATATGGCCTTATCTTCCACTCTATGTACATCTCCTAATCCTTATACTAATATCCATCCATGCACTATCGCGACTGCAAGCCTTGAACAATCCGAACACTTTACCCGCCTTCCGTCTTCCAAAGACTCCTAACCCAGCTCCTTATGAGATCAATCACCATTTTCATTCTGCGGCAATTCTAACAGACAAATTTAGATGCTCTTCCTTTATACCCCTTCAGCTCCTGATAATGTAAGTGCGTTCCCTGACACACTCTTCAATAAAAGGAGTTTGAAACCTCTTCCTACCACCTGTCTAATGCCGAATGAGTTTACTATCAAACGTTATGCCAAGATATATAGTTTAAATCTTCAAGAACTAATTCCTTCCCTACACTATAATCATAAAAAAATTGCTTTTTTTCCGTATACCTAGTGAACTTACTCTTCCCGCCATTTATTTTAATTCCGTGTTTAACTACCCGTTCAAATCCTCTTGCAGCTGTTCACAGTCCTCTCCTGTTTTAATACTATAACATTGTTTCATCTGGAAACAATCTAACTCCCGACTTCAACCCATCAGCTCAATCGTTCATATCACACTGCATCCAAAGGTTTAAATCAAAGCGATCGTTTTGAAAAGATAATGTTCTGTTGTTATTTGCTCCTCGTTTTGTGTTTGATGAAGACGGACGTGTTGATCTTTGAACTTGCGCCGTTCTCGGTGACCTGATCTTAACTTGATGCTGTGAAGGCTCGTCTCCTGTTACCAGTGGCTTGCGTCCTTGCAAGGACGGAGCGATCACGCCTGCGGTACCGCTACACGCTGGACAGGCAGGCCTACCAACTGGACATTCCGTGGGTCCGTTGACGTGAAAGCTTTGAGCGTTCAGAACAAGACGCAGGACTGCATGTTCGAGTTCGGCCTAGGGCGTGTGTAGTTTTATTAAGTTTTGTGTTTGTCTAATATTGTATTCGTCATGTGTCGTCCTTACAAGATAGAAGTATAATCACGATTATGATAACGCAAATAACCTATTTGGTACAGGCACTTAATTTTATGGAATAAAAAAAAAAAGGCCTTTATAATATAAAGTTGACATGTCCACGATCCTTGAACGATAGCAAGATTCAGCAGTTCCCTTTTAGCCGCTCTATATGAATCTAAAAGGTTTTAGTCGTATCGTAGCTAAGCAACTAAATGTCACAAAGGGATGTTACATTATTTTCTCCCTCTTAGTTATTCTACAAACATCAAGTAAGATAAAGAGCTGCACTGTTCGACTCATTAAGTTGTTACGAAAATCTAATATTGGAAAAAAAAAAAAATTTCTGCCGTAGTAGGGCTACAGAAAAAATGTTACGAAATATTTATGCCTACAAGTTGTAAGTTAAAATCTGAGTCACTAGCTGAAAACGAGTTTCATCACCAGTAAACAAACATCTGTCCTCTGAACACAGCCATTAACTCATGAGGCACGTGTGTCTGTTTGAAACTGTCTCGTAAACACTGTAACGACATTCGTCTTATCACGTATCTCGAAGGAGGTTCTGCTGCTTCTGCAGCGAAAGAAACTGAGCGAGAAAAATAAATAAAGGACAAATGTAAGTTAAGGTCTAACATTTTAATGATTTTAACATGTAGTAGGTCAGACTGCTTGGCACAAAATTAATGCCTCACACACATTTTCTGGTTAGGCTCCTCGGCTTTCCAATACTGATTCAGAGGTTGAAATTGTTCTCTTTTTGAAACAGTGAGCTTAACGCTCTGACTATTAAATGTTCCAAGTAGCAAGCCAACGAATTTCTGTTTGTCAATGCTACATTTGGCAGTCAATCCTAAGAGGTGTAGGTTGATGGATGTTATATCAGGTGCTTTATTATTTCCTAAATTGTTTCGCAATCATATTCATTACAGTAATAACTGTCTTATTAGAAGCAATTATAAAATTGAAAGCTGAAGTTAAAAATTATACTTTTCACGCTAATTGTAAAAACATTAGCTTTGTAATTTAATGACTGGATGCTTTATCGGACTGGACTTAAACAACCAACGAGTTAGCGTTGACCATGGAAAATTTTTACAACTTAGAAATATTGCTCCAGATTTATCTAGGAGAAACTCGTTTAATTTTTCTATTCTGTACCTTTAATGGGTCAGAAAAGAGAAAAAGGATAAATATATTCAAATATGAAAACAACAGCGGCAGTCCTCTATAATAGTTCCCATTTCTATGCATGAGAAATATTTATTTAGTCACGTAGTAGCAACCTGATCTCGTTAGAAATATAAGCCAGCGGTTTTTACTGACCCATCTTTAGTAGAGCAAAGTCAGCTTTGTTAACAAGAAAAGGATATTTCTTAAGACACCATTCCATGCAATTCCGGATCTGGAGTATATCCCAGGAGTGGACGTTCACTTTCAGCGAACAGACTCGGTGCATCAATTACTGTTCTGATACAGATAATGAAGTTGTGGATTCACGCATGAACCTTTCTTATTACTTATAATCGACATAAAGGGTGGTCACTTGGGCGCCTTTACTGGGTTCTTGAAAATGACCCAACGTTATGAGTTTTATTCACCTCTACTTATTTCCCATTGCGAAGAGCGATTTGGTGGATCAGTGATTAAGGTGTCAGCCTGGAGCTCGAAAGATCTCCGGTTCGAATACCGACTTCGGCCGCACTTTTAAAAGGCCCTTAATCCAATCTTCACCTCTAACACAGCTTGATGTATAGTGTGAAGTACGCCAGAACGCTTCAGTGGTTGGGATTACACTTTAAGGTACCCTGTAGCAGCCACGACAAGAGGTGAATCGATAAACTGTCACTCGGCGGGCGAACAATCCTTCGGTATCTACTTGCCAACAATGCTATACCATAATTTATTTTCCTAGTAAACATAAGAGGGCAGAGAGTGAGAAGGGAGAAGTCTGGAGGTATTTACTTACAGAACATGAAGGCACGGACAAGTACGCAGAATCGCTGAAAACAGGAAAACATTGCCGATACCCAGAGAACTTGAAGATAGAAGATAGACCAGACTGGGATTCACAGTGTATTCCGTCATCTCTTTTCATAACGCAACTACTGGAATTAACTCATAAGCTGAGCTCTATTGTATATTTAAAGAACACCAACTGTTTCGTCTTCCAAGTTGCTTGTTAGTCACTTGCCTCCGTCGCAGGATGCTTCATGTTCCATGTAGGCAGGCGAGTGTGACTTTATTTCTGAGCACGCGTGGACTCTAATCGAGCTATTTGCGGTTCCCTGACTGAGCTGAGACCACCAAGAATAAACTCGGCAGCCTCTGTCAACGCGGAGGATCTGTGGCTCATTTCCTACCAGCTGACAGTGAAAGCGCCACTCGGCACCTGTTCGTGAGGTCACTGGCACCAGACACTCAGGTTACCACTGCGACCTCAAAACATCTAGGTCTCGGTCATAGAAAGCGACACCCATCATCCTGTCCTAAAACCATAAATTTAACAACGAAATTCATTTAAATTTCATGTTTAATAGTTTACAGATACATCTCAATTTACTGTCAAGACTGACAACTTTACAAAACACCCTTGTATTCTTTTAATTATTCAGATTATTTGGAATTACGGAGTTCGAAAAGTCTCGTTTTAACTTTGTTTTTACGGTAACATACAGTTGTAACTATATACCATTTGCATATCTCCATAAGTTCTGATGGCTTACTTGTCTTTTGCCCTGTTTATCATCATGTTCTTCAGGAGTGATGTTTCCTGCAGGGTACATGTTTTTATATGTTTAATTAGTGATATATCTAGCCAAACCGTATCATATATCACTGTCAGATCGACAAAAGCTTAACATTTTCTGAAATTCTGCCTCAGTGTATCATTTCGAAACGATGAATGCATACTATTGGAGACTTTGTCCAAACCCAATGAAGACAGAAATATGCGCATTCCATTCGAGTAATCGAATAGCAAGCACATCAACAGCTCAAAGTAAACTTCTGTCAATAATTTCTACCCTAATGATCCTTGCATCACCTTATACCGTTCCTTAACGTTCAAAATGAACATACGAACAACATCACGAAGAAGCTAGCCAACACTTCATGGGGAACTGATGCAATCTCACTACGTACAACCGCCCTCACCTGTAGCCGAGCGTAGTGTTCATACTAGAAAAACAGACGTTCATCTGTGAATCATAACTGGCACTCTAAAATCTACCTCAGTCATGTCTTTACATGTTATTAGCAACATACCACCACCAGAGGAAAGACATCAAGAAACCCCGCACGTGAATGAAGAAACTCGCATCATCCTGACCATTCTCAGCATCTCCCAAACCACGAGATCCTCAACGACCTACCCCTCATTCGCTTTAAATTGAGGATTCCACTATGGCATGATATACCAAGTGAGTTTTTTATCTTGAGACAACTAAATATCTCGAAAACTACAAATCCGATCAAAAAAAGTGGGTAATAAAAATTGTTCGTCTCGACGGGGGACATCCGATGATACCAAATTTGACTCCCCACCCCCACCCCCTAGGGGTGGGGGAAGGGGGAGAAAAAAAACTTAAATAGGAACCCCCATTTTTTATTGCAGATTCTGATTCCCCGGAAAAAACTACCCCTATTTGACCCCCAATTCGAGTCATTTTGGTCGATAGATGGCGCTGCATTTCTCAGAGTTTTCTCATTACTTGATGTACTTCCATTGCGTTCACATCGTCGCTCATTTCTCAGAGTTTTCTCATTACTTGATGTACTTTCATAGCGTTCATAACATCTCTGATTTATTTACTTCGTTCTGTTGCACGTGTCAATGAGAATGCAGGCTATAACGTTGCAAGAAAAAATTGAAATGGTCTACATTTATGGAGAATGTCGCAAGAATATCGATAATGCTGTTGATCTTTATGCTCATCGTTTTCCAGACCAGCCTCGATCGCGCGCTTCTTTTTACCGTATTATCCAACAGTTCACTCAGGAGGGAAGTGTGCACACAAACAAACGAAAGCGGCGAAGGACGATAGCTGGAGAAAATAACGAAGTTGCAGTTTTAGCTGCAGTGGCTTATAACCCTCACATTAGTACTCGACAAATAAGTCGTGAATCAGGAATTTCTCAGACTACTGTTTGTCAGATTTTGCATCGTAGAAAATACCATCCGTTCCATGTTTCGTTGCATCAAGAACTTCACGGCAATGATTTCGATAATCGATTGACATTTTGCCGATGGTCGCTACAGAAAATACAAGAAGAACCCCATTTCTTTGCTCGAGTACTGTTTTCGGATGAATCCACTTTTACTAACCACGGCACCATTAATCGACACAACATGCATTATTGGAGTGTGGAAAACCCGCATTGGTTACGCCAAGTTGAACATCAGCGTCCGTGGAATGTAAATGTTTGGTGTGGGATAATTGGGGACAAACTTATTGGTCCACATTTTATCCATGGACATTTCAATGGGGAGAAATATCAACAACTCTTAGAGGACGTACTGCCAACATTGCTTGAAGACGTACCCTTAGACGTGCGACAAACAATGTGGTTTCAACATGACGGTTGTCCAGCACATTTTGCTGTAAGATCGCGGGAAGTGTTAGATCGTCTGTACAATCGTCGATGGATCGGAAGAGGAGGTCCAGTGCCGTGGCCTGCAAGATCACCAGATCTCACTTCGCCTGATTTTTTTTTATGGGGATACTTGAAGAATGAAGTTTACAGTGAAGTGCCAACAACGCCTGAAAACATGATTGAACGAATTACCAACGCTTGTCAAAAAATCACGCCGGATATGCTTCTTAGTTGCGTCGAATCATTCCAAGAGCGGGTAAATAAATGCATCGATGTCGGTGGTGATATTTTCGAGCACTTGCTTTAGAATTGTTGTTAGAAACAAACACGTGAGAGGCGAGGGGACTCACCAAAAACAAGCACCCCGATGGTGAGAGGCGAGGGGACTCACCAAAAACAAGCACCCCGATGGTGAGAGGCGAGGGGACTCACCTAAATCTAGCACCCCAAAGGGAACAGAAAATTACTACGTCCACGTCGTTGTTCCTGGGTAACGCAAAAAGTAATGTTTGACTTTCGCTATCTGCTAAAGAATTTGCATCAGTGCATTTTGAAATAATGTCCATTCCCATCCCTCAAGTTTGGAGGTGGGTGGTGTTATTGAATAGTTTTTGAAAAATATCAATCACATTAACTTGTATTTTGCTGATCTGATGTGTATTTCACGAGATATCCTCATTTTTAAATGAATTTTTGCTTATTTTGATTTTTGTCGATTGCAGCGCCATCTATCGACCAAAATGACTCGAATTGGGGGTGAAATAGGGGTAGTTTTTTCCGGGGAATCAGAATCTGCAATAAAAAATGGGGGTTCCTATTTAAGTTTTTTTTCTCCCCCTTCCCCCACCCCTAGGGGGTGGGGGTGGGGAGTCAAATTTGGTATCATCGGATGTCCCCCGTCGAGACGAACAATTTTTATTACCCACTTTTTTTGATCGGATTTGTAGTTTTCGAGATATTTAGTTGTCTCAAGATAAAAAACTCACCCTGTATATGACTCCAACGTCAAGGAAAAATGGCGAAAAAGCTGTAACTCTGCATCTGTGAAACACCAAGATATTCGAGATCCCACAACTGGACTTCCTGGATTCCATCGCCTAAGAACAAACCACCCAAAATGCAAGGCCCTGTTCTACACGTGGGGACTTTTTCTCCTGCCTGTGACTGTGGAGAGCATGGACCATCCAAAGATGTTATCAGTACAACACCATCTTTCTTAGACTGGTTACAACTAATGAACATTGATTTGCGAATGCGCCTTCGTTCTTGTACTAGTAGATCTATATATTGTATATATTTGTTTAGTTGCTTAGCCATACGATAAATAAAATAAATAACTTGCATATAAGGTAGTTCCATATGGATGCATTTGGTAGACAATGCATCAGTGGCGGAAGATCCAACTATCATTTATACTTCACAGCAAATTCCGAATATTCTTTAGACATAGCCATCAGGAACTTCAACGCCAGTAACAGTTAATAATTAGAAAAGCCAAACGAGGTTAATTACCAGCAGATTATCTGGGTTATTTAAACAGACCTTGTGAACTAAGGCGCAATAGTTGCGTGCTGGAAGGACACGGCGGAATGCTTTATGCAGGAACATAGCGTGAAACCCAGTTACACTGTAGGTTCAGACTATGACACATGCGAAACCGTAACTTACAGTGACAGAAAGGAACTGTTCAGAATCTTTAAGAGGTATAGCTGTTGGTCATGCAAGGAAGGATCGATTATTTCAAGTGAGACTGCGTCGAGATTTTAGAAGCCAAATAATCTGAACCTGAATCTAGTAACATTCGGATTTAAATAATAACTAATTTGAAAAGAAATATAAACCAAGTAATTTACACACTTTTTACACAATATGGTCACCTTACATTTTTAGGTAATGAGTCCATATTCCTGGTAGCTTTCATTTGCGGAGTAAAAACATTTTTTTTTTTTTTTTGCTATACGTATTTCCGGAGATCGATACTTCAGTGCAGTGCACTATCAATATTTTGTCGAGCATCTTTGGAAGGTTTGCTCCACTTACAGCAGCTTATGACTCACCATATTATCTGCCGGGTTATTCACAAATTACTGGTCTTCTTGTGTATGAAATATAGTAATAAGATGTTCGATAATTCGATCACAGTCTATTACATTCATAGCGGTAAAACAAATTGCACTATAGCTGGAAGCTAAAGAGTGCAAATCCTTAATTCAGAGTGTTTAACACCTTCGGCGCTTGTTTATTTTACTAGGCGCTGAATGTAAACAATAATTTACATTTAACGACCGTCATCATCTATACCGTAAATGAATCTTTTAAAAAATCATCTTTTAGTAACCAGTTAATTTCAGACCTTAAAGTTTAGTTTAGGAGAATGATAGATGCCAAGGGCAGCTCAATAGGACTGATTACGTTCACGAGCTGGAATCGAATACGGACCAAGAACTCAAAAGCAATTTTTTGATCCTTAAAAAATTCTTTTCAATTTCAAAAGGAATTAGAATTAGATATACACAGACGATAGAATAAATATCAACAGAAACGATGTTTCGGGAAAGACGATAGGATGAGTGACGTCCTGTTTGCTACAAAACATTGCTGTCATCCGATTGGGAAAAACTGACTCAAAGGGAGAGAGCGATACGGGCTTTACTAAACAAGTCACCTAGACATGGCCGCGACGTGTTAAATGTGGTCAGAATGCTAAACACATGGGCCAGAAATACTCTCTCTCAAACACTTCAGCAACGCGTGCCCTAATTCTATTAGAGATCTGCTTTTATTCCGAGAACGGGTTCCTTGCCGCGAACATACAAATTATCTCAGTCAAATTAAACAGTTCTGACTAATAGGGCAATTTCGTTATGTAATGTTCGCTGGTTTGCTGGGTTTTGATATTAATCTCTCTCTCATAATTCAAGGTCGACAATGACAGCTACAGCGTTGTTCCTCACTCAATTTAGAATACTAAAGCAAGTTTATATAACCATACTTCAACGACCTGACTGCTTTTCGAAGATCACCCCCTATCGCTTCTAAAACTGTGGCTTCTATACCCAAAGAGAAACTTGTGCCCGCTATTCCAGTCACGTCAACTGATGCTTCTCTGCAGATTTGAAATCTTATTACAAGTAGAGATACAATGGACGTAAAATGTGCTATCGAGCGTGATAATTTAGTGGTAAAGTGTGACCCTGGATTTCGAGAGGACATGGGTCGAATCCTGAACTGTGAATTTTGAATGGTTTTCTCAAACAATTCGAGGCAAATGCTGCCGCAGCAAATCTTTACAGTTTCTTAACAATTATATACCGGCTGTAGCGAGGTCGCAGATAACCATTATATTATTATTATTATTATTTTCGTATGTCCCCATAATCGAGAACGGTAAGAAATCCTGACTGGATGCGTTCAGTTCCTCTTTGGGATGTTCTTGTCGGACCAATATTTTTTTAATTCTTTCACTGACGGTTTCTTTTCTTCGGCAGTCCAGATGCGTTATGAGTTTTCCTTTTTCGTCTCTGAAATAACTTCCCATGAGTTCACCTTCTTATTAAAAATCTCTCGATCTGTGACGTCTCCCTTAGCAATTGTTGCAGACTTCAGGTCATTCTCCATCTCCTTCATCCATGTGGTTGTTGCTTTTACTGTTTGTGTGTATTATAAATATTTTTTTTCAGATTCTTTCCTTCTGAAGTCTACTGAGATGTCCATGAAATTTCAGCCTTTTTTCTTCATGTTTGATTCTATGTTTGATATTTTCTCTGTAGTTTTTGTAGTTTGAAGTCTGTACCGCCCATCTTCATTCACTCTGGGTCCCAGGATTTTTCTGATAATTTTTCTTTCTTCTTTCTTGATTTGTTCTGTTGCTATTTTTTGTGTTCATTGCTAATGTTCCACTTGTGTATGTAATTGCTGTCTTAATTACCGTGTTATAATGTCTTATCTTGGTGTTATCTGAAATAAATTTTTATTTGTAAACATTTTGTAATAACGCCATTGCTTTCTTCATCTTCTGTAATTACAATATATATATATTGTACTACAACTATCTTCCTTCAGAACTTCTCTTATTCGATGAGTGGTAAAACTAATTACGCTTTCTGATATCTTAAAGTAAGTTTATACTGAACAGATTCATGACTGTTTAGTGATATTAAGACGAAGGTAGCGAAATGTTAAGAGTCATTAGCAAAGAAACAGTTCATTTCAGTAAGTCTTTTGAAATTCTTGTTGCTTCTGTATTTTTCGTATCCACATGGCTACATCACGCGTTCAGTTATAAATCTCTCTTCAGAAGAGGAAGATTTTTTAAAATAAATCATATGCCTCCCGACACATCTTTAAGTCAAGTGATAACATCTTCCTTTCTACGCTCTATATGCGTAAAATGGTTTTATATTCTTCGAACTTATCCTAGATCATCAGAAACGTACAGATATAATAATAGTAAAAATATAGCAAACGAAACGAACAATGTGCAAAACTACTAAATGTTACTGAGACAAACAACAAGATAAAGAAAGATTATTAACGGCCACATCATGCAGACTAACTTGCTTCACACCAGCGTGGGAAGCCAACTCCATAACAGATAAAGCCCTCCCCGAACAAACAAGTGGCAATCAGAACAATCGAGAGACATGCAAATAAGCTCACTTGGGATTATCTAATGTATACAAAGGAATGATTACAAATAACTGCAGAAATTACGTAAATATTACAGCAGTTGTCATAAATAAAGTTGCAAATAATTTTTATGCAGGCTGAACTGACGTATTTGATTAGAATAAGGTGACAAGCTGGTGGAGCGCTGGTTGCTTGCTGACGGGCTGTGTATTTAACTGTTTACGGTAGCTCCAGCTGTATACACGACCCAGCCGAGGGCTCGTAAAACGCCAGGACATTGCACTGCGCAAGCGACAGTAACAGCAGTTTCGCAACAAAGTTAATTGCTCGACATTACTTCAGCAGTTACTGAGAAGTGTGTCTGTCTGGTATGTGAATTAATTAATAAACACATTTGCCGTACTTGTATTTATTATCGAACCTGAAACTGTGCTAAATTAGATATTCCTGCAGTGGACCTAGCTATTACAAAAAAAGAATAAAGATGAATGAGGTTTAATGCGAATCGCATCTCAATGTTTCACAGTCATACCCATTATGCGCTTCTGCGTATAAGAGCAATAATAAAGTGAGATAGCAGCAGTGTGAGCAATGTTAGCAAATAATTATGAGTATGGTAGTTATTAAATTGTGTGCTGATTCCAAATTCTATGATTACGGAATAGTAAGGAGAGTTTGGGAAAGATGGAAAAAGCGCTACAATCAATACCGCGCCCAATAATATATACCCTAAGTATTATTATTATTACCGTTTTTTTTTAACTCGCTTCCGCCTTTGTCCGTCCGGGTGAAATTTTGTAATTGATTTTAAACTAACTTCTTGATGAGCTAGAGACTTGAAATTCTGATCACAGCTCAGAAGTGAATGACAATGCATGAAAATGTGAGGCAAAACAAAAAAGGAGAAAAGAAAGATGCAGAAAATGAAAAAGAATACAAACTAAATAAACGGTGCAGTAGTAACAATAGTCGTCGACATGCCAAAGCGTGATCCAGAGAGTATAGAGATTTCGATATCTATGTAGTATTAAAATTAAAAATAAACTAATTTTTTTAATGTACCATGTTTTTATAACGGACTAGAAAGTATAAAATTATTTCTCTAATCCTTATGAAAGATAAAAATCACATACAGATTTCTAACTTCTTCTAAATTGTCCTGAAAATTCATACCTGGAAATTTTGGATAGCTATTAAAATACTTGTTAGATTGGTGACGAGAAACGTGGAGCACATTCAGCAGATAATTGATGCACGAATAGCTGAACTAACAATTGTATTGCACAGCGAATAATGTGAACTGATAAGTAAGTTTGTTCATTGATCGCTACTCTCTACACTTCTTATAGTTATGTATTGCATTCGCCCCATGTTTTTCGTCACCAATCTTACAAGTATTTTAATAGCTATCAAAAATTTCCAAGAATAAATTTTCAGGACAAAAATTAAGAATAAATTAGAAATCTGTATGTGCTTTTATCCTTCATAAGGATTAGATAAATTATTTTATACTTTTTAGTCCTTTATAAAAAAAATTGTACATTAAAAAATATTTCATTATTTTCTTTTCGAGTTTATATCACGTATAAGCGAGTAATTTAAAGATTTAAGAATCATCATAAGCATAAATAAAGTAAAATTAGGTAATCTTGATATACTTATTAATCTTCCGTCGGCAATCATTCTATAACTTGGGAGGTATTCTAGAGAACCACTGGTCATCTTTGTACTCATAAAAGTAATCCTGAAATACCTTATTTATATCAGAGATCGGGAGGGAGTAATTCGGTATAAGAGTGGGCCAAACATCATCCACATTTGTTGAAGACCAAAGCGAATCTCTGGTTGGGAATGACGAACACATTGTTGCTTAGAAGTCAAATATCTTTGCTGAAAAGAGAGCGGAGCAAATATTAACATTTTCAGGACGTCAGAATTTCTGCAGAAACGCAACATATTTTCTGGCCTTGTGTTAATGCTGGGCCTGAAAATGCCACAGCTACATTTCTGCTGTTGATGAGACACCAGGAAGTTAGAAAAGGGACATTTCCACTACTTTTTCGCGTGTTAAATATCCGGATCGAATATAGCAATGCCAATGAAAACTCACAAAGTGAAAACCAGTTACCAGAACAAAAATCGAGTTTGCATCCGAAAAGGGATCAACAAAAGACGAGCGTAACATGCTGACTCTTTGGACGTTGTCACTCATCACATTTTTGTAAGATGTTTTGCTCTGAAGAAGATTCCAGTAGCAAAGAGCATTCAGGATCGTTACTTCATCAAAATAATCCGAGAATGAGGCATCTGAAGGATGGAGTTCATCTTGTTTGAACATTACTTTCCCTCGTCAGAAACGCCACATTGCCAATACCAAACATCTGGTACCCACAACTTCAAAATGAGAAACTAAAGGTGAGCCCGAATTGCATCTTTGTCCTGGCGAGGCCAGGGCAATTACTTTATCACGAAATAAAACAAAATAGAGTAGTTAGCTGTAATAAGACTCATTCAGACAGTAATCAGTGTATGTCATGATGGAGTGGGGATGACGAGTGTAGTCTGATGGCGCAGGCTATCTGGTGTCGTTGATCCATTGGACGGCCGCCAAACGGGGCAATTGCACTGGTGTGACTCGTCAACGGGGGCCACGCTCATAATGGGCAGAGCATCGACTTCCTCGCTGAATCTAACACCACTGCTTCAGTCATCAGATGAAATATATTGTCTCGAGCTATGGCTACACTCCTCCTGCAGTGAACATCTGCAAATTATTTTATTTCCTATCTAAATTGTTAATTCCCAAACAGACAAAAGTATTTCTTCAATGTTTGATGATTCAGTGTGTTGATATGATAGATTTTCTTTGTTAGCGACAAAGTTCGCCTCATGAAAGCCGCAATATCAAACTCGAAGGATTCTTACATGAATAGTTACAGAAAACGCGGTACCCTTCCTTCAATGTCTTTTATTACTCGACGTTTCCTGCACACTTACGTAGTCGTTTAAATAGTTATTCACAAATTCTGCTCAGATTAACCCAATACAAATGTGTGCTACTGTATCTGGTCTTCCTATAAGTTCGCATAAAAATTTGTAAAAGATCATCTACACAAGGTGAGGGGTTTTTATAACCGTTTGTCACTGAAACCTGCAAGTTTTTCCTGTGTATGATTCTGGGTGTGGCACGTGTATTTTTTCTGGCGTAAATGGGACACCGCAACATGTCAATGTGAATAAACTAATTTTATTAATTTAATCGCGATGGAGCGCTCGCTTTGGTGGCAATTTCCTTACACACCAATTTTTCCTCTTTTATATACCCGACTCCTTTTACCCTCTACAAATCTCAACATCAAATTCTTTCAGCGTTTTTTGTAATTTATTCGTCTTTTCTCTTGGTACCTTATTCCTATCCCTGACCCCTTGCCTACGAAAGAAAATCTTCCTACACCCCTGTGCCTGAAATTGAGTGCCGGCCTGTGGTTATGTCCATCTTTTCCTTTTCATGCACTACTTTTAATTCTTACACCAATATCTTTCCACGCCTCATCACCGATAAACGCCTTGTACACTCCTATGACTCTCTTTACCATCCACGTCTGTGCCTTAATGCACTGCTTTGTAGAGTAACATTAAGAAAACATTAACCAGTTTTGTTCATATGTATCATAGGTTCGATTGCTGATTTCATCCACACTTCGTATAGGATTTTAGAAGCAGTGTGAGGATTACGATTATTTTGCTTCTGTCTTGATAAAAAAAAATATTTCCCTTGTTTCACTTAAGTGAAAATGTGTTTGTGTTCTTCTTGCGCGTATAACGGCTTATTATAAACGAGTGCTGTTATTTGTTGAATGTTTATGGAGCGTAGCGCCTCGGTTCCCCTGGGTATTTCCCCTGACTGTATTGAGACGCTCGATATTACCCTCCACGTGCATTAAAGGTCGGTCACCTGAAAGTTTGCTAAATTAACAGAGAGCCTCCAGCGCTTGTAATGGAGCTGATTCACATCATCCAAAAATGGGGTAAATACCACCTTTATCACTACTTACTGTCATGATTTCTCTGTCTTAATAGTATGATAATGGGGTATGAACACAAATCAAGACAGAAAAAGTAGCGAAGATACTTCTAAACTTCTAACTTATAAGTCTATATACGGAAAGCCTCAGTTATACAAGAATACCAAAAATTCACCAAGCAGCAAGATCTGAGATTCTCTTACACTAACATCCAGCCGAAAATATGGCAAAATAAATCATACAATTTGAATGAAATAGTGTTAGAGGTTTTACTTCCTACGCATGCAATGTTGAGGACAACACTTCGAAATTTTATAGGAATACTGACGCATCATAAAGAGGATTTTACTGTTTTAGGGATAGCAGTCTGTAGTATTTCTATTTTTACTTTAACTCGCTTTACTTAAAGTTCAGCTCCGTAAGACTTGTCGCGTAACTTACCAAATAACAACGGTAGCTTTTCAAATATGTCATAGTAATTAAGGGTTCTTAAGTTTTGTAATGGAAAGTTGTTTCACTTAATGAAAGCGGAACAGAGAGCGGGAGGCGGTGGAGAAGATATTTTGATGTAAAAAGTTGGATGGTGGCGTTAAAGATATTCAGACGAAAAGTCCAATTTAAGAAGGAACTGTAGCATTTCTGTAAGTAATAACTCCGTGAAATGGTGTCTGTAATATTAAATGGAAATTATGATATATTTGTTATGAAATAATAATTGTGAAAGAAAACTTATTTATAAATGAAATTACTCAAATTGCGAGGCCAGTTATTTTAAAAGATACATAAAATAGAATTAAATAAGGGTTATTTAAGGTTGTTGCTGACCCTAGCTGTAGGGTCGTGTTATATAAGTGATTGGATGTGGCTGGATGACTGACACATGGGCTCTGTGGGGTTTTCCCTACGATGCCCTATGACTTGCGCAGACTTTCTTCATGTATCTTCTGCTCTTGGATTCTTGCTCTTCGGACCTATCCTCTTCTTTTCTTGTGCTGCTGAATAAACATGAGCATCGAGGGTAACTTGTATCTAGGAGAGGGTGCGGACAGCTATGAGTTACTTGAAATGAAACAATGTTTCTGGAAACCTCATTTAATCTGTACTGAACCGTAAATCATCTACAGTCGATGTTGTACAAGATAAGGAGATATTTCGTAACCCGTGATACTGATCCTAGGGATGAAACTTAGGCCTACAGTTCACAACTAACAGAGAATGTTAACTTGTTGCTCGTCAGTGAAGAAGTGAGACTGATCAATGTATTCTGTCTTGCTGGTAAAGTATTGGCTTGCATGCTCAACACTGCACGTGTAGCTTGCAACCTGAACAGTCGATCGGCAGAAACTCGAACAACAGGACGTGTTAACTCGACGTCTGGCTGCAGTGAAACTTAGCAAACTTACACGATTTCGATACTAAAATATTATAATAAATGACGTCCCGTCACAAGGTAATATTAATTTGAGAAAAGGTTAAAGGTACTTCGTGTTTGAAAATGCTGTTTCAGTTACAGGTCAATCATACGACGGAATTAAATATTAAAACTGGTCAGAGGTAAGGAATAAATACGAAGAAAGACGAAAGGAAAGCTAAAATTAGAGATTATAATATGGGAAAAAGTATTAACAACTAAGGTAACATCCCACACTACAAAACGGGAAATTACACGGTGATTAATGTAGATTATAAACCAGGCTTCAAACGGAAGAGTTACACAGCGTTGGAGGACAATACCAATTCTGTCAGGACCAACGACAACTGGATTTTCCAGTAATATGTATGGTGTGCCACAGGGGCGCTTGAGAAAAAGTTTGTTTCTAATTCCACTCTTTAGGATGTGCCATCACGGTCAGTACAAGCTGATTACACGGCGACCGACACGATGAATAGTGGTCTGAGAAATATGCGGCGTCATTTGCATTTAAGATTAAACCTTGATCAGAAATTATCCAACAGTTTGGACGAGCTCCAGCGCTCGCAAACGGCCGTCATATTGGGTCGTTAACGCCAAAAATAATAGCGGCTAGATAAGTGGTCACCTTCACCTCGACCTGCCTGCCAGTGACGATCAAAGAAAATTCTGCAAAGCCCACATCCTTTGTTTATAAAGTGACGCTAGATTCAGCCATCGACATTTTCGATTATTTAAAAAAAAAAGGCTCATGGGTTAAATTATGCGAACTACCTCGACAGCGAATAAAACATCAAAGGGTATTGCCAACCGAACTATTATATCCCAGCAAGCACTTGCCACCTTCAGGAAACTTGGTTTCGTTATATTGTTCGAGATTTACTATTTTTCCCCTACATTACTACATACATTTACAGGAAATGTAAAACAGTGATCATGCAGTGTAGATATTACCAATATTTTTAGCCTGAGAAGTCTGACGCGCAATATTTGATCAAGAAGTGCAATTAGTGAATAAAAGAAAATTTCTTGTAGAGTATTAATAATTTAAAAAAGCTGAACGTAATCATTCATCATTTTCAGCGAAAAACTGACAACGCTACAAAACATTCAAAATAAAACATTACTAGAAGCACCAATCGACTGTACCGCTGATGGACGATGGAAATGACCCCATTTGATGGGAAGTTTATCGCTTGGTTCCTTATCTTCTTCACCGCTACATATAACGAAAATGGCTGCTGTCCCTGATATAAAAAGACATATCGAGCAAGCGTGCGCAAGACACGTCAGCCCTTTATTGGAATTTTCATATTAGATCCTTTGTCGAATATTTGCTACTACGTCAGTCTCAAAGATGGGTAAATCATTGCGTTATCTTTTAAATTTATTGGTTCTTCGGAATGCATATCAAAGATGAATCTCAAATTACCCTTCACTTGCTTCCCTTTAAACAAAAAAGATCAAAATAAACCCAGAATCATTCAGAGTTGAATATTTCGAAATATCGGTAGTTAGATACAATATCATCAAAATAAATGTTAACAGTAGTTACGGTATTTGATAAAACACAGTGAAAAGATGATATTAGAAAATATGAACGTCTCCTCTTGCTGACAGGAATCTGAATTAGTGGGATAAAAGCTGTTACAGAACCACAGCAGGTTTACTGATACATTTATTTACTTTTGATTCGAATTTTACTGTTCGTCGATGTCGGAGTCATTAAAGCTGGGAGAGAATGTGGACAAGGAACGGGAATCTTTTTGAAGGAATCATGCTGACGTTCGCTCGGAGTTATTTCGGGGAACCATTGAAAACACGCGTCCTACCGAATGCCAGACCCGGGATAGTTTAGATTATGAATAAAGCTTTAAAGCGATTTTGTAACAAACTAATAAAAAAACAAAAGTGTAGAAGCTGTTGACTGAATCAGACGCAGGTCTTGTCGCAATGTTAGTACCATGTGGTTCCTATAAACCGGAATGGTTCGCCAGTGCTTCAGTTTGAAATGTCGAAAAACAGCGGAAAAGATTGGAGGAGAAGTGATTTCAGCGCAAGCAGTGTTCAAGGCCAACTGGTATTTGCGTTTTACTTTGGCTTGCGAATCAGCAAGACTCATCCAGTGCTGTCCGGATCAAGTCGGAGTCTGTGCTAGCTATATGACTGCCAACACTCCATGACATTTTAACGCCTTTTATGGAATCCCCATCAAGTAAATAGTCACAAAAGAATGTACATTTACTTTGTTCGCAATAGGTTCGTTTAGATTTTTTGGTCTCCTAATTAGCTTTGTGGTATGGGACCATACAGGTATATGGGGCAACTGCGCGTCATTATTCATCGATTAATGAGCCAGACAGTAGCAAAATGAAGTGGAAAAAAAATTATATGCGAAAACGGCTGGAGTTACAAGCGTACTGAATAAGTGAAGTAGCAACTTCCTCATTACAAGAACAGCGCGGTACTCTGTACTGACTTCACCACACATCTAGTAAAATTCTGCCTCAGTGGTAGCTCTTATATCACACAGTCTTAGAAAGTGCAGTTGACTCGGATAAAAGAAATCAAACTCTAGATGAAAAAAATAGAAGATGAGTAAGGACCGTTCTAGATTTGGAGAATAAGTCGTTTCTTCGACATTCTCATCAGATTTACGATGGAACCGTTTCGGTGTTTATGTGTAAAAGTAAAACTAAGGTTATAAGACGGTTGATTCTGGCTTCGCATAGGAGGACGCGGGTTCGAATCCCCGTCCGGGAATCCAGGTTTGAGTTTTCCATGGTTTTCCCAAATCACTCCAGTCGAACGCCGGGATGCTACTGTAAAAAAAAAAAAAAAAAAAAAAAAAAAAAAAAAAAAAAAAAAAAAAAAAATCGAATTCCTTCCCGTTCCTTACCCCAGTCCTTTCCCGCATCTAATGACCTCGACGTCGACAAGGCATAAAGCCATAAGAAAATAAAAAGGTTAAAAATACACCCTTCTTCATCACGATGCAGGTTTCAGCGCCTGAAGTCATAGCGGTCAAACATTATGCCAGTTTCTTGTTGGTAACAGTGAGAAAGACGAATTTTCATTCATCATAATTCTATACTAACTGATCTTAAGACTTACATATTTTCGGTCAGAAAGGTGAAGAGATAGGTCTAGTGATACGCCGATCAGTTTCAACAGTTTTGTCACCTGCCAACGCAGTCAGCTGGCTTGGTTATTGTATTGTCAACGCGGTACCTTTCCAACTATACTAATTCCTATTGCTAAAAAAAAGTATTGCTAACAAAATTTCATAGCAGATAATTGGTGTTTCCTAGATGTCTATTTCAGCGAATTGTCAGCGATCATCTTGCTGGTATTGCTGATTGTCATCATGGTTTTCATCCAAACGGTGATATTTAGAGACTGGACATACGGCTAGAACATTTAGTCGATTACTTCGAACACCTTAAAGAATTTCTGATGTGGTAATTATTAAAAAGCGCCTAGTCATTCATTCATATTGCCATCTGAAACTTACATCAGCCCTTGAAGACTTCTGTTTAGATTAGCCTCACACCGAAAATCACCCTGGCAGAGGAACCGTCGAGCCTCGTCAGTGGTGGGGTGTTAACAGCTGATAACATATTCAGAAACAATTCTTCAGTATAGATATAATATGTTCTTACGATAACTGCCAGTGTAAACTAGAAATGCTTGCTGGCATGACAGGGTGTCAAATATTAACTGAGGTGACGCTCTGTGAATGTCCTTGGTAGAGGTCATTCCTCGTGCTGCTCTGTAATCTAGCCGGCAGCGTTTAACACGCTACAACAGGCAGCCCTTGTAAAATTCATGTCACCCGAGGGGACTCGTGTAACATTAATGCCAGGGCAACAGCGGGCTGTGAGGCAGCGCCGAACATGCTGGAACACAAGGTCACGGGGCGGGACACTTTATAACCTGCTTGCTACCACTATCGACTCGTCACCGATCTACTTAAAGGCTTCAAACATTCATCTTGGATCAAGTGGCCAGTGACTGTAAGGAAAATGAATTCTCATTAATAATGCAGCCGCACTTTCCGGAAACGTCTGGTTCGCTGCACAGAAACACGCAACTAGTTGCAGAAAACTTCCCTCATATAGCGTGATCAGTATTACCCTGTTAATTAAAGATCTAATTTTTGGCTTCAAGATTAACAATGGATGGGTTGATAAAGAAAAATAATGGTATTTTTAGGGCGTTTTGGGATTTAATGAAAGCTTTTATTAATTAGGTGGGTCACGATGCTCAAAATTTTAAAGAGGTCAGGTATAAAATATTGAGATAGAAGAATCAGGGGAAGCAATGTTGTATGCATCCTCAGTAAAATTCAACTTGTATGTAAAGGAAGTAGTATATATACATTGAAGAGCCAAAGAAACTGGTATAGGCATGCGTATGCAAACAGAGAGATATGTAAACAATCATATTACTGCGCTGCGGTCGGCTACGCCTATATTAGACAACAGGTGTCTGGCGCAGGCGTTAGATCGGTTACTGCTGCTACAATGGCAGGTTATCACGATTTAAGTGAATTTAAACGCGGTGTTATAGTCGGCGCACGAGAGATGGGACACAGCATCTCCGAGGTAGCGATGACGTGGGGATTTTCCCGTACGACTATTTCACGAGTGCATCGTGAATATCGGGAAACCGGTACAACATTAAAACTCCCCAGACGTGAACATTATTGAGCATATCTGGGATGCCTTGCAACGTGCCGTTCAGAAGAGGTCTCCACTCCCTCGTATTCTTACGGATTTACGGACAGCCCTGCAGGATGCATGGTGTCAATTCCCTCCAGCACTACTTCAAACATTATTCGAGTCCATGCCACGTCGTGTTGCGCCACTTCTGCATGCTTGTGGGAGCCCTACACGATATTAAGTAGGTGTACCAGTTTCTTTAGCTCTTCATTGTATATTAAATTTGAATTTGGCAAAAGTGTCCAAGGAGAAACAAACAGCATGCTAATGACGTAGTTATGTTAACAGACAAAAGTGAAGGAACTGAGAAATTACTGAATTGAATGAACGAAATTCTGAATAATAATTTGGAATAAGTACAAATCAAACTAAGACAAAGCGCATGAAATATAACAGAAATGACAGCAATAGTAGATTAAATATAAAACAGAATCATATTAGGAGAAGCTGTTGAATTCTGTTATTTAGAATGCCAAAAGCAGAATAGCATTAGTGAGATACGCCTTCTTTAAGAAGAGAACTCATTTAGTTTAAAATATTGAACTAGGACTCAAAATGAATTTACTAAAACTGTATGTGTACAGCACAGCACTATATGGGAGTGAAGCATTGACTTTAAGAACACCAAAAAGATGGAAAATTGAAGCGTTTGAAAAGTACAGTAGTTGGGAATCAACTATTGATAGTTGAAAAGGGTATGTTAAGATGAAAGGTTTAGCTCAAGACAGGAATAGATGGAGGATTGCACAAAATCAGTCGACATCTACTGCTAATTGTAGATTCCTCTACTTTAACCATACTTTATGCTGTACAATGCTCTATGTTGTAATAATAAGTTATCACAATGTCGTAACAAGCACATTTGTTTATACACTGTGCGTATCACATTACTACGTGGACTGTGTGAAAATTTCACGAATGTTATACGAAGAATAATGAGGTTGATGGTTTGTAGTAGAATGAAAGAACAGCCAACTCATGTGTAGCAATTGGTTGTCAACTGAAACAAGTCCGTAGCAAAATACGTACTTGCAACGTCTTGCAATACAATTAGAAATGATGATATATTTCCTAAAAGAAACAAAAATATCCGAAAAGCTTCTTATTCTATAAAACACACACAGTTGAGTAATATCTCTGTGATATGTGGAGCTGCTATCTAGCGGTTTTGCGATCACTGCTAATCGAAGCCTAGCAGCTTGATTCTGAACTATCGCATACGCGTGACCTTGATAGTTCGTAATTTTGTAATTTACTGATTGAATTTCGAAAAATTCCTTTCTTAATTAATGATGTTATCAAAGCGGATAATTTAATCTTTAAAACGATAACTCATTTAGCGATTTGGGATAAGGATGAAGGAAGAAAGGTGGCTCGTCACAAAAAAATGCCTTTTAGAGTATGTTTCTAAATCGCAGATTCATTGAAAACAGAATTTCTCTATCATGGCCTTCGCGTGTCGTAAATGGCTGGTTTTGTTCAATGATTTTTTTTTTTTTTTTTTGCTTATGGCTTTACGCCTCGTCAACGTCGTGGTCATTGGAGGAAGAAAAAGACTGGTGGCAAGGAACGGGAAGGGATTCGACCATGGCCTTTCAAATAAAGCATCGCAGCATTCGCCTAGAATGATTTAGGGAAATCATGGAAAACCCAAATCTGGATGCCCGGACGGGGATTCGAACCCGCGTTTTCTCGACTGAGAGGCCAGTACGTTAACCGTTCACCCACCACGCTCGGTACTATGTAGTCAATCAACGAAGCAACAGTTGTTTCAGAAATTGTATATTACGTCTACTCAGGTATTGTGTATAAGAAAATTTATAGCCAGTTACAGATTGTAAGGAAACACTGAGGTGACAACAAGTGGATTAAGAAAAAATATCAAGTTGTAAACTTTATTTCACGTAAACCAATCTTTTTTACTACCTGATGTTGATTTCCCGTAGAGACAATATTACTGTCACATTAATCGTGTAGACTGACAGTGCAGCGAGTTACTGGTTGGCTGTGAATAGCCAGGGCGTCAACAGCGACTAAATGTGAATGGTGCCGCCTTTCCATTGAGAGCGTGTTGAGTCTGGTCGCAGTTAGCCAATTGCGGTCGTGCCAGTGAGAGTAGGGGATATCTACTGGCACTTCCTCACATTCTTCTCTCGACATACTCCCTGGCGCAAACTTCAACACTGCAAGTCGTTCATTTCACTTTTTTGCCGGAATGGGGCTAGCGTGAAAATTTATCAGCACCGACAACAGGTGGTGATACGAAATTTCACGAAACTTTGGCGAAAAAACTCTTGAACCCAACAGTCCCATTTTCCGTATCTAATCATCGGTTATAGCAATTAATTTCCTGCGTTAGCCTAAAGTATATTTTAGCAAGTTTTAGATTGTATTATTGGCTTTTAAATTATTGTTTGGTGATCAAGTTACAATTGCAAATTATTTATTCTCTCTTTTTCTCATTCATATTCTTTTTGGTTACTTTACGTTGTAATTTATATTTGATTGTTTATAAGCTTTTCGAGAATGAGGCATCGCGATTAGCGCGTAATTGACAAGCAGAAAAGTCAACCCGCCAGTATGGCGCCGCACAGTGGAGAGGGGAGGTACAACGGGGCAGGGCACGAGCCAGGCCGTCCTGACAGAGGTGTTTAGGCCATTTTCCGCAGGTATCAAGGCGAATGCTGGAACCATCCCCACTCTCCGCCTCAAACTAAACATTCCACAAACAAAAGGAAATACACTTATCGTACAGAACACACAAAGTTACACATTTCACAAATAGATGGAAACATAGATTTACCTCCAATAAATTGGATACGATGGGTCTAACAAGCCCGATTAGACTTTGGGTAGGAACTCCTCCCCCCCCCCCCCCCAATGATTCACGCTGCCCAACGAATGGAGTGGTCTTTGTTCACTGCTTTTTTTTACAGATTCCTTCAAGGTTTAATCTTATATAGTAATATACAAACTTTTTCAGGATAAACAAAACGCGTAATGGTGCAAATTCGTGGACAAACCCAGTGAACAGTTCGTTTTGGTATATGACTGCCTCCCCTTTGTAAGAAGTGTTTTTTTTAAGTTCGTACTGATATTTTCATCAAATTCGGGTATATCAGTCACCAAAGCCTTACGACAAAATGCAATGCTTTCACTGCTTCATTTTCAACAGTAGGTACTCTCTGGTCATAGTGACAAATACAGTTTTTGCTTCTAGCATAGGGTGTAATGACTCTTGGATGACCTATAACATAATTGCATTAATTTTTTGCTATTGCGAATAGCGCTTGCTCCGTGGGCTGTCAAGTTATGGTAGTATCCACGTTTGCCATCGTAGAGCAATCGGTGAACATTTAACGTTATGGTAACTTTAGTGTGAAGTCATTTGTACGATACGCATTGGTTTTCTTGTACGAGAACACTTTATCTGGAATGACATGGTCTAATAAACGTCTGTAAGAGACATCAGCTCAAAATAACCCCTAATTCTACTGTGCTTATCTTGTAACTACCAATACTAAACTTATAGGTTAATATTTTGAGTAAGGGCAGCAAGAATGTCTAAAGAACTAGCTTGCAGCTCTTTTATTCACTCAGACGAGTTTGTTTACGTTGTGTGGGGCTCCAGCTCCTCCAGATGGAGTCAAGTGTGCCAAGGAGGCGTGCAGCTTATGGAATCTGGGTCAACTGTCGCCAGACCGGTTCACGTGCCATCTCCCCCCCCCCCCTCCCCTTGTCAGTTCAAACTCAGTCTAATATATTAGCAAACAACATTGATTTCGGGAAATATTCAAAAAACCAAAATCTGGATAGCCAAACGAGAATGCGAACCCCCGTCCTCTCGATTACTGCTTTTGGCATTACGCCTTGTCGACGTCGAGGTAATTAGAGATGGGAAAGGACTGGAGTAAGTAACGGGAAGGAATTCGGCCACGGCCTTTTTGAAGGAAGCATCCGGGTATTCGTCTGGAGTGATTTGGGGAAACCATGGAAAACCCAAATCTGGATGCCTCGACGTGGATTCGACCCCACATCCTCTCGAATGCGAGGCCAGAGCGTTACCGGTCTCCCGATTGCGAGGAAATTTTTCCTGCATGACCTTTCTCGTGTTTTTGTCTGTGTTTAATTCTAATGTCTGGAGCGATCTCGCTGGTAGAAATGATATTCCACAACGGTCTGGACACAGGCGAATTAGTGCACAGGGGAATGTGCTGACGGGCCAAACAACATGCGCGAGGCTGCTTACCCAGGCAGTCACTTGGCCTCGTTAGGCGACACCCACGGCGCACTAAGCGAACTAGGAGCCATTTCATCCACGGAGAAAAACCCTACCATTCGCCATATCCCCTTACTAGCAAATGCTAAAAAGTAATGAAAATTAAATTTGGCAATTGAGCATACTGACAAGTCGGAAATTAAACACAAATTTCTCGCAAAGAATTGGAGGAAAAAAACATTAAACCATTACCAAGGAACGATAAAAAAGTATACAATTTCTCACATGTCTAAATGGGAATATAATGGAAGGAAAGATGTACTAAGACAGGGGTGGCCAACCCAAATGATCTTGAGGGCCACTTTGGAAATGCATCATAACTCCGCGGGCCACATATAAAATTATATATCTCTTTATTAGATTTAGACTCATTATAGACATTTTTTGGAGTGATAAGTTGAAACATAATAACTTAAATGAGTTTTTATTATTGTGTTTACTATTATTCTTACCTGTAGACATAGATAGTATAATAATAATGATTCTAAACGCATATTTAAAAGAAATATATAACACTAAAAATATACATGAAATAAATTTTGAAATAATGGAAGCACATATAATGTATTCTTTTCAATAGATTGGTTTTCAATACTTTGGCCATTATAAAATAAATATATTTTGTAAAAGTGTGATAAACCTCGCGGGCCAGAAAAATATTCAAGGTGGGCCGCGGGTTGGCCACCCCTGTACTAAGAGTAGAGTAGCATACAAAGAAATCAGTGTATGTAAGTAAAGCAAAGCTATAGAAAAATTGTAAGGCGAATAGCGAAGGCTTATATGGAAGCAGGCACACATGTTTCAGCAGTTCAGTACTTCATACAAAGAATAATAAAACAATCAGAGTTTAATTTAAATTATAACTTGAAATTAGCATCAAAGATAATAAACTGCTGTCGAAACAGATAGCACTGACTGATGCGTGGGAGCCGGTACTAACCTTTTTATTAGTAGCTCTCGGGTAACTAGCCGAATAAATGAAATATTATCACATGATACTTCGGCGATCACGTCACTGTCGCCATCTTCAGGCGGACTCGACCGCCGAGCAGGCTATAAAGACCTCAGCCGACCGAGCGTGGTGGGTGAATGGTTAACGCTCTGGTCTCGCATTTGGGAGGACGCGGGTTCAAATCCCCGTCTGGGCATCCAGATTTGAATTTTCCATGGTTTCCCCAAATCACTCCAGGCGAATGCCGGGATGCTTCCTAAAAAATGCCATGGCCGATTTCCTTCCCGTTCCTTGTCCCATCCCGCCTCTAATTACCTTAGCCATCGACGATGCGTAAAGCCATAAGTAAAAAACAAGACGTCAGCCTTTCTGCCGCTTCCGGCAGTTCACCAGAAGGTGGCGACAGTGATTTGTGATCGCCGAAATATCATGTGATAACACTTCGTTAACTCTCCTAGTTATCCAAGAGCATTTTATAAATTCTCAACGCCGAGAAAAACTTCGTTCTTGTGTTAGTACTAACCTATTTTAATCTCTCAGCAATCAGCGAGAGAATTACAAGGGTATGCAGGTGTGTATCAACGCATCATTATTTGATTTATCACAAAACGATCAAAAATTTCTGGGAGCGTCAAAAAATTGTGTTAATCTTTCAAAGATAGGCGGTGAAATGCGGAAAATGCGACATCATGCTCAACGTACAAATTCATCGACAGCAGAAATATATATAATTCATTACTGACATCTTACCTGTAGCTTCAGTGTTATCTTAGGATACATACATCGAAAATGAGGGACATTGATTGAAAAATAACAGTACGTAGAATACTTATTTCATAACATTTCTTCAAAATAAAATGGATGACAAATTGCAACTTCAATTGGAATTATCTGTTAAATTGGCTCAAAACCGTTGAGTATAAGCACAACTGAGCGTGATGGGTGAGCGAAAACTCTCTGGCCTCGCATTAGGGAGGACATGGGTTCGAATCCCCGTCCGGGTGAATGGTTGCTTCCTTTAAAAAGGACATGGCAGAATTCCTTCCAGTTCTTAGTTCCCATCCTTTCCCGCCTCGAACTCCACTTCGACGAGCCATAAGCAAAAAAAAAAAAAAAAAAAAAAAAAAAAAGTTAGCATGTTAGTGTTTCTGGCCCATTTTTCTTAGTTGCTATGATAACATATATACACCATAAACACACATTAGTGGTCATTAAATCGTATTATGTAAAATGAGTTATGTTGACTTATATTACTATCCACTTACAGTTTTGGTTTATGAATTAGTACGCCTATGTTCAATGTTCTGTACCAGCTGTATGTATTCGGATTGTTTATCGCCTCATTTCCATCCTGCATAGAATTTATTATCAAAATATGAGTTGAAAAAACACGGAATTTCTTTTCACATAAAGCATTCACTGATTTTTTGTAAGGAAATATTATGCTCATCACAGCGAGGCGCAGGTAGAATAACATCAGATAGTCGGACCGATTTGCGACAAACATGAATTTTTTTAAAAAAGTGCTCTGTCATTACTTTTCCGCGAAGACGGTCAAAGCGGTGTTTCCCTTCCTTTGTCGTCGTATTCTGTTTACAGTATGTGTGGTACGTATTCAGACGCAACCAGGACGTCCGGGCGGAGCGGCCCAAGGTGGGCGTTGAAAACCTCAAACAAAGCCACTTCCTCCATATGACGGCTTGGGACTGCCTCTAATACCTGCCTCAAGGTGTTCCTACAAACCTTACTAACATCTGTCGCAATGCGCACTGAAAGTGTTAATAATTCACGGAAATACTGTAAGATAGGCATCCTAGCTACCATAAGACTCACTATCTTCTTCAAACAACACGTTTTCCTTTCCAAGAAACTGATAACACGAAATTCGTATTTACACAAAGGAAAAAGGTATCACTTACCACTTTTCGCTGGTACAATTCTTTTTTGTGATGATAAATTTATTCCTGTTTTATAACCTCACTTTGTCTTTTGCTTCAAGCGCAGAACTCTTCACGACTACAAGATGTATTAGTAAATGTATGTAGCCACCATCAATTAGAAAAATCGGCTTTTTGTACGTGTTGAAATGTTTTACTTACGTTTTCTCCTAAATATCTTCTATCATATTTGTTTTTAATTGATTAGGTAGCCCGCACGAATGATATGTGTTAAATAGCGAAGTTGGTGGTTTGTAGTAGAATGAAAGAACAACTGGCTAAATTGCAAATGATGAAATGTTCCCATAGCAGCAGCAAACATATCCGAAAAGCTCCTTACTCTAGAAAACACACACAGTTTATAAATATCTCTGCTGCAATCTAGCGGTAATGTGACCACTCCTTATCAACGCTAGTGAAGCCTGGCGGCTTGACTCTGAACTATCGCATACTCGTGACCTTGATTATTCAAAATTTTGTCATTTACTGCTTGAATTTCGAAAAATTCTTTTCTATGTTTAGACTATAATGTTACAAAAGCAGATAACTTAATCTTTAAAATATTTGATTTATGATTTTAATTATTTAAGTATGAAGGGAGAAATGTGGCTCGTCACAAAAGAACTTTTTAGAAATAATACGATGCTTGTTACAGTTTGTGTACTAACACAGCAACATTATATAAGGATGGCCTCCAAAACCTGGGAGGTTCTCATGTCAATATTTTTTTTATTATTTTCAGAATAATAACTCTGGGCACTATTGTTCCCAGGCATCTGGGGTTGGAGGGGAGGGGGGAGTGTCCTACGGGTGACGTCATGCCCTCCTATGCGGTGCCCCTTGAATCCACTTGTGATGCGGACCGCAATGTTCCCTCAGGGAGTCTTCGACGGGCGACCCAGTCTTTGAGTACGCAGCAGCCTCTCCATGTGCGTCGTGGGATAGGCTCTGTATCCCTAACACAGTTCAATAATTTTTCATGTATAGATTAAATAAAGGAGGAAAGGTCCAATGTGTAAGAGAGTAACTTGAAGCTCATCATATACTATGTTCGTTCAATG
This sequence comes from Vandiemenella viatica, assembly GCA_031002005.1. Lineage (NCBI taxonomy): Eukaryota > Metazoa > Arthropoda > Insecta > Orthoptera > Morabidae > Vandiemenella > Vandiemenella viatica. The sequence goes on from JARYHS010012519.1 coordinate 192,380,882, forward strand.
CGTTCCAGAAGAGAAAGAAGATAAAAAAAAATGAGCACATAAGTAATAGATAAATCAAGTCTCAACCATCACACATCTCATATTCTAAATCAAGTGCAAACATTGTACTCGTGCCCGCTGCTGAAGTCCGAAAAGAAATTGCTTAGGTAGAGCTCGATATTTCCATTTTTTTTAAAAAAAGAAAAAGTTCCACGTTGTCTTACGTGACCCGTCCAGTATCGGTACTATCGACCGTTGCGCAATCCGCATGAAAAAAGCAAAGCGTCGTCAAATTCTGAAGTTCTGAAATCAATGCCAGCCGTTACGTGCTCGACATCCTGTGTGGGAGGTATATGAGGGCTATTACTAAAAAATGACACTACAGACATCTGCATTTGCAGTATACGATCGTTTGCAAATACTTCATCCTTCTTGTTGTTGTTTTTTAATAATACTGTTCAAATTTAAGGGACGTCAAGAAACGTTGGAATAGTACACGTGAAAAACATATGCAATGATAATTCAGGGAAAGTTTTTGGAACGCTGAAATTCTCTCGCATGCTCTGTTCATTAGCTTTGATGTTAAAAGAGCGTTAATACCTCAAAGCTGGCAAACACGCTCTTCATATACGTGAAATGCTATTATTAACACCCCTCAGCTCCCGTGTTTCTTGTGAAAAGTTAACGACGATCAACCACAGGCAATAATATCATTGAAAATACTACAGCTGGAATTCAGGTAAACGTGAATACGGTTCTGTATTTAGGGCGTTTTCATGTGGTTACAAACTTGTAATGTAAGGTGCAAACCAGAAGCTAATTCAGTGTTGAACTTCTCGTTTGCATCACACATGGATAATATAGAATTTGTTAAAGACCTTCTTGTGAAATGTTTAACATTGATAGTGAATGGGCACTGCGTCTTTACTGTAAGACAAGATGGAGGCAGGTATTAAAAGAGCAAGAACGTTGTTTACTCTACAAACTAAGTCTGCATTCAGCCTAGTTTATTCCGCAGTTTTATGAAAAAAAAATCTCACCTCCGCTGGGACTTGCTATAAATATTTTACAATACAGAAGATATTATTTTCTTAAGGACAGCAACAAAACCTTATCTTCCAGGTAAATTACGCCCTTATTTTATGTATTAGTATTGTTTCTATCTACTTTCCATATAATATCAGCGTATCCAAAGAGTAAGCTCTGAGAGGATACTAAAAAAGGATATACTAACAAAATACTTTTTTGCTGTTTGCTTTTCTTCGTAGCTTCCATCATTGTTCAAATGTTTACATAGCGTGGCAGTAAGCGTTTAATATCGTCGTCGAAGAAATTTGCGGTCTATGATTTGATATAAGTATTAATGAATTCTTCGGCCTCGTCATTTTCATGGAATCGGTGGCCAACAAGAAAGGATTTCAGATGCTTGAAAAGTGGATAGTGACTTGGCTCAAGGTCGGGGATAAACGGCCGGTGATAGAATTGTTCCCATCCCACAGTCGTGAAAAGGTCTCCCATTCCGTTAAAAAGTCGTACTAATCGTTGCAGAACTGAATCATTCATTGTTACATCTCCGTAAATATCACAAATCTGAATTTCAGCCGTTTTAAGTGTTTGTCTCACTCAAGAAACCAATCACGGACCAAATATAATGCACGGCGCTCCCTTCTACTTTCTTCGACGTTACAAACATCTATCACTAAGCTTAGGTTGTGCACATTTGTTCGCGTCCTCGTCTTACCAACTAATAAAAAAAATTGATCACACTTTCGTAAAATTCTGATAGCAGTGATACTTCAGTAATATTTTAATACGGGAATTGATTTTGGTTAATATCAAAATTTATTGTTTTACTGCCCATCATAATTGTTACCGCACGTTAGAATGCACAATATCTACGTAATTGAAATCCGTGGACTGGTCCTGTTTCGTTCGATCCTGTCCCCAAGCTTTGGAAACAACATAAAAATCTAATCTGACTGTCGTGCCGCATATCGAACGTCACGGTTCAGTGGTGATTGGTGAATTACATCATAACCTAGTCTTCACTGCTGACAATATGATGTGTGTATTCAGAGAGTCAACACTCTCAAGCCACGATGTGCAGTGCCAAGCCCTGTAATTCACTGCCTCAAATTAATTCAAACTGGGAAGCTGATAATAATCAATTAACACAGATAAATTTATTGATAATTCGAGTGAGATGACTTTCAGTAGAATCTCGTAAAGCCATTTTTTTAAACAATTTATTTTTCAACCATCTGCACAACTGACGATAGAATTTTCTTTGGATGCATGCTATTAGCAATATTACTTATTAAGATAGAATGCAACTTCAGTTAAAAATATCCAGAAAGGAAAAAAATGATAAATTTTTCTTTAATATACCCATTGCATAAGGGTTATAAGAAATGTACAATCTGCTTAGTTCCTGGACGAATTTCCGCTGGTGTTAAGATAGAAACGAAGCAACGAATCTGATCAAACTTTGTAAGTTTCTGTGGGCGGCCATCCTTGAAGCTTGTTTTCGCTTACTCACATTGGATTAATAACCAGCTTTTATGCAGCTTAACTAGTTCCTTCGTATAAATTTTATTTAATTTTTTACAGCTGAGAAGATAAGCGGTATGCAATTAGTCTGAACTCACTCCGCGGCCAAGGTCGACAAGATTCTGTGACAGCTCCATCGACGGACACTGCGTTAGCTGGTGCGAGGCCCGGTGATGGCTGAATTTTCAATTTTTTGTAGCTTTCTAACATTTTAGATGAGCTGGTGCAGAAATCGAAATCAATATACTGTTTTTTCTAGTAAGCCCTATAGCTCTCTGTAGTGCGCAAGGACTTTGTTAATGGTGATTCGATAGGTACGTTATCGACCGTGTGTAGGCGAGAATACCCAGGATCCTGTTTTCACCCTTATTTCATCTCTCCTAACAAGATACTAGTCTTAACAAACATAGCATCACAGTCGCAATACTATTTAACAACAACATTCAAATAGGGGAGACAAAGACAAACATCCAACCCAAACTTACCAAGCAGTTGCCGTGGTGATCTATACCCTAATGATGGTTTCCCACGGCCAGTGGTTTTGTAGGCCGCGCCACACAGTCCAATTGCCACCTCGCAGTCACATCCCCACCACGCTGCCTAGTGCTTTCAGCTATCCGGGCGTTTGATGTTTACCGACTCGGCGGCTCCCTTCCCACGGCCCGCTGTTGATAGTCAGACCGGCACGGTCGGCAAATGCACAGACCGTCGGAAGCCACTTTCACAGGCGAGCAGACGACCTCCTTGGTAAACGAATAGAACTTTATCAGTATTGGAAACTGTAATTTTTTATGGTGACGAGCTTTAAAGTCTAACGGATGCATTATGACTAGTAAACAGGACGTTGAGTTGAATCACTTGCTGTGCTGCGCCAGAGGCCCGAAGGGCCCCACGCCTGTTGGACCAACAAGTAGGTCGAGCCCGCTTATCCAATTAACCTTGCGGTCCGGCCCAGCCGAGATAAAGCGACACACTCCCGAGACAGCGCGCGAAGTCACACTAACAAAATTTGGACGGGTTAACCTCCTCTACCCAGAAAAAAAATGCTGAATACATGGCTTACCGTGCTAATTAGTTTGTTAATGGGAGAGGAGAAAAAAGACAGAATGTGGATTACTAGCTAGCACTGATGTAGTCAACAGTAGGGTCATCATTTCATGGGATCCTAACAACCTAGTACAATGTTTCACACAATCTCTTTGATTTAGTCTGTAAATTCTACCATTTAAATGGAGCATGGAACTTAAATGTCGAAGCCGAACCACGAAACATCCTATCGTAGTTTGTATCCACAATCATGGGACAAACTGTGCATTGTTAATGATAGTTGTTATACAGTAAACATTCTAGCGGAAATCAGAATTGAAATCTTTGATTTTTAGATCATCATTTTGCCATTTACGTATATTTGTGCGATATGTTTCGGCGTCATCTAGGTCTGAAGGCTTATAAACTGGTAGTTTTTCGTACCTATAAAATCAGATGTGTCGAGTGAAACATACAGAAATTTTGGAAGCAGTTTTATTCGACGCAAGCTAATTGATACACAAATTGAGTGCGATGAGAGTAACGTTTGGGCTTTGAATTCTGGAGGATGCGCGTTCGATTCCCACACAGTCTTCGATGTATCATGGTTTCCCGTAATCAACCTGGGTGAATGACAGAAATTCTACAGGCGATTTCATTACAATTCATTGTGTACAGTCTTTTCACTGCTTTATTTACCTCGAAGTAGACGAATCGAAAAGTCTGAAAGAAATCGGCAAACGATACAACAAACAAAAAGGAATGAAGAGGAAGGTTTAACAGGGTCCCAGTGAGATGTCTTCACTAGATTGATGGTGTAACTATGAGGAGAGTTACCGAAGTACCCACTTCCTCATACGAGAGGTTAAAGGGTTACAGCGAAGTCAATTAACCGTCACTACAGTAAGTGTGCAGACTGCTACTATCGTCGTTTTACCATCTTTCGGCCACGTTTACTGGTTCCTGGATGACAAGCAGCAATTTTTCATTTCATGAGGTATTACGATCTGTTCCTAAAAATTATAAACTTAAGCAATAAATATTCAGTTACGTACGGTAATATATAACATGGAAATAGTTATTCCACTGCAATCTGTTCCCTTTTGAAACAACTTTTTGAAAATTGTTTTTGGTACTAGTCATCGACAGCATTATTCTTAACAGCTTTAATATTAATATTACAGCTATTCCATCATAATTTCAATCTCCTTACAATTCGCTCCACAGAATAACGCTATCCGCGAGACTTCGCGTGATTGTGACGCTACTGATCGCACGGAGTCTCGCATGTGTCGTTAATGAGCGAGAATCTATCGTTGCCTTATGCTGTCGGACTGTAAGTTAAGATATAAGTAAGTCATTTTAAGTACATACATTTACTAAAAATTATTCAGTGAGGTGAACGTAAAGGAGCAGCAAAAGCGAAGCAATTAATTAATTTAAATTTCACCAATAGATATTTGAAAATGTAACATAAAATTAATAAAGGTTGTTTGCTTCAAAACGTACTGTACATCTTGAGGGAAGGTATGATGTCCGTGACGGTGGGCCAATCAGATTAATTAACACGATATAACCAGCGGAAAGTCTATTGAGGAGTTTGTTTGAGCACATTTTCTCTTTACACCTTGACTAAGGGAGAGTCGTTGCAGATGGAAAAAGAATTTTTCTATGTAAAGCAAAGGAAGTTATCAGCAACCATGACGATATGCGCCTGGTGTGATTCCTAAAGGCCGTGAATCTAAGTTTGCTAGACAGGGAGACGGACTCATGTGTCATGGAATTCCAAGACAGAACGTTATTGCTAGACATTCAGAGTAGCTATGGACAAGCTTTTCTTGGAATGATTCTTACTGAAAATTAATTTCTTTACGTTCCAATGGGAATTTGAGTGTCCTTAAAAGTTGAGACGGAAATATGAAAATACCAGGAGAATATTGCATATTGATTAAGTTCCACATCCACATCGTTAGCCGAGAATACACAATTTGTATCTAGCAATAGGAACTAAATAACAATAATAAAGTACACAATATTTCGCCATAACTCTTAGCTCAAGTGCAAATGATACAAACCAAGCGCATAACAGAGTGTAAAATATATAATGCAGTTAGATGTTGGAGAGATATTCCTCTAATGTAAATACGCAGCGACTTGTTTAGTTTGGCAGCGGCATAACAGTTACGTAACGGATGAAGCACCTGGGATAGACGTCATCTGCTTGGCCTGGGCAGTGTATACAGGAAGAGGGCAGTGTTTTCGCAGACCACAAGTTGGCCGCTTCTTGGCAACGCCGCTAAAATCACTTTTCTCGGCTCTAAATCAAGTTCTCGAGTAGCCTAACATTAGGGGCCCATAAATTTAACTGGCAGTTCGCACTGCTAACTGGCGGTCGCAAATAAAAGTAGGATTCAGAATTATGGTAAAGGTATGAGCGTAACATCAAATGTCGGCGACATAACTTTTCGTTGAGGGGAAGAAATTATCCACATTCTTTGGCATCAGGCCTTAATACTGGGTTAAGATGAACGCAACCTCACGACTTCAGCAGAGAAGACGGCGAATGACATCGCAGGCACTCATATTTTGCTTGTACACAAAAGAAATAACGATTTATGTGTGACCTTTGGCTCAACAAGCTTAATTTTTTTTTTTATCTGCTTAACGTCTCTCTAACAGCGAGGTCTTTAGAGACGGGAAAGGATGGAGGGCAAGGAATGGGAAGGAGTTCGGCCATGGCCTTTTGAAGGAAGCATCCCGGTATTTGCCTGGAGTGATTTGGGAAACCATGGAAAACCCAAATCTGGATGCCCGGACGGGGATTCGAACCGCCGTCCTCCCGAATGCGAGAACAAGCTTGAAAACTTAAAACATACAGAACTGATAATTTAAACCTCTGCAGAAAGTGCGTAGAAAAAAATCTGTTACATTATTGACTTCAGTTAAAAATATGTCACGAAAAAGTGGTATTTTATTTCGTTCTTCGATTATATTGTTGCCACCGTAAAATACTACAATAAAAGAAGACAAAATATCAATCTCGAGGAATATGAGTTTTTACCAATGGAGATTTTTCAAAATTCGTGCTTGGATGAAGTTCAAGACACACTGTACAAGCTGTCAATTTGATTACATTTTTAGGTTTTTAGCCTGAAATTTAATAGCAATTGTTAACACTGCTGTTGACTATTTAGGTGATATTTAGATCTATATATGAACATGTACACAAAATTCTATGATAATGAATGCACAACATACTCGGATAAGAAATGGATACAATGTTTTGATGTTGTCGTTTATTGTACGTAACTATAACTTAAACCGTGGTAATTCTAAAACCGATGGTCAGATAACTGAAAAAAAACCGCAAGTTATACTGGTTTACAGAATTTTTGCAGGTAAGGTTCCTGACTGTATGCTATTATGAGACTTAACTTTAAATACAAGTATTCGTTATCAGCCATGAGTAATGTTTCACAGTTGTTTTAACGACTTGACTGTCGTATCATACGAATCCGGGACGGAGGTCGATCACTTTCAAATTTCCTTCCTTTCTTTGCTGCTGGCTTTACGCCTCGTCGACGTCGATGTCATTAGAGGCACGAAAAGACTGTGGGAAAGAAAGGGTGAAGAAATTACGAATTATCCCCGCATTCGCCTGCACTGATTTGAGGAAACCATGGAAAACCGAAATCTAGATCGCCAGAAGGGGATTCAAACCCGCATCCTCCAGAATGTGATGCTAGTATGTTAACGTTCACCCACCACGCTCGGTGGAACGGGAAGTGAGTGAAGCATTGCGTTCATAAGAAAAAATCGCGTTAATCGCTTCGAGCCTTTTTAGGAGCAGAAAATTTGGTTGTTGTGAGGCCCGGACGTTACTAATAACCCAGCAGCTAACCCAGCAGCTCTGTCTGTTGTGGCTCATCCATCGACCTAGGGGAGTTGTCTGTCCCATCGAACGCGGAGGTTGCGAAACCCGGTAGACGTAACAGCCGACGAGAAAGTCCAGCAGCATATCTGTGGCCCGACTGCTTTCTCAAATATATGTGTTATGCAGTATCCGGAACTAGTTGGCAGCAGGAGGGGAAGTTGCGTAAAAACCTTCACTCCAGATACGTCCAACCGCGGGCGTACACTGGTACGAAGCGGCTCATTCCTTTCCGATAGTCATCTTTACCTCGGCAACTGTCGAGACTGGTCGTTTACACTCCTGGCTGGTGTCATGTGGTCTCTATTAAGTTTAGTGTGTACAACTGTACAGACACGTGAAGCTGCAGATTCTGTTAACTGCTCGAGAGGAGCACAGATTAATTCTATGATAGGCGATAGCGCAACCACTGGGACTCATCAAGGAATTTTAGTTTTGGTCTGAAAATTGTTGCACACGTTCGTTGGGTGATATTATCTAATATATGTTGCTCTTAGAGCTGTAAAATATATCCATCCTCTCAAATTCCACTAGAAAAGTGCCGTAACGTAAGGTGACTGGGAGAAGGCATATAGCGATGTGTAATGATAACACTATCGATCCTCCGAGTATATTATTTAGTAATATATTTCTATTATACTCATCAAGATAGTGTATAATGCACCAACCACACGCAAAATAATAATAAAAAACTGCTGTAACATTACACACTAAGCGATGAGATGACGCCATTTGTTGTCATATGCGACTTCAAGTGATGCTGATATTACGTGTAACAAAATGCGTCAATGACCAACAACGAGGAAAACTAAACCAACTTTATTATAAAAACATAATTTCAAGTCCATTAAGCTACAAAATGAATCGTCGAAGTCAATTTTGGTCCAGGCTACTTTCCAACCTATCCACAGGCGCCACCGCTAATGATTCTGCTCGAAAATCATGATAACTTAAATGTTTAATAAATCCAAATTTCTATCGAATTATGCTTTAACAACAAGAACCAAACGCCATTTTGGTACAGGCTACATGTCAACTATAAAAACTAAGTTCCTTCGACCTAATGCTGAAACAAGGATATTGCTGCACTTTTAACCTAAACATAAGCTACGTTAATATTGCCGCAACCTACTTTATAAATGCCGTAGATTATTAACATCTCCGACATAACACATTGATATGTTTGTTGACAATGTAATACCTACTATCGTTGGACGTCGCATGTGTGTACCTAAATGAGGGAACTAACGGTCGCTAAGTTGTTTTTTCAGTGTGTAATTGTTTCCATATTTATTCTTTTGATAGGAACATATTCCCAAATAATATCGTTCAATGAACGTGTGCATGATCATTATACTTCACTATAACACTACTCCCAGTCGCTGGCGGTATAGCGTTACGGCACTTTTTGAGTGAAGTTTTTGAGGTATCTATATATTTTACAGCTCTAAGAGAACATATTTCACAAAACTAACATGTTAAACAGTTTTCAAACCAGAATGAGAATTCCTTGATGAGTCCCAATGATTGCGCTAGAGCCCTATGATATCTCAGAAGAACTGTCAAATTGTCTGCAAGAAAGATACTACATGCTTTAGAACATTTTTAAACTCTCTGGAGGGCCTGAGATTATCACCATCTGTTTACTGCAACCAAGTAAAGCAGATAATTTGTTAAAACTGTATTACAATAGTGCTTTAAGTTTCATTGAATCTGCAGATTTCGTGAGTTGGCAGAGCTGTTATAAATCGGTAGTGTCTACGCTGAATATTTCGTTGAATTAATGTAACTTATTTCCTCACTCAGAAATTATTTTTAAAATTTCAAATTATAACATGTAAAAATCAGTTTTATGTCAAAGATAACGAAAATTCGATTGAAAATACTATTGCGTGTCAAAATCTAAACGGTAAAATGTATTTCAATGCAACAAAATTAGGAAAGTTGATTTGCTTTGGTGAGAGAATCTGAAGGTTCAATATAAACTAGATAACCAGAATAATGGGTTTCACAAAATCAAATACAATAACGGAAACGAGCTCTTGAGAAAAACACGTGAAGCAGATATCTTCGGATATTGACTAAAACAGATAAGTACATGTAGAGAGTTTAGATTAAGGATTGAAACAGTCTGCTCGATAAGATAACGGAAGCAGTACAAAAAATCATGTTGAACGAGAAGTTTAAAGACTTGGAATTATATTTTTAGCTTAGAAAGCAAGCTTGTCATTATTCAGCTATGCGCGGAATCTACGGTGTATGTCCCCAATCGCCTGTCCTGAACTACTAATATGAGAATCATTTTAAAGTTTCAATTGTAAATTTAGAAGGTTGATTTCGTAAAAGAATAATTTTCATTCCGACTGTCAGTTCTGTATACAATAAATCCCATAATAATGTTGGACAATTGTTCAGAATAATTCTGTTCCTTATATTTGTTTCGTTATAATACAATTTATCCAACAAGATTAACCACTGACGTTATTTAACAGATTTCAAGTATTGTCAAACAACCTGCAATACGTCATCATACTTCGAAATAACGTTTAAAATAATATTTGAAAGTTATGGATTTTCCTAACATCGATATACAAAGAAAACACGCTCAAACTTAAAAGACACTTCTATAGTAATTGCGATAAACTCTTTAGAGGGTATTTTTGAAGATTTATGGATGTAGTACTGGTGTAAGCTGCTACGTAAAACATTGCAGTGCAATACTACAAAACAAATATCGTTTAGGACGGAAAAACTGTTCTATAACTACAAACATCTTGTTAAAAGGATGTTGAAGGTTATCAATAATCCTATTTAATTTGACACGTTAACAATCATGCAATTGTCCAAGTACTGTAATTTTTTCCCTACTGCCCTTGAGTTTCCAATTCAGGACAGCTGCCGCCTTATTGGAAAGTTTACTGGGAGATCTAATAGCTTAGCCACCAAACAACATAACATACGTTGTTACAACCATCAAACACCAACATATCTGCGATTGTTATGTCAGCTGAAGCAATGCTTGTCTAGTATACAACCCGGCAGCACTATTCATTATTGTAGCTCTGCAATATGATGATGGATTCTTGTACTGGACAAGTCGAAAGTGAAGAATAAAATTTTGGGTAATATCAAGATGGAGTTACCGCTGTGGCCTCGTGTAGTAAACAGTTAGATCACGTGGTATATATGACAACATTGTGAGTATGGTCCAGACTGCATTACAACATAAACTCAAATGATGATTGACGAAATCATATTTTATAAATATGCGTTTCGGTCGTAATGCAGCCTGGACCAAAGTAAAACGTAACCATAACGCACGATATTGCAGATATCCAATTTACAGATCATATCTACAGCTGTCACAGTGTTGGTACGTGCAGACTGAATAAGTCAGAATGTCGTCACATATACCACGTGATCTGTGTGTTTACTACGCTAGGCCGCAGCGGTATCCCCATCTTGCTATTACCCAAAAAAATTTGATATCTCGCTTACTTCTCGAGGTACTGACTGTTAAACATTAGTTTTTGGTATAGTTCCTTGTGTCCTTGAGAACGTTTTTCTTCTGGTCCAGGCTGCATTTCAACCTAACCTAACCGCAACTACTAGGAACAACTAGTTCCTAATTGCTTTGACGAAATATTTTTCTCGCCCAGGTCACATATAACCTAACCACCTCAATTTTGAGATAGTATATTTCGAGAATTAAAGAATATATCGAAAAATTATATTCTTCACTTTCGATTTGGCTCGTCGAGTTACATAAGAATCTATCACCAAATTGCCATGCCACGGTTATCGTAGAATCCCCTACAACTTGGTCTCAACGTTACAGCCGAAAGCGTGTCAGAGTGATTAGAAATTCGTGTTCCCCAAATGAGTTCCTAAGATGAGAGCAGAGAGATAGAACTGCTGCATCGAAACCATGCAGTAAAGCTCCAGACAACAGGTGTAGCATAAAGCCGGACGAGTTGGTCTGAGCGGCCAATCAGCAACTCACGTGCAGTTCCATCCTGTGTCCGCCAGGTGTAGGATCTGCATTTCGGCGGCGGCAGCGGCTGTAGTAGGCCGGCAACTACTGTGCTCGTAATGAGGAAGAGGCAGCGGCTTGGAGCGAGGCCAGAGGAATGTGGTCACCACACCACACTCACTCCGCCACGGAACAACTGAACTTCCCCAACAGACGTAACAAGGTAACTCTCTCCCGCGAAATGTTAACACTCTTCCCTTTTCCTGAACCGTGTGACCATCTCATATTTCCTCAAATTCGTGATTATAAATGGATCTTGAGTACCCGTCAATGCTGAGAGGACATTTCAAAAGGTATTTATACAATTTTTTCAGACTTTAGTAACATAGTTATGTACCATCTTCATGCCAAGCCTGATTTAAATTGGTTCTCAGTGTCTGATTAGTAGACTAAACTAATTTAAAGCCGATAAACCAATTCTTCACTAATTTTGTTATCACTTTCACTGTTCTAGCAACCACAAAGGGCCAATTTGGGAACTGCACCACTTTGGTAACTTTCGAGAAACTGGTACTAACCTGTTGAAAATTACATCAGTCGCTTCGTCAACATGTCCTCTTCACGTTTTGCGATCATACATTGCGGAAAAGTCGCTAGAAATTTAATTTAAAACTGTTTAGTTTGAAATGATCCCTGTACCGATAATTTTTATGCTATTTTAGTAGTGCAGCATTTAGCAGTTGCTCAGCATTTCAAATTTCGGCATTTATAATTAAAATTTCTAGCGACTTTTCCGCAATGTATGATCGCAAAACGTGAATAGGACATGTTGACGAGGCGACTGATGTAAATTTCAACAGGTTACTACCAGTTTATCAAAGATTACCAAAGAGGTGCACAGTTCTCGCCAGTTTTAGTGATCGATTGCTTTAAACGAAATATTTTTAAACGAATACCGTTATTCTAGTATAGCTGTTAATATTGTTTTATTTGGTACAAAATATGAAATGATCGATAGCTCAGTGGTTAAGGCGCTTGTTTTCAAAATTCGTGGTCTGGTCCCGTGCTGAAATCCCGGTGAACAAGGATTTTTAAAGAATTATGATTGATCATATGAGCTATGACAGGACGTTCCGTGGTTCTGATTCTAACTGTAGGTCCCATAGAAAAGGAACTGGCCCTCCTATATCAGGCACAATGGGTTTGTATGCCACCTTCTAAAGGATCCAACAAACATTCTGGCTGTGGACTAAGTTTTAAAGCATAAAATAGCTAGTCAAATTAAAGTATTTAAGGACGAGGTTCTTAATTTTAAAATATTCTTATGTGTTACGTGCATTTAAAACTGTTTTATTTTACTCTGAATTTACCGAGCCTGGTGGTGTAACGGCTAGCGTTCTGGCCTCGCATTCGGGAGGACGGCGGTTCGAATCCCCGTCCGGGCATCCAGATTTGGGTTTTCCATGGTTTCCCAAATCACTCCAGGCAATTGCCGGGATGTTTCCTTCAAAAAGCCATGGCCGAATTCCTTCGAATTCCTTCCCATTCCTTGCCCCCCATCCTTTCCCGTCTCTAAAAGACCTCGCTGTTAGAGATACGTTAAGCAGATAAAAAAAAAATACTCTGAATTTGAAATAAAAAAACAGTTTGCAATTTGGCATATTTACAGCACAGTACTGTGGCAACTAGTTGATTATTTTGGAATTTAAAAGACAAATCCAATGCTTTATCAAGTCAACAAGCAAAGACAAAGACTTGCACGATTTCATTGCCGTCTCGTCTTTTGTTGTGGGTGAGCGATAATCTTCCGGCCTCGCATTCCGAAGGACGGGGGCTCGAATCCTCTTACGGCCATCCAGATTTTGGTCCTCTATGTTCCTCTAAATACCTCCAGGCGAACGCGAGGATAATTTCTTCAAAATGTTATGGTCGAATTCGGGTTCTACTGTAGATCACAATTCGGCTACAACATTGCTTCCCGCTGGCTAACGACTGCATAAAGCTGCAGTAGTCAACCACAAGACGTGTAATTTTCAAGCAGTAATTAGGTTGTGATACACCCTGGACTAGCATGTCACCGATAAAACTATTTCTAGCGAGTCATTATTGCACTATTTCACTACAACAACATTATTCACGGAATCTCCATCTGCAGTAATGACCGAATTCCTTCTCAGTCTTTGCCCCCCAGTTCTTTTCCGCCTCTTAATAACATAGATGCCGACGAAGCGTAAAGGCATAAGAAAAAATTATAATTTTATGTAGGAATTAAAGCTTTCACAATGTCATAGTACCAAGATACCTATCTATGACTGAGGTACGAAAATACAGATCTACAAAGATTGACGGAAAAGTTTCAACAACGAACCGATCTCTTCGGCTAACCAAGAATTTGATACAGTTAACAGAATGGACTGAAAAGAGAGTAAACTGTATTGAAAATACAATGCTTGATCCATGTTAGTTTGAGGATAAAGACTGGATTGTAATTTAAATCTAAGCGGCTCCCCCGGGTTACTGGTAATGCTAGTCGCTGTTAGTCTTAGTGTTGGTGGTATTTAGGGTCCTGGAGCCGGGATCGGGGCCAGGCGACATTCAGTTCAACAACCTCCGTCGAGCTGTCACGCCCCATCGGCTGTCGGCGCCTCTCCACGTCTGGATACGACTAGACAGCAACCGCACTTCACGCTTCTTAGTTGAGAAACCACATCTTGCGTTCCTGCTCACTGAAAAGACATTAAGTCTGCTTGTCATTTCGGGTCTATTGAAGTTGTGTACTGTCGGTACTATTACGTTACGTGAACATGATGACTTAATCAGTAAGAAAGATTTGCTGTTAGTCTAAATTTCGTTTTTCAAATTTAGTAAAAAATGACTAGATTGTTTAAGCGAAAAGTTAATAGGTTGATGTTTCCTGGATCAACATTCATAATATAACACTGAATACGAAAAATGCCACGTTTTAATGCCTTATCACTTTTAGGTAAATCTACTGCATTATATTTGCCCAAAAAGAAAGTAATTCTATTTTATCATTATTCCTTCATATAAAATTAATTGATGTATAAAATCACTTAACTAGGAAAAGGAGTTGATATTCCTGTTTTGAAGCCCGATAACATTTATTTCCGGCCATGAGCAAAATTCCGATATGTTAAAACAAAGTGGTAGAGCCGAGTTGAAACTTGAAGATTAAATAATCCGTTTCATTTCGAATTTGCTAGTTTCATCGTTTTCGATTACACGGCCATGCTGCAAACAAAAATTAGAAAATTTTATACCCAAACTAATTCCGTCGGTCATTTCGTGTCACCACGATCACGTCACCTTGGGTACTTCTACACGGAAAAATATTGTCTAATGCGCTATTTGAACCCTACGCGTCCTTCTAGAATCACGCTTCCTACTTCTAATGGTGGCTTCCACCGGCCCGTTGTTTTGTAGGCCGCGCTATGCAGCCTAATTGTACGGATCAGCACGCGCCCAGGCTAGGCCTCGCCACCTCCCACCACGTCGTTTCAGCTACCCGGGCGTTTGATGTTTACCGACTGGGCGATGGATAGTGGGGCGCCATGCCTGCCAGCAGAAGCGGGTCCCTTCCCACGTCCCGCTGTTCATAGCTAGACCCGCGCAGCCGGCAAACGCACAGGCAGTGAAAAGCCACCTTAACAGAGGTGGCATTGATCATTGCTTCCAGCAGAGCAGAATGTGGCAGGAGTAGGCAAGCTGTAGACCTGTGCAGTGATGCTCGTCCTACTTGCGCTCAGTTTTATACAGTACGGCTTCCCACTTCACAGAAAATGCAGCCTCACACAAACAATTAGAAAACACAATGAAAAATGTATTAATATTAATAGTTTGAGATTTAAAAAAAAAATTTGCTAATGGCTTTACGCCCCGTTGAAGTTATTAGGTGCGGAAAAGGACTGCAGTCATGGAACGGGTAGGAATTCGGCCGTGGCCTTCTGAAGGAACCGCCCCTGCATTCCCCTGGAGCAATTCGGGACACTAGGGAAAACTGAAATCTGAAAGGACGGACTGAGATTCGAACCAGCGTCCTCCCCAATGTGAGGCCAGAGCTCCACAGTTTGCCAACCACGCTGTTTCAGAATTTAATTATGGTAATATAACAGTGTGGCTCGCTAATTTCTTTTCTATATGCGATATGATTAGCGGTTTCATTGAATCAAGCGTTTATAATGCCATATTTAATTTACAGTATGTATAGGGAACTCGCTCCCCGTTTGTTCAGTTGGTTGCAGCGAAGTGTTAATGACCTGCGCTGACACGGGGTTAGCTGGTTCCATTCCTGGTCGTTGACTTGGCTTGCAGGGTAGACGACGCGGTGGTGCTGAATTCCTAAACAGCCGTTTGAGTATCAAAAGTGCTGGTTTGAACGCCAAACCTCTCCGAACACGACTTGTTGATGATTCGTCCGGCAGATGGGGACATTAAGCATTGCAGCACCCTGAATGGGCCAGCACCGGGTTTCAACCCCTTCCTTCTAATCCCATCCGCAATATAAACAGCACTCTGCACTGAACCCACACATCAGTCATAAACTCTTGAAATAACATTTACGAACACTTGTCACACTGGGAAGGGTAACGGTAAACCAGTTCAACTTCCCGGGACGTTACCATAAACATCCCGCATGCTAACAGCCTAATTCGAACTCTGTCATTACATCCAAAGAAGAAACTATCGGAAGGTAATAATTACTATCTTAATCTAAAGAATATCAAGGTAGGCCGTAGCAGAATTATTTAAAATGACGAGCCTTTGCTTCCTGTGTGTTCTTACTTGTTATAAAGTTTGTCATGATCAAGTATCAACAACCCCCAAAGATAACACACACCAGCCAAAGATGACGTGAGGGAGCTGAAAGGTTAGAAAGAGGAGAAATTCCTACTATGTCCTCAGCACAAAGCAAGGGTAAACAAATTTTAAGCTGTGCATTGGAAATATACCGAATGCAACAGAGGATGACTTCGAACTTCACGAAATAGCATCCCTCAGCAACCAGACACAAACACACAGCCACACATGAGCAATTAAACAGCGCAGTGAAGAATGTTGTTTTTAATCGTTTCAGAATTATTATTTTTTGTTATGACAGTGAGGTGGGTGAGCGGTTAACGCTCTAGCCTCACCGTGGAAAAAAAAATACTTATGGCTTTACGCCTCGTCGACGTCGTCATTAGAGGCGGGAAACGACTAGAGATAAGGAACTGGAAGGAATTCGGACATGGTATTTTTAAGGGAACATCCAAACGGTCTTCTGGATTATTTGAGAAACCAGGAAAAACCCAAATCTGGATGGCCGTACGGGGATTCTAAGCCACGTACTCCCAAATGCGAGGCCCACCACGTTCGGTGCACGGCTTGTGGAAAAATTGAATTAGCTGAAGCCAACCCTAACCATTGATCGTCACTGTAGAGCCAGACACCGAAAAAGACTACCGTGCTGAAACTCACCAATGCTATGAGCTAAGCTGGTAACTTTAAGCTGTTACGTTAACTGTTACTTGGTCGTGGTTATTTATAGTACACAGCTGTTTTGGAAGATCTAGTCTGTTAACAGATTTAAGACTACTGCTTTTTCTTTTCTTTTGCATGTTAAATTTCTTGCTGGAAACGTGAAAAAGCAAAATTTAAGCTCATAAGATAGTTATTAAGTGGATAACTGTTGAGCTAACTGGTAGGCAGTAACTAGTGCCCCGTGGGCTAGGAAGTTACAGGTGCAGTACTTCCGGCCCACGCAGCACCTGCTGCGCCACTTGCTCAGGAAACAACAAAAGTCGCATAGTCACTACACACGTGGAGACGGTAATGTTTTTCGCATTTAATCTCTGAATACGGCAGTGCGGGGATAACAATTGAAATCCGTTATGTGTGAGCCATAAGCCAAGGAAAGAAAAACTACCAGATTTTCTAGGAAAAAAGTTAAACAATTGACAAAAAGTGATCGTTTCGTGTGGCCTGAATCCAAGGCAATCAGAGTGATAGTACAAGACGAGGTACCAGGAAGCGAGAACAGCAGGAAGCGGTTTTTTTTCCTGCCAGTCACTGGATGGTAAGTGAATGGTACCGCCCTCACCGTTCACAGTGCTGAGTCCAGAAAGCGTTTCATACACCACGCCACTCGACTTTCACGATGAAACGTATTTAATAAGAATGCGACCAAGCTACTTCGTCGTCCTACGATGTACTTTGTATCTCTGAAAGCTGAATCCCACTGATTCGTCGTCACGATGTAAGTTGACAGCTGTGAAAAATTGCTATCCACCAATCATTTATCATGCTACACTCATGTAATTAATATTTTTAAATGACCTATCTATTATTTAGGCTGTGTATAGAAGATTCCAAAATGCACTAATATGTTTTGTCTTTGGGTAATTTTAAATAATAGTATCATTGGTCGTGCAGAGCACAACAATCTTGAGAATGATGTAGCCTGTTTACTTATGAACACGTATTTTTCTAACCGTTGCAAGGTTAAACAAGGGGACTCTCGTTAAAGACTACGTATTCCAACAATTTAAATGACAGAAATGTCATAAGCTGCAGAGATTCTCAAATGTCACATTGTCTAATTACTGTCTGGTAAAAAAAAAAAAAAAAAACAGGTGCCTAAGCTTCTTTAATTCAGTTTTTTCCCCCAGACCTGTACTACAGCTAAAATTGCAACGATACCATACGAAAAAATGTATTTAGTAAACGATGAGTAAATAACTTAATCTAGAAAGCAGTAAATGAACTAATTAACAGATTCCATTGGTCACCGACGGAAATTTGAGAGACGAGAAATTTTAAAGCAGTATACCACAGTTTTTGTTAAAACCTCAATTTAAGTACTCGAAAATGTTCTTAAATTCTTATAAAAGCACTGTAAATCTTGTTCGTGACATTAAAAATATTTTCACTACAGATTTGTATAATTTTTTTTACTATTGTGTTCGCTAAGGAGCTGTATTAGTAATATGCGTTATACCTGCTAGCTCCCCGTCATTCATCATGCATTCTGAACATTCAAGCGAATGTAATGTATTCTGTCCAGTATTAAAAATTGACTTCATTCGTCGAGTGGACAGTGGATTGTAGCAGGCCCAATTAATCTGCTCCGACGTGTCACAGAGTTTTGGAACTTCAGGAGAGTAACTGGCTTCTCGTGAAGGTTCTGGGCTAGGGATCGAAACGCACAGATTCAAAGAACCACGAACTGTGTAAGCCAGTGTTAGTTGTCCACAAAGCAATGTTTTCAGAAGGTTACATTAAAACCGCTATCTACAAAGAACAGTACAATGTTAGTGCATACGTTTCGCTAATCTATCAGGAATTTTTTAATCTTTAACTTTACAATGTATAAATAAAGAAATTATTCATATTACGTGTAGTTCAGAGGAATTTTAATTTTGAGTATTGTATCAACGAAATGTGATTCTCCTTTTAAATTGTTTTTTTTTTTTTAACTGCTTTACGTCTCTTTTTAACATCGAGGTCTTTTAGATACGGGAAAGGATGGGGGGCAAGGATGGGGGCAAGGAATGGGAAGGAATTCGGCCATGGCCTTTTGAAGGAAGCATCCCGGCATTTGCCTGGAGTGATTTGGGGAAACCATGGAAAACCCAAATCTGGATGCCCGGACGGGGATTCGAACCGCCGCTTTTAAATTGTATTCTTCTTCACAACCTTTTTCCTTGCGTGATTTTTACTGATCGTTGGCATGGTTAAATTTGAAGCAATGGTTTTATGGCGGCGTGCCCCTAAGCATCTTATACCTAGTGCCAGGGCGTACTAATTTGACTAATAGTGAGGGAAGTCTTGCCATCTGTCTATGAAACATGTAATTATGTTCAGTGTGTCATGGGGGCATCCATAAATTACGTGAGGTGAAATGGGGGGGGGTCCGGCAAAATCTCACCATGGGCGGGGGGGGGGGGGGTTGGTCAACGGAAATCGCACGTGAGGTTTTGGAAAAAAATTTGTGGACTGTAAAGTTAAAAAGTTAAAAAAAGTCTACAAATTGCGTGAAAGTCGATTTAGGCGGGTATTTCGTCGAAAAGTGGGGATTTCGAGGGCGATTTCTAGGAGCGGGGGGGGGGGGGGGTTCTCACGGACCAGATCTCACCAGAGGGGGGGGGGGATGGTCCGGCCAGATCTCACGAAATCTCACCAGAGGGGGGGTAGAAACACCTCACGTAATTTATGGATGCCCCTAAGTGTATTTTTTGTTTGTGATATGTCCAGTTTATGACGCGAAGATTTTAGGACAATCCCGGCATACGCCTTGATGGTTCTGGAAAACCGCCTAAAAACCGCAGTCCTGTGTTCGTGCCCAGTCCCGTTCTACTTTCGTGCCCTAGGGCTGAAGGCTCATTGGCGTGGAAGCTATTAGAACCGAAAGACAATTATGGACAAGGAATTTGGCTGTGACTTCTTGAAGGACGAACCCAGAATTCCGCCAAAGTTATCTCGGGACAGCCAGCTAAACCGAGAAATGTATAGTTGTGCACAGGATCGAACACTGACCAGGTTCCGTTACGGGTGTTAATAGTTTTCCGCGCCGTATTCTTCTCCCAGTTACGGCGTCGGGTTACCCACGTGGCGCGTGGGTCAACGCCCACTTTGTGGGCCGCACTGAACACTCGCCGTGGTCACGTGCAGGGGCGGCCCTAGGGCGGTGCGAGCGGTGCGACCGCACCGGGCGCCGTCGTATAGGGAGCGCCGAATACGCATAAAAAGATCATCTGTGAAAAAAATTAAAAATAAATTCTATAATAATCCATCCAGAAAAATTTATAAACGTAAGAGCTTCCGCTTAATGTATAGTACGAGTCAGCTCGAGTTACAAGATTCAAGAAAACCACAACTTTTCGCATTATTAGCACTCTCCTATGTCACGCTGCGCCTCCCGCACCTGTTTCCTGCCTTTTCGGCTGTACTCTTGCAGTTCTTTCGCCAGTGGTGGATCTACGAATTTTCCGAGCCGGGACAAAAACCTGCTACTGCCGCCCCTTCAAATATGAATTAACGAATTTGCCTCCCGCAGCAGTTTAAAGCTGTTCATAGAGTTTGCCGCCCTTGAAAGTTGCCGCTCAGGGCAGTAGACCTAAGGACGTCAGTACCCACGAATTTGTCATTTACCGCCCCTTTAAACATGATTTTGCCGCCCGGAATGAGCGCCTCGGTTTGCTCCGCTCTATATAGATCCGGCACAGTCATTTGCATGTGGGTGCATGTGCATGAGGCGATATTCAACTATTTCTACAATATTATACCTTAGGAAATTGCAGTTAACGTTGGTAGTGTAAATATTTACAAAATGTAATGTGTATTTTACACACAAGCCATATCGCTACCCTTTTTATTATTATTATTGTTAAAAAAAACCTAATTCAAGGCGAAACTAAGAATGCTTCAAATTTGTTTGCAAATTTTTTTAGAGTTGAGATGTCATCTGAATCGTTGTCATCAAAACTAGTTCAACTCGTGACGGAAGAAAACTAATTTTATAGAAGTTCTTCAGACGAGGCCCATGATAATAAAGTGCAGCATGTACAAGAAGATTTTGCTATCGCCACAAAGTCGTCTTCACTTCAGAATGGGGTATACCAGACATACCACCAACGTCACCTTTTCGAAGTACAATTTATGATGATATTTCAAAATAGTCGTTCATTGACCCTGCAGTCAGAGAGGAAATAATTATTCGAACAACAAAAAAATCCAAGAGAAAAATCGTGGTCGTCATTTTTTAAATACATATTTTCCAAATGTCTGATGGAGAAATATATAAAAAAGAGGCTCGTTTACTCCAAATCTGCATATTAATTATATTGTTTTTACTCTTGTTTATTCAATAGACGGTCTCTCTCTTATTTGGGTAAAGAAGGATTTGATGACTGGAACATCTTAAAACTCACGAAACTTTCTCAAATCGCCAGCACACAATGCTGAGTTGGATAGAAGCGTTGATTCGACTAAAGTACTTCTATGTAATAGACAAGCATTTGTAAATACACATCGAAGACAATAAAACACGGTGGGTTGCTATCCTCGAATGAATGACGTCCAGAGTATTCTTTTCAACATGCAATATTTTCTTGTTCAGGGGAAACTTTGGATTTGAAACACTAATTACTTCCAATAATGGTAACTAACTGGATATATTGCAACTACTAGGAAAATATGGCACTGTGATGTTGGAGCATCTCCGCCGTATTCCTAATAAGGAGACTAGTGTCTATTATTTTGGAAAATGTATTCGAAACGATTGAAGTTCTTACTAAAATTTTGACTGTGTCATCTAAATACTTTTCCACCATACTGAATTGAACTCCTGTTGTCAGCCACATCGAAAAATTATCTTTAACATTGGTCTTGTTGACACTATCGAAGATGAAGCCCAAGTGCGTGAGTGTTTCATTGCTTCCAAGGCAGTAAGTGACTCTTCGGGACCTGGGAGCTGTATATTAATGATACTTTGCAAAAGTTCGATTTTGATATGAACGATTGTACAGGGCAAAGATATGACAATGGATCCAATATGATTGGAGGAAACAAAGATGTCCAAAGCAGAATTCTGAAGCAGTATCTTGATAAACATTTTTGAATCCATTTATCTGTCATTAAATTTGGTAATAGCAGTGCCGCCAAAACATCAATCGGTTTTCTTATCCGAATTTCTTTAAAGAATATTGTTTCATTCTCTCGATCAACAAAGTAATGGAAAGAATTAAGAACCATCGCCAAAAAATCAATTATATCGGTTTCCTTATCCGTATTTCTTTAAAGAATATTTGTTCCATTCTCTCGATCAACAAAGTGATGGGAAGTCGCATCCAAGAATTAAGAATTATCGCCAAAAATATTTGAGAAACTCTGTTCGTAGAATATAGTTTTTAGCCATGCTGTATTTCGTTATCACTATTCTTCAGTTCGTGACGCCCTTCTGAAAACTAATTATTCAGTTGCAACAACAGATGCCTTGTCACTGATCCAGATCATGGAGCAATTTGAGTTCATAGTTACAGTGGTGACTTGGTGTAATACATTGTTTCAAGTAAATATTGTAAGCAAGGCTACCCAGCATGAAAGTGGTCTTAAGAAATGGTTCACAATTTGAGAGAGTGTATGGGGGTTATTCGTCTGCTCTGAACAGCTAGAGAAATTGTTTCTCAGATTTGGACATACCATTAGTCAGGTTCCAAAGAAAGAAGAGATTTTTGGAGTACGAGGCGGTAGATGAGATGGCAATAGATCCCGAAGAATTTTTTACAATGAACGTGTTTTAGCATATGATCGGTATAATTGAGAACACGTTGGTCACTCAATATTCACAACTATCTAAATTTAATTCAACAGTGTCGTTCTAACACATTATCAAAATAATTCATGAATTGTAATAATTGAAATAATCCTGTGCAGATTTATAAATGAGTTTAACTAATGAAGAAAAATGTGACATGTCGAGTTGTGAATTGGCTGAGGAACTTTGTAACTGAAACTATTGTTGATGGGGGTTTCGAATCAGCAGAACCAATAAAAGTTCAACTTATTAAACAAAATTGTTGACAGAAAATATCTCGGAATGTGTGGACACCACTTCGAATTTAGCTAGCCATACTTGTAACTAAAGGAGAACGAAGTTTCAATAAATTAAAACTTATCAAAATTTATTTAAGGTAAACTCGGGGTCGAGATACACTTTTAGATCTTGTAATTTTATCTATCGAAAATAATATTGCCAAATGGAAAAACAGACGAAGTTGGCAATCTGGACGTCTTAGTCATGATTTTACTTCTTGAATTTTTTTTATTAAAACCTATGTAAATCTGACGTATACGTGATGTGAGCATTGTATACGCTACACTAGCGCAAGTAAATCTTTTCAGACATATAGTGTTCTTTTTTACTGTTGTTGTTTCTCATTTATACCATTGCTAACGTAAACTAAGATCTTTGAAGTTTGAGTTATTATTAATATATAAATACTGTTTTCTGCCCTCCGCTTTGCTAGACTGGAATTCATAATGCATTCATATACGTCTTTGTATTAGAATTCTACGGAAAATACTTTTTCGATCGGGATAAAAGTAGATAGCCAATTTATTATTCCAAATTTTATCCTAAGCCGTTCAACTGTTTTGACGTGAAACAGTAATAAATATCCAAGAAAACAAACTTTTACATTTATAATTTTAGTAGTATGTATAAAATGTATGTTATCTTCAGTCTATCTACAGGGACACTTTAATGACGAATAAGCGATTGCACATTTGAGGCGCCATAATTAAATCTCGCACCACCTGAAAAACTTACTCGGGCCGCCTCTGGTCACGTGGTCACGTATGGCGGAGTAAACATCCGCTCAACCTGGTCGCTGTTTGCAGTCTGTTGGTGACCTGGCAGTCAGTTAAAATCTACTCAAATTTCTACCGTGTTACTGGATCCTGCTGCGTAGTGTGCGGGCTGCTCGGTGTCAATTTGCCGCTATTAAAGGCCAGGTGCAGAATAGAAAGACGAAAACATTGATAAATTGTAAAATAAAGCGACATGGGGTTCCGCTGGCATTAACGTTGTACCGACGCTTGAATAAAGCTTTAATGCTCCTGTCTGCAGCCCTAGGGAAGTACTTTTCTTTTTTATTTGCGATTTGTGTTCGATTTTTCTAAAAACCAATTTAAATATGCCATTTTCCTCCTTTATTTCCGATGCTACTGATCCTAAAACTCTTTACATTTTTAAAGTACAATTTTCTAAAAAAGAATAGTTCGTCGTAAAAAAAAATCATAATTCGATGAAGAATTTCATGAATCTGATAATAAACTTATCTACTAAGTACTAATTTCGAATATTTTCGAAACTTTTCCGTTGAACCAAATAATCTTTTCAATTGATTTATTGTTTGTCTGATTTATATACACCGTACAAGACAATTTTGTAGAATGTACAGTCTCCACACTGGTTCGACGTGGTCCCTTACCGGCCATCCATACAGCGGATCTTATGCAGTCACCTAGGTGAATGCTGGGACGGGCTCCAATCTCTGCCTCATAAACAAAAATAAACATAATTATGTACGTTTTCGCGGCGGCAATGCTTTATAAAAACTTCTCGGGTTTCAAGCCGCGTCAGAATTGAGCCGTCTGGCGACGTTTCGGAAGCTTGCACTGCTTCCATTGTCAAGCCCCCGCTTAACATTAACATTAAAAAAAAATTACACATATCACACACAGAACATAGTTATACGTTTCCCAGAGAGATGGCAACACAACATTCCTTCAATGGCGTAAATGCTCTGTATCTTACTCATCAGGTTCTATTACTGGTAGGACACATGTCCTCCCACTCTCTTGTCACATACCAGACGTCTGTGTACAGACACCTCTCTACTGGTGCCAACGTCTCATGGTTACTCAAACAATTAAAAAAAAAATAAAAAAATCAGTTAAATTCAATACAAAATCTATGTACGGAACCCATAGTGGGAAAAAGTAGCTACAGACGCGACAATCAATAGAATGGCTTAAACTATCTTAGTCTGCAACCCGAAGGTTGGTTTAAACCAGAAGTCCCCAAAGTGGTCGATACCGACCCCTTGGGGTCGATTAATACTAAAGAGGATCAATTAAACTGTACAGGAAAAAGATAGGAATGCTTTACTAAAAATCAGGTCAATGAATTAAAGTAAAGCTCATCCTCTCAGTTCTCTTCTGTTTGCGAAGTCATGTGAAGTAAATGATGAAATATGTGACAAGTTAAAACAGTACAACAACCATCTGCTCTTTTTTACCGGTCTTTATTTGAAATTTATTCCATCTATCCAAGGTTTTGTTCCTATTTTTTGAGATTATAATAATAGTGGAAAGCATCTCGTTAGTCTGTTAATTTTATTGGGTGGATTTGATAAATTATTTTGTTGAGTTCTTATACAGGCCTCCTTATTGCTTAGCATCAGAAATGTCAAAAATGTTTTAATGTTTTTTTTCTTAAATACTTTTGGGGGTCGATAAGAAGGAAAATATCGGATCAAGGGGTCGACTGGGTAAAAAGTTTGGGGACCCCCGGTTTAAACCTTCCTAAAGAGGCATACTAAGTCATAATGTCAGAGGTTTCTTTCCTCTGATATCTACAGTTTAACGTTGAAACCGCACCATGGAACGTCTTGGCGTAACTAATATGATCAAACACAACCCTTAAAAATTCGTGGCACCACTGGGATTTGAAGCCATGACCGGATCATGAATTTTTGAAAGCAAGCGGCTTAACCACTGAGACACCAGACCGCTAGTAAGGCTTATAAGATCGGTAACATAGCGCACACAGTGTGTGTATATTTTACAGGTTACGATGTCTTCTAGTATGATGCAGTGAACGGAGCACCGCAATACTGTCTGCGGCGAACGCAAGTGACGTGGCTGACAGTTTTCCCGGCAGCAAAAAGAAAGCTAGCGGGTTCCCCAGCGCACGTCAGTAGTGGCCTTGCCCGTGGGGTGTTGCGCAACCCACGCGCCCAGGTCTAGTAGCACCTTCCCATCTAATACGAAGGTGACATGCTACCCTACGATCTTTGGAAAACAACTTGCAGCTGGCTCACTACAGCGTACTAACGAAAGATTAAACCGTACCTGCGTCGCATTAATTCAGTTCCTAGCGATCTGGTGGCTCAGTGGTTAAGCGTCTGACTGGAGATCTAAGGTCCCCAGTTCGAATCCCGTCTCCGCTGAGATTTTCAAAGCCCTTACGCCTAAAACACAGCTTTCTGTGTAAGGTGAAGTATGCCATAAAGAACTCATTATTCGGATCCGCGTTAAACTGTAGGTCGCATATATCCGGTAGGATAACGGATTAAGTTAAGGCTGGCTACGATAGGGACGAATTGCGAAGTTAATAAAAACCCTGTCACCAGGAATTATTTAGTATAGGGGGCATCCACAAATTACGTGAGGTGTTTTTTCCGGATTTGTGGACCCCCCCCTCCCCCCTGGTGAGATCTGGCTGGACCCCCCCCCCCCCCTCTGGTGAGATCTGGTCGGTGAGAACATTATATTCATTGTTTTAAGTTTTCACTTCTGTCGGCAGTACCCAATGATATTTATCAGAAATTATCGTTAGGTACTCTGTAATGACATACAAGTGTATACCTGGTACTGATTGCCGATACTACGAAAAAGAGATACTGCCGCACGGTATTTGATCCTCATTTTTTACTTTGTCTATCGACTGGTTTGATGCAACCCTTCACTTTTTCCATCTTGAACCAATCATCTCTTATCATGAAACCTATTACAACCTACTTCCTCAATTGTCTGTACCACTGTACCATATATTATAATCTTTATCTTGCCGACCCCGGTAGCGCGGGGCTTCACGTTGTAGGGGTCGCCGGTTCGAGTCCGGCCCAGGGCATGGGTGGTTTTAATTAAGTGTTGTGTTCGTACTGTGTTGTCCTGTCACTTGTGATAATCAATAATAATGAGAAGATACTATGAACACAGTTGCTGGCTGAATGGCTACAAGGCCGAATGCCATTTTTAAAATAAAATAAAAAAAAAATCTTTATCTTCCTCTAAAATTCCTTCCCTCGACTATCAAGTCAACCAGCCCCATTCCATCCCATCTCTCTTCTTATGAGACTCTTAATAAAACTCTAATCCTCACCCAACATTTTCAAAACACGTAAATGTTTGTCCATCTAAATTTCAACATCCTTCTTAAGCACCACATCTCAAACGTTTAAATTTTCCTCTATGTCTCGTATTACTAAAATGTAATCTTCGTTTCCATAAAGTGCAGTGTTGTGCGCATTAGGGAGACCGGGTGTGGTCCTCACTGCAAGCAGAGCGTATTGATCGTGTCTGGCCATGCCTATGCCGCCTATCTGCCAGGACCTCGCAAAGACAAGTCGACCACGCAGTCTCGTTTCGCCGCGTTCTCCTGAACTCTCGACCAGTGTTAAGTAACATATCATGACGCCTAACTTGCTGTGATACGGGCTTCATATCATTTTTTTGGCTAAAACCAACGGCAAGAGCGATTGCATAAATTAAACGGAAGATTCAGTACCCTTCGTGTTTAGTTGCATTAACTGAGTAGCAGATTTTTGGATATTATTACGTATTTATCATCGTAACAAGTAGCTTCAATTGAGACTTCATGTAAGCTAAAACTAAACCTTTTGTCATTCTATGACCAATTAAGATATAAGGAATAAAAATAAAATTGTAATATCCAAACTATAAATCCGCTTAGCACGGATACGAAACTCCAAAACATGGAATTTCTTTAAAAATTGGGCCATTATTACTGGATTTATCGAGATTACCAAACGTAACCGTTATCTACCTTTAACAAAACCCACCACTGAACCATTCTGCTCTTATTCCCGCGAATGAGTCTAATTTCTTGAAAGTATGACGTTTTTGTATCAGTTACTGCAGAAAAACCTAAGTAAAGGGTATAATATATAAACAACGGCACCAAAATCTAATATGACTGAAATTACACAAAATCTAGGAAATTTCACCTTATTATAACCATTAAAATTACACAAAAAACTACGGCAAGCATAAATAACACTTCAAAAAATAAAACCGTAAAATACTACGGAAATATTCGAATCCGAACTTTGTGCAGTTACTAACAGCTTGTGTCGGGCAGTAAAAAATAAATAAACCTGACAGCTTTGAGCTTTATAGCTCAAATCATTATCGACAGTGTCAAATCCTACAGTATTGACAGTCACGGTACACCAGAACTGAGAAAATTGCGAGAGAAACTAATTTTCGATTGCATAGGCATCAGCTGCAAAATCGATACGGATTCTGATTTAGAGGCATATATGCCATATTAGTAGCTTTTCCTTTAAGACAGTTGTTGATATCTATTCTCGAGATCAACAAATATTCTTCACGATAAATAATTATGAAACTAACATGATGTATTAATGTTGACTGACGCTCGGTGCTATTACCACTCATGATATGCAGGATGTAAAGTACTTCACTGAAGTGTCATATGTTTGACTAAACTGCCTTTGCTTTGTAGAGCGTCGGAAGAGAGAAACTGTCAAGGTGAAACAGTTGTAAATTTCCGCTTTAAATACAATGAATGAGTTCGCAACATTAACATACAAACCACTTTGTGAGTTAACAAGACGAATAATTAGTTGTTGACAGTTACTAGTTGTTAATTCTTATCTCTGCACTACACAGGTGTTTACTACGTTCTTTCATTTTATTCAATTTTTTACATTTTCTACACACTTTGCTTACCAACCCTCTGTTTTGAATGGTGATACCCATAGACATCCGTTTATTTCAGCTCCTTAATTTCGTGTCGCATCGTTTCCCAATTGTTATTAGTTCCAACAAAAATAAGCACGAAAGATTTTAAATTTTTATTATAGTCGAAATATGTCGTAGAACGATAGTACAGAATGAATTTCGCAAAATGAAACAAAATTATCCATTAAATTTCAAAATCTAATTAGTATTAATACTATAATGCAATACTAACATCAACCAGAACGGAAAGCGAAGATTTATAATGGAAGATTTTTTTAAAAATTTTTTGTTCGTTGTGTCCATATCTGATAACATCTTAAACAAAGATATCCAAACTTTCATCTTATACCGTTATGTTAATTTCTCTACATATTTCATCGAGTCTGAAACTAAGCGCCTGACGATAAACACGAAGCTTAACTTGTAGAAAATAGTATGCTCGGCGGGAGGAAAAAAATTTAGTTTTATATTTTGGTCCCCCGCTTGATCACTCAGCCCCCACCATACCCCCTCCCCCCTCTCCCTCCTGCCCCCACCCTCCGCCCGACCATCCACTGCTTAATAGGACGGAAATGAGCAATACGATTCCGTAAGAAACCTGCTGACGACATTGATTACTTGCAACCAATGAGCAATCAGTAACAACACTACCGACTAAAGTTTGACCGTGAAAATAAAACTTAGCTGCTTCCGCGTGATTCTAAACAACAGCAATATATTGTTGCATCATCCTATCTTAATTAAGCCCATAATTTCATGAAATATGTTTCTTTCCAAAACAAAATTCAGTGATAAAGTATTAAGTTAAAATCAATTATGAAGTGCCCACTGTTAAATTTTTTCTTTAATTTCCTTCAAGAAAACAAAGACATTAATACCAATTAATGTTTATGAATGTAATTTATTACAGCCATCAAATTACTGTCCACAGTAATATACACTCACTGCGGTACGTATATAAGACTCTTTACTGCCACAACTCGGTGTTACAAGGTGAAACACGTTCTGAGAATTCCTTAACTCTGCCAGGTAGTAAAAGTAGCGCCTGAGCAGAGTATTAGGAAAGGTTTATTGTGGCAACGAGTGTTTCAGTACTAGTCTGGCGAAAAGTTCTCAGAAATCCCAACGACGAAGTAGAGTCTGGAGTGGTTTTCACGTTTGAGAGGATGATGCAAATATGTTGCGCGCAGTTCCGTCTCTCGTGAAGCAAAATGTTCCTCCGTTCGATCTCCACTTCCACTTCATTTGACTAATCTCACAAAATTTTAATTTTTGGGTGTGACAGCCCTTTAACGCATCTGTATCAAAAAGTTCCGTTTATGACGGTCGAAGGATTTTGTGAACGGGGTAATAACTGTATTTTCTATTACAATCCAGGAATAAGTACAAAATGTTTTTTGTTTGTACATGTATTTGACTTTTATACCAACTTGTTTGGACTTATATCTTTCATTGAATACATCTGCTAACATTATACAAATTAACGTCAAATTTTTCTGCAAACAATGGAAGAATTTAGATAATTTTAGGAAGTGATCCGATAATACAATATACTGTATTTGTTCCTTGGTTATATTTTGACGCATAAAAGTAATTTTGGCTTCTAATTAAGTTTCTTATTTAATCGTAGTACACTAACAAAAATATTCCGAAACAAGGTATTCTTATAAAAAATTATTTTGATTCCAAAGTAACTTTAACTAATCATTTAAAAACTGCATACATTTTCCCAAGTTATAATTAATTAAATATCAAACACCAGAACTAAAGTGGATCATTTTCATACTACATTAATTATTTTGAATTTACAAAGATATTGCTTACCCTTATCGAAATTTATTTTTAAAATAGATGTAAATTTAGTCAAATGTCTTTATTCACCTTTAGAGCACTTAACAGTACAGTTTGATGCATATTTATTTTCACCCTCTTTTATCTGGTTATTTTTTCATTATTTATCTGTAATTTGGAGGAAAGAACAAAATTTACAGCTTGTAATAGAATATTCTGTGTTACGGTACGAAAAACATGTGATGACTATACAATTTCTTATCCCTAATACAATACAGAAAAAGTGTTGAATTCTTGCGAAGTTCTATTTCCTGGTTTGTACGTGTCCGTTTCGTAAAGGTCACGCGTTGCTTTTCGACGTTAAGACTATGTTTGTAAACACTATACTAACAGGTAAAACACACGATAGGTATTAGACGTTCGAAGGATATTTTCTTTTGCAGTCAAACTACGTTATAAATAAGCTTTAATGTTGCTAACTGCTACCAACTTCTTTGACATCGAATGGTTCGTATCGCCACTGAGAGCGTTAATGCTACGAATCATTAGCTACTTATGACGGCTGCGCCAATGTTTTTAATTTTGTATACTAGCTTTTATAGTTTTTCTACTACATAAATTTTCATGTTTGTAACTCTGTTTACATTCCAAACTTAGCTCTACCACTTAACTATTTTAATTCATATTTATGATATTACTGGAATGAGCTTTGTAACAACAGGAGACTTTTTGTAGTTGTTCTGATTTTGATGACTGAATTTGTTCTTTATGGTCTTATTTAACACGAATAGATATTAGTTTTTTGACCATGCAAACATTAATATTTATAAGAATGCGAATTTATAAGAATAAGAATTTAGAAGAATGTTTATATGTCAGGAGAGGGAAATGCTTATTCAGTCTCTCAGAATTAATTTGACCATAGGCTCATTCTTAACTTTATTATGAATCACGAAAACGGTCTATAAGATGAAGATAACTGCTGCAACATATAGATGTACAGAGCAAAGTATGCTTACTTTATTTGTTTGTTTTCAGCAAATCTTTGTGTTTAACAACTGTTCTTTCATTACCAATATTTCGAATAACTTCATACGATTCATAATACACTGTCTTCACGTATCATTAAGCCTTCTTATAATAGAAAATTTAGAATGGATGTAACCAAGGTAGAAAGTACTGTGATGCAAAGAAAACTGACATATCGATTGTGGGATCGATCTGCGCGGTGTGTTGACATTTTGAGCCGGCGGCTTTTAGGACTATTGCGACTAATCGCCTGAGTCCTCCAGCACTGTCAACTTGTGGCCTCTCTCGTAGCTACAATTATCGATTGGCTTCGACTAAAATCTAGACGCTTCCACAGCTCTGAAAGTGGGGTAACAAACAGGGTCGTGGCGCTTTGACGCGAGTTCGAGTAACATTATATCAAGTGCAATAAAACAGTTTTTTCCGTATACTCCCTTGACGGCACAAAATTCGTGTTACTTGTCGACATTTTGCATCTTTCGCTATACGTTAATGATCACTTTACGTCACCAATTTCTTGTAGGCCTAAGGCGGGCGTGAAAGAAGAGCAAACAGAACGGTCCGCTGACTGAGAAATGTTTTGTTAGTCACGGACGGGCTCTGCGAAAACTGTCGGCATTCGGGAACGCAGCTAAAGTCACGTACGTACCAGTTCAGCAACGACACAAAACAGTCATGTGCCTCGACAAACCGGAAACAACGTAGAAAATCCTCGAAACATTCTACGTAGGCTACCTCTACAAGCTAAAATACAGACTGAAATTATAAAGTATTCACTTAGCAAATACTCTCCTGGCAATATCAGTGATTTTATGCATTTGAATTTTTACGGTTTTTGTGATGGAAGAATGCCTTCCGCCGTTTTCATAGCATTAAAACTTCCGTCATTTACTAGGGTATGGCTATTTAATTAAACCTCTTTGGAGGTTGGAAGTTTTGAAATCAAATGAACGAAACACAGTCATCAAAATCTGTTTTGTAACTTTCATCAGATCTGATGATTATCTGTTCAGTTCTTGACTGGTTTATATACCTACTTTCGTCATTTTTTATCACCGAGATTGGTAGGCGAGTTATAACGTTCTGATCTGAAATATTAGAGAACGCGGGTTTGAATCTCCGCCCAGCCATCCAGATTTGTGTTTCTCATGGTTTCCCCAAATCACACCAGGCGAATGCCGGGATGGTTTCTCAAAAGGCCATAGCCAAATTCCTTCTCGTTATTTGTCCACTTCTTTACCGCCTCCAATCACCTCTTCGTTGACAAAGAGTAGAACCATAAGCAGAAAAAAAACATTTTATACCATTATTTAGTAGCTTCCAAATGATACAATCTTGTTAAATTTAAAAGTAACTTGCATGTGGTGGTAAAAAAATTTATAGTTCAACTGATTAATCATAGAAATTTTTAAACTTACAGTACATCAGATCACTAAACTTTAAAATAGAGGTATGCAGGAGACTTATTTTGTATTACAAGTTTTGTGCTGCCTGAAACAATAGATATTGCTGATAGATCCGCTTTGTCAGGAATGAGCTTGGTGGGTGAGTGAAACGCTCTAGCCTCTCATTCGGGAGGGCGCGGGTTCGAATCAATCACCGGTCATCAAGATTTGGGTTTTTCGTCACTCCAGACGAATGCCGCGATAGTTCCTTTAAAAAGACTACGGCGGAATTCCTTCCAGTTCCTGCCTTCAGTCCTTTCCCGTCTATAATGACCTCGACGTCGACGAGTCGAAAACGATTTGCAAAAACAAAGAGGGTGCTTTGGCGGAAAATAGTGCTAAGCGTTGCAATGGAGATCTAAAGATCTGATGGACTAATTGCGGTGTGTCGAACATTGTAAATTTCCGTGGCAAATGAGGAAGACATTAATTCTATACGGAACATGGTGGAGAAGCAGCAACGGTGAATCTTCGGTAGGATGTTGGTTCGATTCCTGATCCGGTCATCCAGATTTTTCGATAGATAACCGAAATAGCTCCAACCGAATGAGAGTATGGTCTTTTCGTGGTCGTCATGGCTGATTCAGACCCCGTTACTTCAGGCAATTGTCTCCCGTCTGTAAGGACGTCGTTGTCCGCGAGCCATAAAGTCTTAAAAAAGCAGGAAGTTAATTCTAGTGGCTCTTTGCCCTTAGCCATGCCCCGGAACAGTACTCTGTCGAGGGCAATGATGTAAGAACAGAGTGCTCTGTACAAACGGAATGCACAATGGAGACAGCTCGAGGCTGCTGTGAAATGTGTATGAGGAGGAGAGGCCAGTGTTGTGGCAGCCCCTCGCCTAGCAACACGCGCGGGTCGATGGGGCAAGCGACGCTACGCGTGTACGCACTGTCCCGCCAAGGTGGCCAGCGATACAACCAAAATGAAATTCACTTCTCAAGATCATCATATTGGGTTTTTTAACGCTCAAATTTGAAGGTTTCGGCTAAGCAGAAGTGTTTTCTCATCACCGAGAAACCGCGCGGATGACACTGGTCGTCAGAAAGCAAAATCACACAAATCTGCACTAACTTGAAATGAAATATTGACGGGTTTTTTGCCGGATGATATCTTTATTAAACATAATTTCTTTAATATACAACGTTTCGGCAGCAACTTCCGCTGCCTTCGTCAGGTAAGCTGTCATAACAAAAAAGGGCTGCTAGATTTGTTTCTGGAATTATCGCAGAATGCAATCAGTGACGGATATGATAAAGGAGCTGGAATGGGATTCATTGCAAGACAGGAGGAGGATGAGGAGGGTCATGGGAGTGTACAGGTCATATACTGGCGATGAGGCATGGAAAGATATTGCAATAGGTATGAAAAGTAGTGCATGGAAGGGAAAAGATGACCATGACCACAAGCTGGCACTCGATTTCAGGCACAAGGGTGTGGGAAGATTCTCTTTTTTGGTAAGGGTGTCAGGGATTGGAATGAGTTACCAAGAGAAATGATGAATACCGAAAACTTTGAAAGAATTTAAAGATAAAATTTGTAGAGGGCAAATGTAGGTAGGTGCAGGATAGGGGGAAGATGGGTGTGTAGGAAAATTGCCACCGGAGCCTGTGCTCCATTGCAATTAAATTAAATTAAATAACGAAGCTAAGACTGTGACTGCCTCGCGAGCGAGTCCTGGCTTCTATAAGTCACAGTCTTAGCTTTGTTATGACAGCTTACCTGACGAAGGCAGCGGAAGTTGGTGCCGAAACGTTGTACATTAAAGAAATTATGTTTAATAAAGATATCATACGACAGAAAACCCGTCAATATTTCATTTATACGCTGGGAAAAACTGAATTCTGCACTAACTTACTTATTTCACCGCTATCGGCAATTCACTTATAAATTTACTGTAAACGTTTAAGGAATTTTTTTTCTCTAAATTGGTGTGATTTTAGCAAAAGTTTTGAGATCAAACATAATTTGACTCCCTATCACAACATATAACTAAAAGATATCGTGAAGCGCAACAAACTGATACTGTGTTTCTCAAGGTGATTTTAAGTTTCGTCGCACTTGAAAATCATTTTCCTTAAGAAATCGCAGGCAACTAAAGAACAAGTAGGTTTCAACACTCACCCTAACACCATCAAAACCTGACGTCGCATTGAGAAATCAAATGGTTGTAGTTGGTCCATCAGACTTTTAACTTCACGAACTATTTTACTGAAGAAATCTTTCAAGGAGAAGCAGTTACTAACACCTGAAAAGTCACCAGAGTGGGAAGGAATTGAATTGAAATATAAATACTACGTAATTGGTAACTGAGTTGATTGGCAGTAGAAAGTGTTATATGAAGACGGTCACTTTAGAATCCTAATAATGCACGTCTGTAGTATTATCAAGTTTTTACTTTGTTTCTTGGAAGGCTATCTGCAAAGTTAGAGACTATCTAGCTGTAGTAACTTGTGATATTAACGCAAACTGAAGACTGTAAAAGCGTAATCTTAATTTACTGATAAAAGTCAGGACATAAACCAGGATGATCTTTTAAACCGATTATGAAGCTACTCGAAATGAATTTCAGTAAATGTACCATAAAACGGATGATTAAATGAAAATTTGCAGATGTTTTATGTTACGTACTATATTTGATGAACCATGAGGTACAAGGGGTGGTAGAGACATATAAAAATAATGCTTATCGGCTCTCGGAACCAAACTGTTTCGCTTCGTGGGAACATGGATTTCGATTGTGGAGAGTCTACTCATAAGGGAGCGTCCGTAAGTATGTGGCTCGGTTAAAAATGGGAGGGGATGGGGGTTCCGAGCCAGGCAACGTAGTTTTTCATTCATATTATTTGTCACAGTTAAAATGAGATACAGAACACACAACACCATATAAATATTTATTTCCGTCATTTAATTATCTCTGTATGTAATTTACAATAGTCTGACAACAGAAAACAGTACAAAATTTCTTCTGGAATCGATAGGGAAAGAATCCTACGTGCTACGTGGGGGAGGGTGGGGGGTAGAGATAAAAGCCACGTCGTGCTATGTGTGTGTATGTGTGGGGGAGGGGGGTGTTCACTGGAGGCCAAAACGGAGCTACGTGGTTTCTGGACGCTCCATAAAAGTGTAAGTAGTCTTCAACAATTCTGTGCCCATAGAAGCGGTTGCTACAGCTGACAAACTCGCCCCGGTGGTAGACATCATTCCAGCAGGCACTGGGAACTAAATTAACAAGTGGACCCTGGAACACTCGATGTATAACCACATGCCACCCAAACCTCTCGTCAGAACTACGGTGCAGATATGGTGCGTGTCAGTCCGTGGAAAAGAAAACGGCAGTTACAGAAGATGTTTCCACTTTAGTAATGGACAGGAACTCGGGAAGCCATGAACAGGCCAATGGCTGGAGTGTTTAGTGCAGACGCAACCTGGTGAAGCAAAGGATAAAATTAAATTTATCTCATGGAGGCGAAAAGTAAATATGGGAGATAACGGTGGTAAATTATTTGTCACTTTCTTCAAGTTTACAAAGAAGATAATGCCGAAGAAAACAGTGAGCTGGTGATAAACCATCAAGCAGTCAAAACTGTTGGCAGTCGTTAAAGACTAAGGCGGAATATGCAGTAAGCCATTTGATGTGATTTCTATCTGTTGTCGCATAATACGTAAGGACGGTGGATTGAAAATTTCCATCCGAGACCGTGACAATTGTTTGGGCGCGGTGGGCTGCGCAACGAGTCTGCGGATCCAGGCCATTCTCACTTTCGGCCTTGGACCACACGACACGGCCCTGAGATCAACGCAGAGGCAAAAAGCAACACACTCGCGTGGTCAAGCGTCCATTGTTCTCAGTTCGATGCGGCATAACGGCTTGCGCCGTTTGACAGAGTAGGGTGGGGAGGGGGGCGAGGGAAGGAGAAGAAGGGGGGGGGGGGGGGAGAAGAATCAACGTTAGTTCCTTACGATTTGGTTTGTTGTAACGCACAAAGTAAAATGCTGGATCTATAAATTTTTAAATTGATTATAGTACACACATCTGCATTCCTAGTGTAAACCATCCATACCCTGTCACCTGAATACTACTTCTAAGCCGTTGTTTAGAAAGATTTAACTCTGCCAGTGTCCGAATCTCGTGAGAAAACTTAGTAACCTTCGCAACTGGCCGTTCTTTGTCTGTCATCTTTCTTTGTAGTGTATTCTGTTTTGGTTTGTTTTGTACGACGTGAGAGAAAGAGCACTCGGCGAGAAATTAGAAACTAAGTGTGTAATTGCATCCATCGAGAGTTGTCATTTGAATAGTGAACTTCAGTGAATTTATGGAAGGTTATTTTAAACAAAGGATGTAAAGAAAAATGATGGGAGCTTTCTTCCTGCTTTTTTTTTGTTGTTTTTTTTTTGCAAGTATCAGATTGAATATTAATTTATTTGAATTAACGAGAAATTTTTATCACAAAAAAGCGAGTAATCTATTTTATTCAGCGTAGAGTATGAAGGATTAATTTTTTTTTTTTTACCGCAGACGGAATATGGGTACTTTTGGTTTTGAGGTGTTTGGACGACCCGACTCTATAATATTGAGTAAGCCATCTACACCATTTAGCTTACAAGCTCTATCTTCTTTATATATATATATAAAAATATCACGAACTGTGTAGTCTCTTTTACAAAAATAAAAATTCTGCACTACAATGTTGAAGTCTAGCATAATTCATAAGAACCCTTGCTGTCATAGCTTATTACCGAGGGTGATGGATGAGCGGTAACGCTTTGGCCTCGTATTCGGAAGGACGCTGGTTCGAACCCCCGTTCGACCATACAGATTTGGGTATTCCATGGTTTTCCCGAATCACTCCAGGTGAATGTCACGATTGTTGCTTAAAAAGGACATGGCGAAACGTTGACGAGGCCTAAAGACATAAAAAACTACATAGCTTATTATAAAACTACTGTTAGGAACTTGGAACTTATATGCCGTCGTCTGAGTTTGTTAAATGTCAGATTTAAAGAAATAGTAACAGTGACATTTAAACCTCACTTGATGCTCGTATTTGGGAAAGGTAAACTCAACGTTGCTGCGAAGTGCAGTAAGCCGGGAAGCTTCCATACAGTTCATTCACCGAAGAAGCCAAACTGAAAGCTATCAATCCTTTTTGGGGCTGCGGGAAGCCTAACAAGTGGAATTCGGCGGTCACAGTGCGTGAATTAATTTAATTACCAGTCGTGCTCCAAACACCTGTAGTCATGCTGTCGAACCAGTTTACTGCGTCTTAAAACTTACACCTATGAACATTACCTTTATGGAATAAAGAAATTTTTCTAACAATATTATTTTGAAATATTAGAATGCGATAATACTGGGAAGGAGTCATAAGGTGCAACACGCTATATGAAGTGCAATAATTTTTTTTTTATTTTGATCACACGAAACTACTCTGATTACTTTTGGTACGAAATCTCTGTATGTGAAAGGAATTCGCGAATGCGATATCTCTTAACCGAGCCCGGTTTCGCTGTAGTCTAGTAACTAGAAATCACACGAGCTCAAATAACCATCTGGTCCTCGAGATTTCAGTTTACATGATATCCCGAAATCAATCCAGGTGAATTCCAAGATGGTTCCACCAATAGGACGTGGCCGAAATCCTTCCCATTCTTTGTTGCTAGTTTTTTTCCACCTCTATGGCGACTAGGCCTAAATCCATGAGCAACTATGAAATAAAAAAACACATCTGCGAAGGTTACTAACCGAATAATGTGTACTTCCACACGAAAGCTAGCTGTTTTGAGTCCAATTCACAATACAATTAAACTTCTCTATGTATATTTATAACAGAGATAAGCTGTATAAAAATTCTGATGCAATGGCAAACATGGGACTAATACACAGGATTCGTTTATATAGTTTGACAGTTACTGTGAGTTAAAGAGAGAGAGAGAGAGAGAGAGAGAAACGTTGGATAAAAACAAACAGTTGCATAAAAAGTATTTATACATGTTTTAGTAATTTATTGAGAGCAAGACTTGATGACTGTGTTGGTTATCTTTGTCACTTCCAGATTTTTGTTTTGAGTAGTGGTAACATTTCCTTCATATATATATGGGAAGCAATTCGACCTTATTATTTAAAGCGCCAATTTTTTTTTTTCCTTCTAGAGATACTCTTCACTTTGGGAACAGTTTCTGTGCACCGAAAGTAATATGATAGTACCGAGCATGGTGGTGTAACGGTTAGCGTTCTGGCCTCACATTCTGGAGGACGGCGGTTCGAATCCCCGTCCGGACATCCAGATTTGAGGTTTCCATGGTTTCCCAAATCACCGGGATGCTTCCTTCAAAAAGGCCATGGCCAAATTCCTTCCCATTCCTTGCCCCCCATCCCGTCTCTAAAGACCTCGCTGTTAAGAGACGTTAAACACTTAAATATAAAAAATATGATGGTGACCAAACATGTGACGGAACATAAAATATTTTCACTTCTAACCGCAATTTGCTTGCTTGTACTGTGCATCACTGGTCTCCGAGCGCCAATATAGAATTGACGACTCCACGACACACGTCATTCGCTGGTGTGACCGCCACCTACGCCTCTTGTCATAACACGAACGTACTGCAAGAGCACGCAAACGCTACGCTTATCACATACGGTATTTCCCTGTTCTTACTCTGAGAATTACAATCTCATGTATGTTGAGGAAAACTATGCAACATAAAAATTTTAAATTATAAATTGGTATTAGAAAGTATATCAAATACGACACGATACATGTAGACCACAGAATAAATATTTAATAATGCTTATGAACGATTTTCGTACTAAACATCACGTGAAAAATTATGACAGATCTGTACTCTGCCATGTAAGAGCGAGTATTCTGTCCTTATTTCTGCAACAAAAAGTGGCTGCAAGTTCCAGAACAGACGTGGTATTTAAAATATGCTGAAAGCTGAATAAATAACATTGTATAGCTCCGGCAACGAAACAAATCGTGGAGACAAAGAGAAATCTTGTCCAGTTTTAAGAAAAGACGAGACCGAAGAAACTGAAGATCAAAAATTGATCGGCAAGTCTTTCTGAAGACTTGGTCTGAAAAGGCCGGTACCTCCTCTGCCATCCTTTATCGTCATAAACAAAATAGAAACATCCCACTACAATGAAAACACACATACAACATTTACACATACACAATGAAGGAACTGATTGTCCTATATCCACATGTGGCCTAGTACAACTCCTGGACTCTTGGAAGTCACCCAAAGCAAACACTATATATCCAGTGTCAAAGGGGAACGAGAGACTCTGGCACGCGGAAAAATTTGCTTCGATTCCTTACACTTCCTTACACTATTTTTTTTTTTTTAAGGTGAAGCGAAAAAACTGAAATGCATATGGAACTAATAGTCTGAGATATATAACGAAAATAGTAAAAAAAGAAAAAAATAGAAAAAAATAAATAAATGTATTATAACTACCAAGTCTAGTTTTACGAATGATGAGAGCATACGCTAAGGCTTTGTACCACATAAATAATAGCGGAGCACATAATCAATAATAATTAGAAATGAGGTAAATGGAAGGAGTTTAGTTATATTCTGATATCTCACTTGTTCTGAATGGGTCGCACACCAAAAGGGGTTAATAGCGGCATTGGAAGAGGTCCAAAGAAGAGCCGCCAGTTTCGTGACAGGTATATATAGCTGGAGGGAAAGCGTAAGTGCGATGTTGAAGGAGTTAGGTTGGGAAGATCGGAACACCGAAGGCGTTGCTCTCGGCAGAAGTTAATTGAAAAATTCACGACACAGGACGACAGCAAACACACATTACTACCACCAACATTCATATCTGGGAATGACAGAAAAAATAAGAGAAATCAGGGCCAGAACAGATTCTTTTCTTTGCTCATTTTTTCACGAGTTATTAGGGAATCGAATAGGACGGATTTGTCACGCGAGAAAACTTAACATTCGACAGGAGTAGCTATCGATAAACCACTCCGGCACATCCTGATCGCTCCAGGCGAATACCGGTATGGTTCCTCAGAATAGCTCACGGACGCCTTCTGCCATATCCCGTACATCACTTCCCATGCATTTATGAACCTATGCATTGCATTAGGATAGTTTCAATACACTCTCCGCCACCCACTTTTAGTGATATAATCAACTTTAATAAAACGTGTTGAGCCTGCAGACTCCGCACCTCATAGCTCGGCGACATTCGTCGGATCTCGATAATGCCCGAAGTGTTAGTTACATCGGCTGGCACCACAGCTCTGATTGGCTAGCCGAAAATTTTAAATAAATAAATGCCGTTAATTTTATTTCTTCTTATATTGTTAAAAGTGTAAAAATCAAATAAAACACTATATTTGATTTTATTTGCACTTATAGTGTTAACGTAGTGTAATTACCATGTCAGCTAAAATGTAATTGTCTGTTGGGGACGTAAATGAAGAAAAATACGAAGAGCAGGAATATTTTTTTAATGCAAGGCATAGATTAAAAATGTTACAGTGGTACGTTCGTTAAGGTTTAAATTTTGCTTTTTATTTATGATGGCTAAATTCAGCAGTTCATGTAAGTAGCATCCGACTGTTCTGTCTAGCAGCTGCTGGAACAAAGTCACAACATAGCCTAATAATTTTTTTGACTGAAAATAACAAACGGAGAGCTTTATTAAAACTCTGAGAAAGTTTACTCGAAACTTAGGTAATCACGAAATGTATCAATAAATAATAAAATAATAGTTATTTATTTTATAAATTATACTTAGAAACTTTTTCAAAACAATAAAAATTTCCGTCAAATAAAATCAAATGGAACCGATCGTGGTGGGTGAACGGTTAACGCTCTGGCCTCGCATTCGGGAGGACGCGGGTTCGAATCCCCGTCCGGGCATCCAGAGTTGGGTTTTACATGGTTTTCCCAAATCACTCCAGGCGAATACCGGGATGCTTCCTTCAAAAAGGCCATGGCCAAATTCCTTCCCGTTCCTTGTCCCCAGTCCCATCCCGCCTCTAATGACCTCGATGTCGACGAGGCGTAAAGCCGTAAGAAAAAAACAATAAATCAAATGGAGTTATTTAAGAAATCCTAATCTAATATTCCGAGAATCTAATCGGAGAAAATTGATTAATATCACTAAAATATTGATAACATAGATAAGTATTACTCGTTATTGTTTTTCCTTAGAAACTTTTTACAATAAATTCTTACTATCGTCGTAGATGAAACCCGAAATTTTTGACGGGCACTTAAACTATTATTATTATTAACTATCATTTGCAATGCTTTTGCAACATCATTGGGCGCGTGAAAATATTGAGTTACCGTACATAACTGTCAACATTAAATCAATGATCCTGAGCAATGCAAGTTACCGCTTTTATGTAAACTAACAGATTCACGGAGGAAAAAAAAATATCATTAACCTTAAGGCTTAATGTTTAAATCCCCTAGCAGCGAATAGTCCTGTAAACGTTCCAGGAAAGTTGATTTTTGACAGTACATATGGCACCTTGCAATGTAAATTATATTCGGTTCTTTTGTTTCTTCAAAACAGTTGTTTCACAGGGTATTTTTGAAATTATCTCTGAATAAATTTGCTGCGTTGGAGAAAGCAAAGCATGGTGATATGTGATGCCCTGCAGGGTCCTTATCAACATTTGTGCGTCAGGAAGTTTTCGAGAGTGAATGACCTGTAACCCTGGAGCGAGGCCAAACAACGCAGGACAATCAGATACGAAGTATCGGCCGTCGCGTCGTTTGCTTCCCAGTATTACAAGGATTGTCGTTTAGTAGCGTGAATATGATTTTAATAAAAAGTTTACTCCGTCCTTTACTGTCTTATGAAATCAGTGCAAAACTGTAGATCTGTGTGTGCCGTTAACAAACAAAAGTCAAGGTTTACAAGTATTTGTTGAGCGTTTAGATTATTAAAAACAAGCTACCTGGCAATACTTCGCTACTGCTGGACTTGAGTATATTGAGTAGATTAAATGACCACATTTGAAAGTTTGTATTAAAATTACATATTTAAATATACAATATTACCAATTTCCATGATTCGAACACACAAATTTTAGTTACTATTTCGTTCAGTTTCAAGTTCATTGCAATGGTCTTGGATATAGTACAATATGTTTGGTGATTCCATTTGGCATATATACAAAAAAAAATTCTCGGTTTTGCTACATGGGAGTGGAAAACGTATAATTTTCCATGAGGTAATTTTCCACTTTTTCAATATCCAATAATTTTATTGCAAATTATCTGAATAAAGATCGTTTTGTAATTTAACACATGTTTGTCGTCAATGAAAATTTATTAAGATATCTCCTCTAACTAATGTGATGCTTTTAAACACGCATTTAGTTAGGCAGATAATGTTGAACATAAAATGACAGGTAATGTCTTTCTAAAATCACCTGCTACCACTAAACGGGCGTTCATTTCCACGTAAATCTTGCAATGTTCGATGTAATGCTTCCAAAGATTTTTTATCCGCCATTGACATTCGTGCTTTACTCGTTTCCGATATTTTTTGTATGTTGCAGGTTGGTATTTGACTGTTTCGTAATTCAATGATAATATGCTGAATTTGCTGTTCAGCAACCATCCAAGAGTCGGCGCAATTCCAGATGATGTGATTGCCAATGCGATATTATATTGTACATGTCTGGTTGCCATTGAAATAAAAGTTTTTCCTGTGCCTTATACACACAACCAATTCATCTTGTGAGTGATGGTTTTTTTCTTCGTATCAGCTCGAAGATTTCAGTAGCTTTAAAGCTTCTCCTGATATCACTGATCATACTGCAAAAAAAAAAAAAAACCGTAAATTTAGTCTATGGAGGGCAAATATAGAAACATTGTTTTTATATATATATATATATATATATATAGATTGTGGTCGCCTAGATATGAGGATGTAACTGCAAGTGCTGTGCGATATCTACCTCTCTCGTCAGACGCTTCGAGTTGCCCTAATTGCAGTGTACAAAGCCATTGATGCTGTCAGTTCATTTCCATCAATCTCACTTAACGAACAGAGACCCGTAACTCTCATTTTACATCGTCCGGTCTGAAGCAGCTCCTGTGCATCGCTAGCAGCAACACGTAATATTACCCGTCCAGACCTTGCCAACAAATAATTCATACGACCCACTCTCACTTTTATTTCAGGTATGAATTCATGATTTCCCTAACATTTTATTCTGAAAGTTACTCATTAGCTGACTTATTAAGGTACTATGGAAGAAATATCACA
The DNA here is from genome assembly GCA_031002005.1 of Vandiemenella viatica. Taxonomy (NCBI): domain Eukaryota; kingdom Metazoa; phylum Arthropoda; class Insecta; order Orthoptera; family Morabidae; genus Vandiemenella; species Vandiemenella viatica. The sequence goes on from JARYHS010012519.1 coordinate 192,425,164, forward strand.
GGAACGTTGGAACATTTAATGCGTTTCTTTACGTTTCTGTTTGCTTGATTAAAAGCAAAGAGAGACAAAACTCCAAGTACGGAAGGTGTCCACCTGCTAAGACAAGTCCTCAAACGTAGTTCAGCATCACTTGAAGGATATCGTTGCAGGTGTTCTTATTTAAACGCCTGTAAAGTACATTTTCTCTCTTTCGTCCACCAACCTATTTGAGTCGGAATGACAGGAAAAATAAAATTAGAGAAATAAGGTGCCGCACTGATTCTTATATGAATTATTTTTTCCCTCGTACCATTAGGGATTGGAATGCACAACAAAGAGATTAGCTTTGGTGCTGAACACCCTCTGCCACCCACAATTTTGTGAATTGCAGGGTACATATGTAGATGAAGATGTAGACTCGCCTGAAGTCCACAAAAATAAATAAAAATTGTACGAAAATTTGATAGTAAAATGTCCTTTTAAGATTATTTATATTTTACTTTTTTTTGTGAATGATAGAGATGGGGAGAGTTATTCAAGTAACGACTTAACAAGAACAATGTTTTATGTTAGCGAAAGGAACAAACACGAAACTTTTTTTTGTTGTTTTTTTCCTGTAGTAAGTGTTACTAAGCCAAGGCAGATTAAGGAAATATTTAAGTTTCAGTATCATCATATATAGATGAATCTTCTGAATGGTTAGCACCATATAATTTCAACAAGAGATCAAGAAACTTTTTAATTATGTTGGTTTATCCTTAATGACCATCAAAGGAAAAAAACTTGATGTTTCTATGCAGTTAAACCATTTTATCGCTGTTGGATAATGATAACAGTAAAAACAATAAAAATGACAGCGTAACTAATATCTGGCAAACGGTTTGAACTCATAACTAACCATGCGTTATTTGACTACTAGTACTAATTGATATTTTGGCATAAAGAACGGGTGTTTTCGCCTTGGTTACGATAAAGCGCGCTATTTGACTCACAAATGAGGTACAGCAGAGATAGCAGACAAGTGTGGGTGTCCAATGCATAATATACATCACATCCCAATGGTCTGTCCACCCACAGAGGAAATTTTCGTTTTCATCCTGAAATCGCGCCGTCCAAGAAATGGTAGAATAGATTACGGAACTAAGTACCAAATTATACTGTTGTATTCTATATTAAATTGTCTTGAATTTCAAATTTTCTTGTTTCTCCTATTTTATCATACCGTATATTATTTTGTCTTTGCACCAATTTCAATTTCTATGCTTCTAAATTTAAAACAGACATTCGTGTTCTGAACTTGTCAGATATGTGATTATAGAATCGAAAATTAATTGCAGAATTCGAGGATGTTTCCCAGCATTGTCAAAAATCCATCTGGATAAGCACTTACTTTACTTACTTATTGCTTTACGCCTCGTCGACGGCTAAGGTCATTAGAGGCAGGATGGACTGGGGACAAGGAACGGGAAGGAATTCGGCCATGGTGTTTTTGAAGGAAGCATCCCGGCATTCGCCTGGAGTGATTTGGGGAAACCATGGAAAACCCAAATCTGGATGCCCGGAAGGGGATTTGAACCGGCGTCCTCCCGAATGCGAGCCCAGAACGTTAACTGTTCACCCACCTCGCTTAGTAATACGATACTCGCTCACTGTACAGTATTAATTAAATAAACAGACATACGAAATGAAGAATTTTTGTTCATTTATACTACAGTCAGTCTTGTGTTACTGCATTTACCTTGTGGTTTCCCATCGTAAAACAAACTCTTGTGGATCTTCGAGAACCACAAGAAATCGTTGCGTCATGGCGATAATGTGTGAGTTAAACTGTAGCTGCACAAGACACAAACACGTACTGCTCGGTCAGCCAGGTACTAGTTTTAGTATTAGCATGGCGGAGAAAATGCATCTGCATGATTTCACTTCGAAAAATGTAAAAGTTCAGTGGACTGAATCAAAGAAAAGTAGTAGTTTATACAGCTACTATTTAAAGGGATTAGAGCTGGAATAGGATTGTTCACGAAGAGGAGGAATTATTATAAAGTAACCATCTCTATAAATTCTGAATATGGTGGAATAAAATCTTCTCGCGCTGTCCCGGAGGAAAGTTCGAGGAGAATTTATTCATCTGATTCACCGAGAAATCCTACATTATTTCATGGTGGATAGCTGAATTTAGGATGGTCAGAGCAGGAATCGAACAGGGTTCCTCCCAAACGCCAAGTCTGAACCTTACTGGTTCATCCATCGTGCTGGATAATCTAGTCTCTTTGAGGGCATTATGAGACAAGTATGGGATGCCACTGAGCACAGCGGGGCTTTCAAAGAGTTGAAGACGGCTTTTGCAGAGTTCCCTATTGGATGTCTGATCTGGTTGAGAGCTAAGCGCTCTGCGAGTATTTTAATTTGGTCATTAAAAATTCATAACACAGAAAAGTTTTAAAATATATCATGGAAATAATTTTCTCTCCGCCCTAAAAACACACTTTTTTCATGTGAGCTTTCTGTCGAAGTATGTGTCATATTTTATGTAGTTTCAAAATGGTATACTATACGACCTACTTAACATACTTCACCATCGACGCTGAATGTCAGTAGGTGGTATTAAACGCGAATGCGTAATTACGTGAGAGGACCTCCATATTAGTCTCTGCAGAGCGTATATGCCTTTGCGTGTGCTTACACACAGCAGAGTGAGCCACGCGGACTTTCGCCGCTTGTCGCAGCGTTCCGCTCTGTATTGCGTGCGACCGACACGCTCTAATTTACGACACTGCAGCGGCACTACGCACGAACTCCGCAATACGTCATTCTACAACTCACCACCACATACACACGGAACTTTAAAAAAAAATTTAAACCTTTTCTTTTGGTAGGTCTAAAAAATGTTGATACGTAATCAGTTCCGACAGCAAAATAAATTGTAAGGAATGTAGTTATAATAAATCCATCCCAGAAATACCCGTCTCTGAGCTCGTATTCGGGAAAACGCAGGTTCGAATCCTCGTTCGATCATCCGGAGTCGAGTTTTACGTGGTTTCTCCAAATGACTCCTGGTGACTGCTGGGATGATTTCTTTAAAAGGTCAGGGACGAATTCCTTCCCTTTCCTTACCCCCTAGTCTTTTCCAGTCTCCAATGACGTCGATGAGGCGTAAAACCACAAGCAAAAAAATAAAATAAAATATAATATAATATAATATAAAATAAAATAAAATAAAAAAATCCGTCTGTATCAGAACCTATTGAGCAGGAGTCAACAGTCACTACCGGATAACACTATCCAGGGCTCTAATGGTGCTCATACGAAAATATACTCCTTAACACTTTACGAAATAACAGTGCGTCAAAACGTACAATCGCTGTCCAAATTACAAGGTCTACAATTTTCAAGTTTTTGTACTATTCGCGAGATCAGAGAAAGCCTGTTGCATCTGGTAGTGATCCCGAAAGAAAAGTAAATGCGAAGGGAAGTGTTTGCAGGGAGATCCTGTTCGACCGCTAAGTGACAGCGTTTCAATCTGCAGCGCATTCCACCTCTCTCGTAGCCAGTAATCAGGGTAAAGCGGACGTAAAATTTTACGAGTAATACAAGCATTCTAACATACTCCTCATGAACGAATCAAATATTTAATAATCGTTAAGGATAGCTCAAGGGTCCATAATATTTCTGTCGAGACGGGATTCGAATTAGGTATCACAGTCAGGTGCTTTAATAAAATGAGACATCAAGAGCACTCAATACAAAAGAGAGCTTGGAGAACGGTGTGACATCATAAAGACTGTATTTTGAAACATACAATTTTTTTTTTAAAGTCGGCAAGATACTTCAGTACTAAATTCGTAATACCAAAGTACATACACTCTTGCAACTAGCTTATGAATTTAAGGGTTTTAGCAAACATAAATCACGATACCTAAGTTAAAAATGTTTTAGTCCGAAATACATCACGTGATCTTAGTCACACGCATTCTTAACAAATGACCCGTTATAATTCCGCTCCGCTAACCACTGTTTAGTCTCGATTAGCTACGCAAGTTATTTTAGTTCTTTTCTGTTTGTATCGTGTTCCACTTATTGATGATCCACATATTACTAACAAATACGATACGGGCTGATAGTGGATTAGACTGAAAGCAACTGCCAAAAAAATTGAATAATTCAAAATCGAATACAATTTTTTTTTTTTTTAAGAAAATAACTAAGAAAAAAGGATTGACTCATACAACAGTATGCGATACCGAGGATAGAAGAGCCATTTTCAAGCAAATTTATTAGATAGTGCGCTGTTAGTAGCTTCGGCGATGCAATCTGCTGCTGAAACAATAATATAGCGACATAAAAAAAACCGGCAAAGTTGTAGTAACGTAATATAGGCCTACCGCTCACGCTTTATACAGGTATTAATTTCCCAGCAATACGAATCACTGACGTTTCGATATAGGCTGGAATATTTCAGAGCTTTTAGCGTGAACATCTCTGTAAAAGTTTGATTTGTGCATTTGAATATGCTGCGAACATTCCACTGTTCAGATTTCACGTTAAGCTATGGGTCTGGCCCTAGCAGAGGCGGAATGCGCGGCCGCTTGAAGCATTATCATCCGGACGTTACGACCACACGAGTTGACTTCTAGTGATTGCAGTAGAGCAAATAACAAACATTACGTCGGTATCCCAAGTCTACGAAGAGACATTACACTTAATAAAAACCAATTAATTGTACACTTTAAGGAAATATTTTGTTTCCTATGAGAGAATCGTTTTGGTTCATAAATACTCCACGAGTCAAGGCAACTGAACTACTATTATCGTCTCTTAACCGGTACTACTGGTTGACTGTATCAATATTTTGGAATTAGAGGTAATACTAAAATCTTATTTCCGCAAAGTGAATATCTAATGCAACTAGACTTCAAAACATGGTTTGAAGATTAGAATCATTCTCGCCTAACAAGTCTTCCGTAGGATTTCATAATCGCACCGGAGTTGGTTTTAATTGTGCGATGCTCACTACCAGATCGTTAATATTCTAGAATCGTAAGAAACCGAGGTTATACAATTCTCAGTTTTTGACTCTTGGTTTAAGAGGCTGGTAGTGGTAACTGGGAAGCAATCAATTGCATCTTGAATGAAAATTTGATCTGGAAATGATATAAAAGCGAATAACGACATATAAAGCAGAGAAACTGCTGTTAAAATTAGAGGCAAGAATTGTGGATGAAACAGAATTAGCTATTACTGAATGTAGCAAATTTCTTGGAATTAAGCTCCGAAATGCGCACCCACATGCAATTTATGATTGCATGTTTCTACTTTGTTGGAGCTGGACTAGATTCGTAATAAGTGAGCTTCTGTGAATTCAAAATGGACAGTTAACACATGGCAGACTAGTCTATTCGCATTTCATTAAACACCTACTTGGAGAACTTCATTTTTCATGACTGCGTCCTTAATAAGTTTTCTCGCGAACATTCGCTGACATTTGCTCTGGCAGCGACTGTGAATGCCGTCGCCCAACTAACAGGCACCCTTTGACACACTCCGCCCTTTGCAGTTCCCACACGTTACGTCAAATAAATGTTATATCACCGGCATTGAAAACAAAGTGGCGGCTGAAGCCGAACATCGTCCGCTACAGCACTGATAATAGGGTGCAGTGAATGAATGATCAGGAACACCACAAACACGTGTATTTCCGTGTAGGTATTCGATGGCTGCTTTACCATCTTTTTCGCATTGTTTGTAGTCACCGGACGTAAAAGCAGGTTTGTCCAGCTTGCAGTAAACGCGAATAAAAAAAATAGGAATGAAAAACGACTTGTGGTTCATATGATTGTTTCTCAGGACATCTTCATAATTTCTTTCTGCCAATAGTTCTGACCTCAAATTCTGCTGACTGTATCCTTCATACATTCGAATTTGTGTGTACCTACTTCAGCCTCGAAGGTAATTGTCAGATTCTCCGGAAGAACGATTATTTTAGGAGCCAATCTCACTACAGATACCTTAAAAATATCAATGATCTCGTTTCCATCGTAGTTGTGATCTTTTCAGTATTCTCAAAGACATCCTCGGGTGGAAGACAAAAAACCATTTGACACTTTCTTAGGCCTAAAATCTAACGAATTTCCTTTCCTTTTTATCTTTCAGTTTATTGGGTGTTTTGCTTCCTCCGGTACTTTCACAGCTGTCCAGAAATGTCTGTTTCCCCTGGATAAAGGTTGATCTCGATTTTTAAATATAATAAAATAATTTAAAGACCTTTCATACCTTCCTCACCCTTTCCTGCAGTGATTCATTTTCATTGTCATTACAGATACAAATCTCACCCGAATATTTAAATTTCTGAGTCCTGCGAGAAACTCAAATTGCCATCTCCATCTTGAGGGTTCAGTTTGTCTTTTCGGAGTTCCACAATCTACTCTTAGCATCTTCTTCTTGCAATACCTACACGTGCACCCCTGCTGTTTGAAGGTTGTGTACTAGGAGCACGATAAAGGTTCCAGGGTGTCTGGAAAGAAACTCCCCTGATTTTTTATTTCGTTTCGGGCCATATTTTCACTCAATTTTCTTTTGCCCATCTCGGCAGGGGAACGACAGAAGATGAGCTTGAAATTTAAAACCTTTGGTGGAGGTACAAAAACAAAATTGTAAAACTAAGAAAGAAAAATAGCAGGTATCTTGTGTATTTGCAGCCCACATATGTAAATAAATAACAATTTGCGAGCATCCTAACTTTCTCATGACAGACACAAAATTTTCTTACATCACGTTAAAGATTTTGGGAAGCTCGAAAATATTTTCTCTGAGAAACGAATAATTAAATTGTGTTGAGTGATTAAAATTTGTTTGCCATATCGCTTGCTAAAGTGTCAGACATGATACATATGTTGAGTTAGAATTGTACGGGAGAACGAAGACGTAGTTTCGGCTTGAATACATTCGTTAATATGCAAAAATCCTTTATTCACGACCACCCACTTACGTATTTATGTCGTAATTAAAAATGAGAGAAGATATGGAATACAGAGTTCCTTAGTGATGCCTATATGTATTGTTTCTGCCCTCGTATTATCAGGAAATGGATTTTATAGCAGAGAAAGATATGTTTTGTTGCAAACAAGCACAGTTTTGCGATACTCGGGTCTTTACTGTAGAAAAGTGTATTCATCATTGAAATTAATGATCTAAATCATTCCAATATCGATTTCCTTCCTATATGGCGTGACTGGTAGTACGATGTTCCAGTATGATAGCTGTAGTTTAAGAAGTTCTTTTTTTATGAACTCTTTGTGCAATTGCCGGCAGGTAAGTGAAAAACTGTTTCAATCCATGTTATAATTTCTTAGCACGAGAAAGCTGCGTCTTAGCCGTGATTTCAGTTGAAGTTCTGCAGCGTGGTGTGACCCTAACAAGCTGTCGAGCTCACCTCTTTCGCAGCCGGAGACGCCGCTTCGCAACAGCCAGAGGGTCCTCGAAGTCTCCCTGGACGAAACAAAGCATGGTCACTGGGGGCATGTGTCATGAGCAGTCCCGAACCAACACGCGCACTGCCTACATGTCTGCGAGTTAGCACCGCGTGGCACAGCTGGACCGCTACTGGCCAGCTAGCCAGCTAGGCAGCGAGGTCCCAGCCGGCGACAGCTAGCGACGCGACCGCAGCGCCCCTAGCGACGGGCTGCGCGCGCACGGCCGGGGGCGCCGTGCGGGTCGCGGAAAGTCGCGCGCAGGGGCGTGGTCGGTCGAGAACGTACGAGGACCGAACACCTGGTCTGCTGTTACGTCATTCCCTCAACACACTGAACGTTTCTGGACATTTGAAGAAGGTGTGATGAATTTTTCAGTTGCAGAATACGATGAATTCAAAAGCCCGAGACATTCTGTACTAAACGGATCAGATCACATTGATCGAAATACTCATGTCATAACAAAATTTAGAAAATCTTTAATGGTTTCCTCCGTTTTAGTTTTCTTTTACAAATTATACCACAAGCGAAAATACATTTCATGTAGGTAACACATGCCATTATTAAAACTAGAAGTGTATATTATTTAGACTAAATTCCTTTGGTTTGAATCAAACATCCGATCTCAATCTTTTACTATTTTTTGTTTTATTTTGCTTAATCCTTGGCCGAAATCAGAGTTCTTAGAACGCGTCAATGATTCCACTAATCCTCCGAATCAGAATAAAAATACCGCTTTATAGATACACTACAGAGAAAAGCTGCAACAATCCCTTGTACAATCCACTGCAAAATGAGAAGATGAATTGTTGAATACGTTAACTTATTCGTATGTCTCATCTTCGACATAATAATTCATATAAATAGTCACACAAGAAAGTAACTCTTCTTCTGTTAAACCAGAGAAAAGAAACACTCCTCAACTCTAAGAAGCCACCAAACTAGTAAAATAGATATTTGTCCTTCATTTTAAAAGATCAGCACTTATAACATCAGTGAAATTTTCATGTCTTCAGCATTCACAACTCTAGATAATACAATACAATGGGGAATAGGAGAGAGAAGATGATTTTTTCCTAACGATCTGAGGATCAGAAGGCTATGGGCTGTTTTAACTAATAATCCTGACATTCACAGATAATAGATTTTCTCCCTTTCCCTCGAACTTAAACATATTGGCTAGACCAAGACTCGAAACCAGATACTGTCAAGCACCAATCTACATTAAATCGACTCTTCACGATGTAACAAAACACGGAGGCAATCAGATTGTGAAGCGGCTATCATCACTTCATAAAAATGCCAGCAAGTCATACACTCTCTCGTGGGATGATTAAAGTATTTCATAAGAAATACCATTTCCAGAAAAAGAAAAAAAATGTTAGTGTCATTGCGTACCATGCTAAGAAACTGCGGTGCAGTTTACTTGTCTGGTATTACAGAAATAGCATCTTCAAAGAATAGTTGAACAGTTGGCATTGATACTACACAATAAACAGGTAGCACTTTCGTAAAAGTGTATTGTGTTCCTAGGGTCACAGGTTCGAGCCTACATTGTGTGCGATTGTTATCGCTTGAGTGTAACATTCGTCTTGTGATATCTGGCTCAGCTAGTTCGAAGTGATTTACTATCTGCAGATGTAAGACTATGATATAGTGGGATTACATGAAAATGTAAGCGTTGTATCAATAGATTATTGACAACTCCGTAAATCCAACTGTTTAACATTATTGATGTAAAAACTTCTATAGGCGTGCTAGGCGATGTCTGGACGGAGGTGACTCAGAGTTCGCTATTCCCCGTCACCAACATGCTCTGGCGTGTTACGCGTATGATATGCACGTTGGAAATTTTTTTGGATAGGTAATATCTTGTGAGTTCGCGTCACCAACATGCTAATGTTAATAGTATATCTGTAGCTATAAATATGACGTGTTGCGCTTATAGATTATACTTGTATCTAATGTATAAAAACGAATGTTTCTTTGTTTTTTTCCAATGTCCTTCATACAAATTCAGTTTTTAACGATTTTGATAGAACTTTGCATACGTATACGTTTTCAAAAAATATAGAAAAATACTGTTTACGTTTGATTTACATAAACCTAAACCCTCTCCTCCTCTCCTCCCTCATCCTAATTTCTTTCAACGTTGTTCATACAATCATACAGGTTTTATATGATTTTGATAGTACTTAGCATACGTACACTTCTGCACAAGGCGGTCTGGTAGCTCAGCGTTTAAAGCGCTTATTTCCGAAAGTTTCTCTTTCTGGTCGCGGGTGCAATTGCCGTGGTGAGGAGGATTTTTTTGGGAGCTGTATTTGATTATATGTGCTACGCTAGATTGTAGGCCCCTGAGGGAGGAATAGGCCTTCCTGCCTCTGACACAATAGCCTGGTACATCTCCTTCGGGAAGATTCGACCAACCTTCGGGTTGTGGATTAAGTTAGATTTTTAGTTTTTGAAGCGAAAACTTCTTTAGGTGCGTTGCAGTGCTGCCAGACACTTGGCTTTGAATATCCGTAGATGGCCGCTAAAATTTCCGTAGATTTGGTACAAAAATCCGGAGACTCGCTAACTGAAAGACTGAAACAATAATTTTCGAAGAGAGAGTAAAAATTAAGAATTCTTTTTATTTCCAGGTCTTTAAAATATACAAAAATAATATTCTACATTGAAAATAAGAAATATCCGTGAAAATGTTTTATACATCGTCACTTTTATCACCGCTGCTGCTGACCTACTCTCTCTCTCTCTCTTTTTTTAACGACCATACATTTTTTTTTTTGACATTAAATTTAGCATAGCTTTTGTAATAGCAAATGTAATAAACTGCGACCCCTTAAATTCTCGGATATTGGTTAAGCCTTCTCGGAAGCAACTTCTTTGTAAGCCGTGCCAGCGAGCATGTCACCGTGTATAAAGATTGCGACGGTAGTTTTGTATTACAGTCTTTTAAGATCTATAAAATCTGTAACCATAGAAAATATGAGTTTTATTTCAATCGTTGGTTCACATGAGCGTTGGCAAGGAAACGATTCACACAATTCTGTAATGCAGTAACAATATACGCTCAAAGTTTAACAAACACCAATATAAGGAAATATCGACAAATGATAAAAGTATCAAAAATCCGTAGATATTTCAACAAAATCCGAAAATCCTAACTTTTCATAAAAATCCGCAGATCTACGGATAAATCCGTAGAAATGGCAGCGCTGGTGCGTTGGGCGATTTTTCGATGGGTAAAATTTTATTAGTTCACGTCACCGACAGGCTGATGTTAACATTATATCTGTAGTGGTCTGGTAGTTTAGCGGTTAAGGTGTCTGACTCAGGACGAAAGGTCTACAGTTCGAATCCCTGTCTCTGCGGGAATTTTTTGACCCCAAACCCGACTTTCACCTCTGGCACAGCTTGCTGTGTAATGTTAAGTACGACAGAATGCTTCAGTGGTTCGGATTACACGTTAAACTGTAGGTCCCCTGTACCTGGTAGCACTACCGGGTTAGGTTAAGGCGGCTAACACAGGGGCGGAATGCGCAGCCAATAGAAACCCTGTCGCGTATGAACACACGGTATTGTTGTTATTTTTGTATCTGTAGTTATAAGTTTGACATGTTGCGCGTGTGATATTCATAGTTTTATGTTTTCACTTCTGTCAGCAGTTCTCAACGACTGTCAGTTGTTTTTTATTATTATTACTTCAGTCCATTTCACTACAGGTATGAAAAGTAGTTCATGGAAGGGAAAAGATGACCATAACCACAAGCTGGCACTCGATTTCAGGCACAAGGGTGTGGGAAGATTTTCTTTTTTAGGTAAGGGTGTCAGGGATTGGAATGAGTTACCAAGGGAGATGATGATTAACTTACCGAAAACATTAAAAGAATTTAAAGTTAAAATTTGTAGAGGGCAAATTTAGGTGGGTGCAGGATAGGGGGAATTGCCACCGGAACGTGTGATCCATTGCAATTAAATTAAATTAAGAAGTTGCTGAAGACATAAAACGACAATTTAGCGTAGTGTAATATTACACTACATTCTATGAACAGTAAGAATTATTATTAGTATTATTGCTATATTAATGCTTATGTATAGGTCTTATACTATTAAGGATAGGAGATGGAAGATTATAAGTTACAATACGCAGATATTTTGATGGGTGGGAAATGTCGATCCTAAACGTAGGATAACCTTTGCAACAAAAACCACACTAGATAGCAGGAGGAATTATAGCTAATCGCTGACTTTCCTGCAAGAGCGCCCATTATGCAAGGATATTGCTTCACAGTTTCAGTCACAAGTTAATGGTTGGTATCACGTAAACTATTTGAACAGGGATAGAAAGTTACGATTGGATGGTAAATTTGAAGTCAAAAAAAAATCCTGTATTCTGTTTGCTGTAGTATTAGTGTTAACATTAAATCAATGCTTCATGTGTTCTGTCATTCTTCACAAAACGTCTCTCATGTGGTGGATAAACTAATATTTCAGGAGCAATATCATATGAGAAAAGAGGGGGAAATTATTGTGTGCTATGGTAGGAAAGTGTCGACAGTAGTCTCGGTTGGTATCAATACTAGCCTTGGGGGATACTCAGTAGTGAATGCAGATTAAATTCTTTATTCAAATAGACGGAAATACAGTGTAACATGGACTAACGGCCCCTGTGTGCGTATAAAGTAAATATAATAATGTAACAAACTTCTTTCGTATGTAGCCTTGTTCCTAATTTTATTGAGTGACTTTCAAGGAGCCACCTATTCAATTGAACTTAGACGATTTTTAATAAAGATACGGATGGTATACTCCTGAGGGGAGAGGCGGGGGGGGGGGGGGGAGACAGAGGAAAGGAACGAAAGTAAACAGAATACAGATTTGGAAGTTTGAGGGTACTGAGTCCTTGAACAAATTGATTTCTGTGAAACTGAACCGACCGGGACTACACAGCTATTGTGAAAATGCTGGTTTGCTTACTGGAACCATACTACAATGAAACAGGCAGTCGACAAGATATCGCCGAGAAAGAACAAATTCTGAGTAAAAGTACCACTTAAAAATTTTACAACAGTCCGCTAATCGCTTCCTCTGATTTCTTATGTCGTATATTTATAATGCATAATAATAAAACGATCTCTGTGGTCACAGCTGTATGCTACGGTTCCAAATAGTATCACGATTTGTGCAGATCTTAAAACAAAATAATTGAAATGATGCAAAAATGTTCTGCAGTAATCCTTCAGGTACAGTTTCTTCGACACGCTAGTCTAAAACAGCAGTTACCGGACTGCAGGGAAGCCCTACTGTGTGTATGGCCTCCGAAAGACTCGTGAAGTGCTCAGACCTCGCCTCACGGTTGCAAAAGTAATGGACGAGGGAAAAAAATCTTCGTGCATGCCACTGGACTTTTTTCACATTTTTTACACACGATCGGGGCTTCTTTAAACTGTTCGTTCACGATATTTCACCTTCTCTCCAAGCAGTACAGCTATCTGGTCAGTTGTTTTTGAATGTATATTCAGAGTAACGACTAATCATGTTGTACGCAGACACCACGCGTATCGCACGAGCCTGTAACAATTCCAACAAGCAGAGAAAGTTAGATAATAAACGAAACATGTGAAAGCATTCCGTAATAATGAAACATTAATATATAAAAGAAAAGGCCATTAATTTAATTTGTACACGTCAGATATCTACCTGAAATTGCCAAAAAAAATTTTAAGTCTCTAACATAAAACGTTCTCTTGTCAATCTGCACTGTTATCGCAAATGAATCTGATACTATAGTTTGATCACGATGTATGAAAGAAGAAAAAGGTTAGGCGAGAAAGTATATTGATCTAGAAACAGTTTGCTGTCGCGTTTTCGTATTCAATTAATATTATAGGGTTAAAGTTAGTTTACTCGTCTCCTGTATGACCGATGTAAGTTCTTAGCTATTTTCCGTATAGTCTTTTTTTTATGATAAAATGGCATTGCCCCTCATAGAGCGACCAGCCAACTGTTCTGCTTAGAATCTTTCCAATCATCGAATTAAACGTAAAATTCTCGGTCAATGACAGTAAGGAGAATTTTGTAACATTAATCTTGATTCGACGAACTATTACTAGTGCTATACTCAAATTAAGGTGCACGCTTGTTACATTAAAGGCACGAGATTGCAGACGGGAGATCGGAAGCTTAGAGAATTCGTCTTTGTGAGTAGCGAAAAATGAACTAGACTGCTGGTAAACTAAATTTGTTGCAGCTAGAAGGCGAAGTTTAAGATAGGAGCGCCCATATGGCAAGGGTAAGACTTATGATTAGCTCAGAGTCAAAATTAATATGTAAGGCTTCGTAGTTGGGGAAGAAATGCACTTCTAACAACTTCAGTTAAGAACCCATTAATTTTATGGCTATTTTTAAAAAAAAAAAAAAACTCGAGGAAGAAAAGGAGCCTAATCTGTTTGTTGTAGTATATTTTTTCACGCTAAATCAATGATTCATTGCTACATGTTACATCACATGGTGTCAGCAGCCACTGATTATGATGACTGCCATTACCTGATAAAATGCGGGAAGTAAGTCACACAATCTCTCTCTCTCTCTCTCTCTCTCACATGGGAAAATTAATGTTTCATGAATATCAATTGTAAAAATAATCACAGTGTATTTGTATAAAAATGGACTTAGTTGTACTGAATAGCGTACGCATATAATTCTTGATTTACGTGAATATTCGGTATACATACTGCAGTGTAAGACAGCCTGGTGGTCCACCTCTATATGTAAAATGAATATTGTAACAAATTTCCTTCATATGTGGACTAGCTTATAATTTTGTTAAATGATTTTCAAGATGCGGTTTACCTGAAATGAACGTAAAGGATCTCCGATAAAGAGTCCGATGGAATATTAACAACATACTCATTAACTTACTACTAGTAAGGGCAGGTCACAGCGATTCGGCAGTTTAAAAATAAGCAAAAAAGTTACAAACTGGAGAGGAACCGAGACCAGCACAACTTGAGCATACTTGGAAAAGGAATATCTGCATAACACAAAATACAGTACATCATCATTAACGCTTGAGATTGTCAGCATCCTGAAAATAGCGCTAAACTATAACAGCCATCAAGTTCAACATAATCCAAGTGAAATAAAGCATCAAAGGAAATATAGTGGACACCCACAAGATAATAGTGATAAATTACTGTATGGAAGATCTGTCAAAAGTATTTAAATGCTTTCATTCTTTGGGAAATATTGGATTTATTACAAGTTTATCACTAAATACAACTAAAAGTAGTAAAGTTAATTTAATTTCCTGGATTTTGCAGCACATCAAGCATCTAGATTTCCCATTATATTTCGACAAAGTCAACATGCAGTACCATCTTTTGAAGGAACTTGCAGTGAAGGAACCAGTTCAAAACACAAGTATCGGTGAAAATTACACAATTTCTGATCGCCTGACGAAACATTCCGTCTTGAAATTAATGCAATTAGAAGTTTTGAAAATAGCACTAGGAACAAAATTTTGAAGTAATTATTACAGTAATGATTGCTGGTAACTAAATTATTATTATTATTCCACGATTTACTAAAAGTGGGTGGCAGAGAGTGCATTGCAACAATCCTAATGTGTAACCTTTAGTGCATATGAAGGGATATACTGGATATGGTAGGAGGCGCCCATGGGCTATTTTTAGGAACCATCCCGGCATTCGCCTGGAGCGATCTGGGAAAACCATGGAAAACCCAGTTCAGGATGGCCGGAGGGGTTTATAGATACCTACTCCTATCAGAATCTTAAGTTCTCTCGCTCGATAACTCCTTCTAATCCACTCCCTAACGCACGTGAAAAAAATAGTATAGAAATAAATCTGTTCTGGCCCTGATTTCTCTTATTTTCTCGGTCATTCCTAGATATGAATGTAGCTGGTAGTAATATGTATTTGTCGTCATCCTGAAGTAGGTCAGTCGTGTACCAGGTCTTCCCAACATGTTTCTGTAAGTACCAATAGTTTTTGTAATGAAGTATCGAATTTAATCTGTTAAAAGTAATGAAAACCAAAGGACGGTTGTTTGCAACGTTGTTTGCGCGGACTAATTTTCTCGTGTCGTAATACAGCGGAGCCGTCCTCCACGGCACGAGCCGGTACTGCGAGTCCTTAACCGCCAAACCTCACCTCACTCTGCAGCCACGAGCCAACAAACACGCTACACATGTCCTCTGACGAGCTCCTTCGTTATAACGTGGCCTCAATCTTTTAGCTTTGAAGCTCTTGTTTGTTTGCAACGCATGGCTCAGAGCTTATGTGGCAGACAATTTTCTAGGACAAAACACTCTGAGGCAAATACAAAATGAAGAACTGGGTTACTATTTCTACCTCAGATTATGTGAAAGGAAGGAGGCCAAAGTGTTTTTCAAATCACACTTATCGAGGAAACTTTTTGAAACACTGTTATTATTGATTCATACCTCACTTCGTAATTTATTAACGAATCTATTGTTTCCACAGTTAATGGAATTCCATTTAAATTTTCGATATCTCAGTCCTAACCAAATACTTCTGCTGAGATGCCCTTATTACGAAAATATATCATTTTACAATTTTCTGTTAATGTAGTATCTGAATTATCTAGTATTCATCACGACATTCAGTGTCATTCTAATTATCTAAGTAGATAGCAATTTCTGAGAAGTAACAAATATTAAGTACTCCTTACTTACTACAGTATTAGGTATGAAGTTATTCTGATTCTGGGTGAAATTTTATAGTGTTTGAGATTTTAAATGGGTTGCTTCATTTGGTAACGTACGTAACTGAAAATCTTCATAATCTGGTTAAAATGTTCTAGAAACAAAGGGAAACGCAACTCGAGAAATGAAACAGATGTAAACTTCATTTTTGCACTGAAAAACATCTATATATTTTTTATTTTTACTTACACCAATTAAGAGAATAACTGAACAATTATCTAGGCCTCAGACACACAGTTAAACTATCTGTTCGTTCGATAATATTCTCGTAATAATAATAAAATTCCGTGACGTCGTAATGACCTGGTGACAAGGTTCCTATTGGTTGCGCATTCCGTCCATGTCGTAGCCGCCTTAACCTAACCCGGCAATCCTGCCGGGTACAGAGGACATACAGTTTAACTTGGAACCAGAACCATGAAAGTGTTATGGCGTACTACACATTACACAGCAAACTGTGCCAGAGGTGAATGTTGGGTTAAGTGCTTATGAGAATCCCCACCGAGACAGGGATTCGAACCGGGGACCTTTCGATCTCCAGTCAGACACCTTAACCACTGAGCCACCAGACCACTCGATAGTATTCTCGAAGTGTCTATTTCTATCAGAAAACGATATTACAATTCCACATATAGCAAAGTCGTGTAATTTACTAATGCGATACGTTACTTCGAAAGTAAAAACGCATGATAAATAGTTTCTCTTGCAGTTCCAGTTGAAATAAAAGCTGAACTCGGGAATAAGGCTACGGCTGGTTCCTTCTTGCTTGCTGCTGTCAGCCAGAACAAAAGACATTATTGCAGTACATCCCTCTTTCAAGCTCGCCAACGCTCGAGCAAAGAGTACACTTTGACAAACACGAAAATCATTTGAGTCACGAATTATCTGATTGAATTAAAAATGATGTAACATCAAAAAGTTAAAATACTTAGTTACCAAAAATACTATATAAGTTACAAGTTACATTTATATATTTGTTTCCCCTCCTGTAAACTAACAATTGAGACGAATACTTAGAGTGCTAAAACACGAGATGTGTCTACTAACAGGAAGATTATTGAGATTTCAGAAATATGAAACAAAACCTAATTTACGTTCCTTGTTAATTATATGCCACTAATAAAGACAATACAGGAAACCTGCAATAGTCTGTTGGTGCCAGTGGATATTTCATTGGAGGTCATTACATAAAGCAATAAGAAAGATGATGGAACTATTACGACGTCATATCCTCGAAGCTAACAAGCTCTCTTGATGAGGAAAACGATCCGCAGTAAACTGTGGTGCCACGCCAGAAATGTTTAGAACAATGTCCTTCACATGAACAACGTCCTTCCTTTGGTAACATCGGATTACTGATCTGAAATTACTTTCAATATGTTTACCGTTTGTAATACTAGAATAGATGCTAATAACCAATTGAATACTTCTGTACCATGACTAACAGTCCAATTAATTTTTATTTATTATCGCTCTTTTTTAGTTCTCTTCTGCGACTGGTAATATTAAATAATCAGGAGGTTTGTGGGCGTAAAGAATTTATGAACACACACAGACTTGAACATTCCGAGCGTGAAGGGTGAGCGGTTAGCGCTCTGGGCTCCCATTCAGGAGGACCCTGGTTCGAATCCCCATCCGGGCATCCAGATTTTGGTTTTGCATGGGTTCCCCAAATCACTTCAGGTGAATGCCGGGATGCTTCTGTCAGTGTAGTATTTGAACCATGATGATTTATTTTATAATAATCATAGATTTTAACAAATGTATTATTCGATGCAGTTAGAGGCAGCCAAACCAGGTTGTAAGCGCTACCTCAGCGTGGACTTGTTATTCACAAAACCTGCTGATGCGCTGAGTCAATACCGATTTTAACTGGCTAATGACGTCAATAGGGTCTACCTCCGAAGTAAAGACATATTTCTTGCTCTCAGTCCGCGATTAGCTATCATCGAATCATTATGGTTAACGAACAGCTAGGCCAACTCTCTTAAACTTCAGTCTGTACACCATGTAGGCCTTCGTTAGATCATGGGGCAGGCATTCCATCTGCCATTCAGTGTCCATTCAACCAATCATTAATTCTTCAGCCTATCTTCAGTTAGATGCAGAAGCATCGTTCATAGGCGTAGCCGGACAAATCCTTGCAGGTCATATTATCAACTGTATTGTCTATAGTCTTCACTGATTATTAAATGGGATTCTGTGAACAGTTAGCTGCCTGTTCTCATTCATCAGGATAGATTCTCAGCTAGCCACTTAACACGAGCTAGTCTTCGTCATCCTAGGTTGCTGAACCTGTTAGTCAGCTGGTGTCAAACTAATTCTGACTTAATATCATCTTTAGTAGCCCACTAGACTGGACAGAAGAGCTTCGTATCAAAATACCAGAGATTTCTTCAGCTACACAAACGTCACAAGGTTAGTAAACTCTCCTCTAGATTTCCACCACAAATCCACCACTCGGCTACCCTTTCAGTGCTGTCACTTAGACAGGACTCTTACACTTCCTTCACAAGGCCATGGCCGAATTCCTTCGCGTTCCTTGTTCCTAGTCCCATCTCGCCTCTAATGACCTCAACATCGACGATGCGTAAAGCCATAAGAAAAAAATTAATCTCATATTATCTGCGCTGTTATAATATTTCCAACTTTCGCCTTGTCTCCTAAATGCCACCTTCTTTGTAAACAACTGGCCAATAGTTAAAACGACAGACTTGTTTTGAACAATCATACCGAGCGTGGTGGTGTAGCGGTTAGCGTTCTGGCCTCGCATTCGGGAGGACGGTGATTCAAATCCTCGTCCGGGCATCCAGATATGGGTTTTCCATGGTTTCCCAAATCACTTCAGGCAAATGCCGGGATGCTTCCTTCAAAAGGCTATGGCCAAATTCCTTCCCATTCCTTGTCCCCCATCCTTTCCCGGCTCTATAGACGTCGCTGTTAAGAGACGTTAAGCAGTTAAAAAAATGAACAATCATGAAAACAGAGAATGACGTAGCCAACAATACCAACTGCTTTTTAGGCACTGAGTAGTTCTTAGTGTTTTGTGTCCCTTCAACAGCAGAAGTAATTTAACAGAAAGGTTACTGTTCACAAGGTGACAAATAAGTGTATTTTTTCAAAACTGAGAAAATCTTGGGCATCGGTATCTAGGTGTATCATTAAGATGTGTTTGTAGTACCAGGCTGCCTCTCTGGCATTTTGTGCACGCGTGACCCCTACCAACAGTTACCAAACCAGTTTGAAAGTCAACATTTGGCCGCCCAGTTACTGGTCTTGATTATAGGGTGTCATCCGTATTCTTACTTAAGAGTCTTAACTAAAGCTTCTCCATCGAGGCACGTACCTTGGTCATACAAAATGCGATTTAGAGAAAATTTTCTTTTATTTAAGACACCAAAGAGTATACTAAATCTACGTGTCTACACACTTTCGGATAGATGTATCCACTTCATCGCTGAATGCCAAATCGGTAGAACTAAACGCATGGAGAATTAACATATATTCAAGTGTTAACTTCACCCGATGCCTTTAGTGTTATTTAAAATATGCCATCTAACTTTATCGGATAACATATATTATCTCTGAACTTAAAGAAATCCGAGTCATTCTCTCTGTGTGGGAAGAATGATGAGAAATACGTCACATCTGAGGAAAATCGAGATAAGTTTTATATCTCCACATCACGAGCATACATTATAATATAAATTGCAAGCACACTGTCATTAATAATTAATTTTTCTGATTCTGTTCCATTTTTCTATATTGCTCATTCTTTGCTACATTTAGCATCACTGTGTTTCTGATTACCTTCCTTAACAAATATTACGGACAACAATTACCTTCTATTATAATTAAAACATCATTTTGGTTAACGAGTTTCTTGTATGTAGGATGTATGATTGTATTTGGTGAAGTTTGACATAAAATTTAATATTAGAATTCATGATCTGACCGTAATGAAAAATAATTTCAGACAGGGCCTCATTGAAGCATACGCTAAATAGGCTGTAGCCTGTATAGACCCGCACAGCAAAAAAAAAAAATTGAAAAATTAAAAATATAGATATAAAACGTGCAAAGAAGGTAATCTATTTTCGAAATTGTTTTAACACTGAAAGCCCTGAAATGTTCCTGAAAACCGAAAACAATATTCTCGCTTACGTGGTTCAATCCTTGGAAATACAGGTGTACAGTAAAATAACATTTCAGTGCACCTATAACGAAAAGTAACAACTTAGCAGCACATCAATGAGGACTGATAATCATTGTAATAAACGGTTACAATATACAATGGTCTGGGAGTAGATTGAAGTGTATATATGTTAAGCTAATAGACCGGAAAAAAACCCAACCAAAACGCGATGTGGTTTCTTTAAAACGGTCACAACATGTTATTCGCGTCGTGGCACTAAAAAAAAGGTCATAACGCATTTTGGCTATCTCAAAAAGGCCACAAAACGAAATTCTCGTCGTGGCTTTCACGATATTTGATCTCAATGCGCTGTGAACGTTAGCTGATGCAACCACTCGTACAGTAAAAGCGAAGCTGCACGCTTATTGGCGGAATACCCTTAGTTCCAGAAAACTCAGTCGTGATTGGCTTGAGTGGCCAGTTATTTCTAGCCGGAATGTAATAAATTTCGAATTTTACTACTTTACTTTGTGTCTTCGTTGATACGGGAGAATAATTCCTACATATACAGTTTGTAGTCCTCCTCCAATATTTAATATAATAATTTCAGAAATAATTAACTGAGTTAAATTTGTCTTTATTGAAGCACAGCTAAAAAGTGTATACCTAGGAATTCTACTCCAAAGACAAAGAAGACATAAACACAAAATAAAAGCATAATGAAGCTAATTTTCTCTGAAAGACACTTGACTGGTTTGATACAATTCACTATATTTTCCTATCTTAAGGTGACGTCTTCATCTCAACGTATCCATTACAACCTACGTCGTCAATATTTGCTTCATATATTCTAATCCTTATCTCCCATTAAAGCTATTTCCTGCAACTGTTAATTTACTAACAAATTAACCAATCCCGCATTTCTTTGAATGTAACCCACCAACCTGTCTCTTCTTTCTGTAAGATTCTTCCACAAACTTCTTTATTTGCCAATAATTTCCACAGCTCGTCCATATCGTAGTTTATCTGTCCTCTTTAAGTCCTGTTAAAATGCCAACAAGTGTATGCTGCAGGGTACCTGTATTGTCTGTAACGTACTCGTTCCCTTTTTAGCACTAGACTAGGAAAGGCCAAATGCAGTTTATCAACTTCCGTAATAAAGTAGAGTTTTTAATTCTTATACAACAGTTAGGTTGGATACTGGTAAGTAAGAAGACTGGTGACATTAAAGGAACTATTACCGTTAACTTTTTCGATAAATTTTAATCATTCATTAAGTGCGAAAGTAATATACAATTTTTATTATGAAGAGCATAATTAAACAATTAAGTCTATGAACCACACATTGCAACAAGTCCTCCGCTTAACGTATTTCAGAAATATTAAAAAAAATCTAATGCAAAAATAAATTATGATCTCTCACTGTCTGAACAAACAAAAATGTGGAGAGACCACAAAGTAATAATTGCATTATTTATGCTGCCTGCTTCAAAGAAACTAGTTTATAATTTCTTCAGTATTTCACTCTCATTACTCCCTAATCGTGCCTCAATGTCGAGATTCAATGAAATCCCTATACAGAATTTCTTTTGCGAACACAACTCTCTGCGCTCTATGAGATAAGTAGTTAATCAATATGATCCAAAAATTTTTGCACCATATATCAGAGATACTAGTGTAGTAGAAACACTGATGCCTGCAGTTCAGAAGAATGTAGCGAGCCTGGCACTCGGAAGGACGCTTAATCGATTCCCATTCGGAAATCCAGATTTAAGTATTCCATGGCTTCCCAAAATCACTCTGAGCGAATGACTAAATGGTTCCTTCGAAAGGCCGTAGTAGAATTCCTTCCAGTTCCCTGCCTTCAGTCCTTTCCCGCATGTAATAACATCGGCATTAACGAGGTGTAAAGCTCGAAGAAACTAAATACATAAGAAACCAACTGAGAAAAGGCAGCTACATTTTGAGCGATTGTTGCTATTTCTGTTGGACCGAGGGATTAACAAGATTTTTTCAAGAAAAGGGAATAAATATTGAGATGGTACTCAACTAATTGAGACTGCGTCAGGAAACTATTATCTGGATCACATTTATTCCTTCCATTGAAATCATTCCACACCTCTGCTCTGTATACCGGTACGTTCTATTTTTAAATTGGACTGAATCGTGGCAGCCCCAAACGATACTCTCACAAGTCTAATGAAACAACGAAAACGCGAAATCATGTGTGCTCTTGAAGACCTCGCCATTCGTCATTCTAAAGTGGAAGAGCTTAACAGGCAGTCTGATCTATCATCAACCAGCTGCTCTCATCTATATGTGGAGGGTAAAGTTGCCACTCTCCCACAAGGACACAGCTGTTATCTCGGCGAGGCAGGAAGGGAGGGGATAGTGGGATGTGGAGTGGGGCAGAGGAATATGACATTGAACCGCCAGTTGAGTATAAACAGAGTATAGGCTACATCTCGTCTTCAGTCATAGCACAGCGTTCGTGATGACATTGTCGACCATTTTGTGTCAAGCAGGAGAAAGAGAATAAATTATTTACGACTAAGAGAATAAAATTTATCGGAAAGATTATCGTTAATCGGATAGGCGAATTCAATCGAAGGTTTGTGCCGCCGGAATAAATAGTTGCTATGCTTCCCAGGAATCACCGCATCCTGTTATTGAACGCAGACGTTTCAGCTCATATGCTTCTGCCTTTTTTTAGAACAGAATTTCACCGAGATGTGTCTGTATTTAGTAGTACGTTTGATTACCACGCGCTGCTATACTCGGGAAGCACGTGTTGGTGTCTAAGGACAATCGAACAAATAATCATGATGGAGAATGAAAAACTGTTTCTTAATGGCACCATACAACACTACGAGTAATCAACAAAGCTAAATTTCGCGATTATTAATACTCTCCTATATCTTCAGTGATAGCAAAATCGTAGTTTTTTTTAAAAAATATAGTTTCTAGGATACGTGCCGACTTTTAGAGAGAAATGAAAACTATCTAAAACTATAATAAAACCATATCACGTTCAACACACATGACGTTTGTTTGTTGGTATCTTATTTAAAATCTTGAAGGTTTGCCGAATTCTGAAAATCATCTTTCTACTTTATTATCAGTGTTGTGGTAAAATAAAAAAGCAAGGAGGCATAAATTAATCAAAATTTAATCAAGTGCTTTGAGAAAAAGTGCACCCAAGTAAACAATAAACCAAAAAATCTGAGAAATAAAACTAATGTGTTTCTAACATTTTTTTTTTAAAATTGGCATTTGGCTACTAGGCCATACAGCCAGCACTATGTGATTTTTTTTTTTTAGTTTGCAAGTATGTATTGGATTACTCAATGTATTATAGATTCTTAATTAAAACCACCCATGCCCGAGGCCGGACTCGAACCGGCGACCCCTGCAACGCGAGGCTAGCACGCTATCCCCTACACTGTCGCGGTCGGCTTTCTAAAGGTTAAAACAGGATTCCAGAGTACCAATCGAAAATAGTGGTGACTGCCCGGCGATATGGCGCAGTTTTAGAACGGCCGCTGATAACATTGTGATCGTGAGTAGCAGCTCCCATTACGTAAATGTCCATGGGCCTTCCTTACGTGATTCCTAAATATGAATCTTGCCCCAACAATTGTTCTCAGTGGAATGAAAGCTGCAGTAATTCATAACTTGACGTTTCAATATCCTTTGTATATGTTACGTCTTATTTCACTGGCGCAAAATTTTAATCCTTATTTGCTAACAACTTAAGCCAAGATTTTGACTCTTCAGTCATTAAGAGTAGCTGACTGAAAAATTTTGGAATAGAAAATTTGTGACTCAGTGAAAGTATAAACAAAAGGTTGCTCACCTTCTTCCCACGTGCATTACTGAAATGAATATTTCCTTTATGTCTAGCAGTACTATCTGAAGTTAGATGAAGTAATAAGATAGTGACCTCAACATTACACTGCAGAGAATCCAAAAAGAATTCTGCTCTTTCTAAAACATCTGACAAGATATGCAAATCATATTTTGAGAGATTTCATTTTCTACATCTATGAACGGGTTCCATTCATTGCCACTTCTGATGTTTCATAGTTTCCATGAGATATTTCGCGTGAAACGTTAGTTGGGCAATAAGGATTTCATGTCTGGCCGGAAATTAAATACTGTTAAGGTAGGTATTATCTTCCATATTTAAAAACTTTTATCTTTTAGCAGCAATTGGGATAACTACAACGTTCTCCCAAGCCAGACTATTTTATTCAGAATTTAGAACAAACGCAGATTATATTTTTACAATTATTAAACAATCTTTGTCAGAACTGAGGGATAGAGACGTGTTCGTTTTGAATCGGTCGCGCGCAGTGCGATCCACACGCATTTTTGTCGTAACGTTTGTGTAATGTTTACTCAAGAAATCCCAGGTTACTTGAAAATTATAAAAAGGAATTATGACCGAGCGTGTTGGGTGACCGATTAACGCTCTCGCCGGGAGTGGTTTCGAATCCCCGTCCGGACATCCAGATTTGGGTTTCCATGGTTTTCACCAAATCACTCCAGGCAAATGCCGGGATGCTTCCTTCAAAAGGTCATGGTCGAATTCCTTCCCGTTCCTTGCTTCCCCCCCCCCCACCCGCAATCCTTTCCCGCCTCTGATGAGCTCGACTTCAAAGAGGCGTAAAGCAATAACCAAAAATAAGTAAAAAACAAATAAAATAAAATAAAATGAAATTTATTGTTTACATTTAAAGTTTTTTTTCTCGTTCAGGATATTAAAACAATTGAAAGTCGCAACAAATTTTCAATAAAATGCGTTAGAGGAGAGCAGAAATTGGGTGTTCCCGAACATTCGGGCGTAGTGTTCGGGAGGACGAGTTCAAATCCTCTCACTTCTCTGAAGGTTTCGAAGTCGACAAGACATAATTAACAAAGCATAGGCTAATAAAGCAAACAACCTGAATGTGTGATGAAAACTGTTCAAATGTAAGTTTCTTTCTGCAAAGCAAAATTTAAGGCTATAACAACAGAGGTTCGCAATTAGTGACTTGGTTTGAAGTTTTCTTCTCCGACTTTGATAGTAAAACGTCTAAATACTGCCGTCATGTTTGGTGGTATTCTTTAGTGACTGTCTATACTATTTTCATATAGATATTATGTGGCTTAATAATACATCTGTGAGAGTAATCTGAAGTCACAGTAAATTCGCAGACAGCAGGAATACAATTAAGGACGCTTCCACTGTGCGAAGCAGTAGCTGAGAGCTCGCTACAGCGAAATCTTGTTTGCCTGAGGACATTAGCAGCGCGTGGCGGAAACAGAGGTCAGCCATACCTTCACTGCATTGTCCCTTCGTCTCTAGCGCAGCTTAGTTTACACAAGTCTGTAATACTAAAGAAGGACTCAATGCAGATATGAAACTATCACTTAACATGGAACTCCACCTGCTCATATACAACAGATTGAAGTAATATTTTGTGCCTTCGTTTAAACCCCTTTCGTCAGGTACCATGTTAGAATTTAAAGTTTAGTTAAAATAGTACTAAGCACGAAATATACATGAAAGCCGTCAAATAACACTTCGTGAAGGCGATACCGGAGAGAAAGTAGTTGTTAATCGAACCAGTCCCCACAGCTGACCGTGAGGTAAAAGGATTTGTGGAGGACGGGTGGCACATGAGGCTTGACGGCGAGAGTTTAAGGTGTTTTACTGAGGATCGAAATGTCCCTAATTAGAAATGGTTCCTTCAAAATCACAGTCGAATTCCCATTTCTATGCCGGCTTTATTGAACTCTATGTAAAAATCTTTAGTACCTCGATTATATTGTCCACATAGTCTTGCCATTATAAACTTAAGTAACAAATTGAAGTTCAAAAATAGTGAGAAAGAGGCAGCAGAAATTTTAAGGAATACGAACATCAACGAAGGTAGCGGCCTTTTACTCTGCGATGCTTGGCGACTGTTGTTGCTATGACAACATAATCATAAACAGTAGCTCTGAAGAAGGCTGTAGGATACCAGCCGAAAGCTCAGGTATTTCAATAAACAACACGGCATAACCCGAAAAGCTATTAACAATGTACTCCTTCATTGTTGCACTGTCCTACCTCTTTCTGTCTTCAGACCACTTTCCTTCTTCTTCTGCCTTGGGATCATGGTATTCAGTATCTGCTATCAAGAAGTCTCTTTCCATAGAATCTTGTTCACTGATATTATTTCGTCTCAGATTTTTCTCCCAAAAATAATTGAATATATTTTTTATTATCCAAGTGTCATCTATGCGTGTCTAAAAACATTAATAATTTTTTCTGATTGATTTCGTAATTTTTTCAATATTCTTCCTTATTCCATAGTGCTATATTTTTAATAGACAGTTCAGTTATTATTGAGTTCATTAGGTAAATAGTTTCTCTAAAGTTATTTGTGCTTACGTGCTGCTATAAATCAATGACTGCAATGTGTGTTTCAGATACTGAAGGAGTGCTGGGATTGACTGCAATACTACTGATTAATCCCAGTAAGTTACAGCAAAGTCGAATGCAGGTGTTGTTATCGTCTGAGAGACTGGAATACGACTCCCTGGTCCACGTGCAGGGAGCCCTAGTAATTGGCGGCTGATTGCTGGTTGGTGGGGTAATAGCATCGCCTCCCTGCCCCTGATTACCCTCCAATGTCCTCAGGCTCTGGTTTTCATCGCAGCACATCACTAGCGGACAAAGACATCTGCCAACACGTGTGCAAAACCACCTCAACACAACTGGTTTTCAATTCTTTGTACCTCTTCTAGAGAATGAGCTTACTACTACTACTTTGAATCAGCTCCGTTATGGTGAAATATTAAAATAAAGTTTCGTGGTCGTTGTATTAATACAAGAAATGACTGGTAAAAATGCCTTGGACGTTAATAGAGATTTAAATTGGTATTAGAATATCACACATGCAAACCATCTACTGTTTACAACTATCACCCAAACGAATGGAAAACAACACATTCGTCAGATAGCGAACCAGTCTCGAAGGGTGACCGGTTAATCCGCGACACTAGTATTAGGGAGGAAACCCTATCCTGTCATCCCGATTTCGATTTCCCGCCCTTTTTCGTAATCACTCCAGGCAAATGCCGGCATGGTTGCTTCATCGAATTTCTTTCCTTCTCTATGATTGTAATGATCGACCAATAGCAAATCCTTAAGTATTAACAAAAAAAGGATGAGAAGAAACGTGTAACTATATATATATAAACAAAAACCGCATATATCTGTTTCAGAAAAACTAAAAATCTACTTAGCAGATCTCGATGGAGTTTTAACCGTTTTGAAGCTTAGGATCAGAATTGAATCGTTTGGTATTTCTACATAGCTTCGGATCAATAAATAAAATTCAGAAAGTATAGCGTAAAAAAAATAAAGCTCCAATACTAACCGAATGTTGTATACGTCATACTTCGTAAAAAAATAAATAAATAATACGTCAACTACCAGTTCCTTACTTAAAGTTCAGTTATTCATTCTGTAGACCCCATTGACGGACCACCTGAATGCGAGGAGGAAACTACATAAATTAATAATTACGAAATTAACGTCAGTGAACATCGTTGTCTTCGATGTTACCTCAGGCTACGAAGCTACAACCTCTGACTACAAACAGAACCTATGCATAAATGCTGCTTTTTGCGTGAAAGTGAGCATAATGTGTTATCAATGAAAGCAATTTTGGAAAATAATTCTGAATACTTGATATACAACTGTTCATGTATACAATAGATTTAATTTTTGAGATTCACTGCCAGATGAAGTAGCATAATGAGAATTTTTTTAGCATCAGTGGCAGATGAGGCAGCATAACGAGACCCACTTAATGTTTGATACTGTGAAAACTAAGTCAGAATCGGTTGAGCTCTTTTTCATGTTATGCTAGATTACTCATAAAATAAACATGCTGAAACGTCTTAATGTATACATTAAATTTTAACTTTGACCCAGGATTTCATATTCTGAAAATCCAATCAAAATTTGTTTTCTGCGTGATGCCAGAAAAAACACACACACACATATACACATTTTTATCTACGCTGTATGTATTAATGTGCGTTTTGTACATATTTAGATTTTCGAGCAGAAACTTTAGTTGATGTTTTAATTAGGTTGAAATGTACCCTGACCAATATGAAAACTGATATTCGTATCAAAGCATCCAATCTATCCCATTCTTGGAACGGAGAGGATAAATCAACGTTTAGTTTAGTACAGCAAATGTCCGGTACCAAATTAATGAAGCTTGTTACGCATGAATCTTTTCGGACGAATAAAAATAGTGTACGGATAAATGAACTCCAACCTATCCATTTCTGGGTAGGACGCGGGTAAAACTAGGTTTGTTTTAATTCTGGAAAATCACTGACGCGAATTTAATTAAACTTGGTGTACACGTATCTCATTGGGTTAAATAAAAATAGTATACAGGAAATTTACCCCCACCATAATGAGCAACGCCGAGCACTTTGCTAGTCAACCTATACACTCAAAACCCAAGACGACTGCGCTTTGTTACAAGACGATATTATGAAAATAATCGCGTGGTGTAAAGACTGGCAGTTGGAGTTAAACGCTAAAAAGTGCCAAGTCATGCATGTAAGTTAAAACGTGACACCATTTAGCTCTGAATATACAATTAATAGTACAATCCTTAGAATGGTAGATTCCGCTAAATACCTAGGGGTAACAATTCGTAATAATTTGTCGTGGAATGAGCATATCGAGAATGAAATTGGGAAAGCAAATCGTGTGCTCCGATTTCTAGGTCGTAGTTTAAATCAATGCACTCCGGATGTTAAATCGATTGTATACAAGTCACTAGTGCGTCCTCACTTAGAATATTATTGTTCTGTATGGGGTCCCCATCAAAAGGGGTTAACGGAGGCATTAGAGAAGGTCCAAAGAAGAGCCGCCCGGTCCGTGACAAGTATATATAGTTGGAAGGAAAGCGTAAGTGCGATGTTGAAGGAGTTAGGTTGGGAAGACCTGAAACACCGAAGGCGTTGCTCTCGACGGAAGCTAATTGAAAAATTCACGCCTGACGTATTTCGGAATGACAACAAACAAGTATTGCTACCAGCAACATTCATATCTCGGAATGACCGCGAAAATAAGATAAGAGAAATCAGGTCCAGAACCGATTCATTTCTGAACTCATTTTTCCCACGAGCGATTAGGGAATGGAATAAAAATGGTTTACCGGGCGAGTAAACTTAAAATCCGACAGGAGTAGCTTTCGATAAAGCACTCTGGCCATCCTGATCTGGGTTTTCCATGGTTTTCCCGGATCACTCCAGGCGAATGCTGGGGTGGTTCCTCACATTAGCCCCTGGGCGCCTCCTGCCATATCCTGTATATCCCTTCCAAACTATTACCCTTTCGGATAGGTGCAATGCACCCTCCACCGCACACTTTTAGTGAATCACGGAGTAATAATAATAATAATAATAATAATACAGTGCCACAAAGCGTCTATTATCTTCTTTTTATGCTAATACTAAAGAGCTTACGCGAACGCGATGAGTTTTGGATACGTTATCTTACACATCACTTTTTGTCACAGCTTGTTCATTTCCTCCAAACAATGCTGATAGATCGGGTTGAGATTCTCCGCGTCTGTCAGACAGTCAACAACTGCGTCAGTGAGACTGTGCCGGAAGCTGAGTTGCAGCTCTGTTGCTGAGCAAAGCGCATCGCAGAAAATTGCCGCGACGTTTTAGGCGTGTCGAGTGTCAAGCGTTCCCACGCCGCACTACATAATTCATGACCCCGCGGTCCGCGCCACAACCTTCACACCAAAGTGGTTTCACCTTTCAGATTTGATCGAGTTGGCGCCTGTGTGAAATGTTATCATTTCAGTTCATTATCTGCATCGACTCAGTCGCAGTATGTACTGCACCACTGCATAACAATGTTCACCTAAACCAGGGGTCCCCAAACTTTTTATCACGTCGACCCCCTCACAGAACATTTGTCTTCTCATCAACCCCCAGATTAAACGTTTAATAAAAACCAGTGCTGGATCTGGGGGGGGGGGGGGGGTGTACACCGGGGCGCCAACTTCAAGGAGGCGGCAAAATCATGTTTGCAGGGCGGCGATTTAAGTCACGGATTTTTTTTTTTTTTTTTAGCTCTACTAGTACACTGGGCGCCGGGCGGCGACAACAATGTGTTTGGCCGACAATCGAGGCGGCGACACTTGGGGCCAGACGGCAAAAATGGGAGCTGCAAATAATGTTGCAAGGGGCGGCATTCCTACAGTTTTTGCCCCTGCTCGAAAAATTCCTGGATTCGCCACTGATGAAAATTTTAAATCATTTTTAGCATTTTTGATGCTAAGCGATAAGGAGACTTGCATAACAACACAAAGAAAGTATTTATAGTTCCCACACCTTAAAAAATCCACCCAACAACACTAACAGAAAAAGGGATATTTTACACTGTTATTATAACCGTAAAAATAATTAAAAAATTATAGATAGATGGAAACTAGCCTATAACCGTAAGTGTCATAAAATGTAAAACACAAAATAATCATTGAAAATTTAAATAAATTATATTCGATGAAAAAACATCTGCCATTTTACGACTACTGTTAACATACCTTTTTATTAAAGTAGCTGATATTAGTGAGATGGATGGGTCTGAAGGGCAGCATCAAGATTACTGATGTTCGGTTGAAAATTGGTAAGTTTTAGTCGCAAATCACCACGGTTTTCCAAGTTCAGTCTGTTTCTCTGTTTTGTCAAAATAGCGTTCGCGTGGCTAAAGCCAGCTTCAACCATGTATGAAGTTGGGAATGCAAGTAAGAAAGGTTCGGCTTCTGCTCTGATCTTGGGGTATTTTGTAGCAATATTGTTATTGCTCCAAAATTCGCTGAGATTTTTATTTTTAAACAACGCTTTAGCTTCCAGATCTACGCATATTTCAATCAGTTCATCTTCTAAGCCACGTTCATTACCTTCATTATCAACCTTAACATCAAATGGAGAAGCAAACCATTCAGGAACATGCATGTTCTACAAGTCTTCGAAACGTGCTTTGAATTCTCTTAATTTATCGAGATGTTTAATATATATCTCCAAATCACGGTCGGGTATCTCTTCATTTTCTTTTAGTAGTCGAATGTTTGAAAAATATTTAAAATTTTTACGTGCCAGTGAAGATTTTAACAGGTTTATTTTTAGTTGTAAAGGCCATTATAATTGTTCGAGCTTGAACAATTGTAACATTTTTTCCTTGCAAACGCTTCTGTACTTCGTTAAATTTCGAATAAAGATCTGCCAAATAGAACAAGATGGTTCTTGCACTGTTTTAACTCGTCACATAGTAATGGATCCACATTCTTAAGAAACTCTGCAGACGAGTCGTACAAGTCAACAAACCTCTGCAAACTATCATCTCTTGTCAACCACCTTACCTCAGTGTGCAAAAGTAATTGATTGAAAGGTTCATCATTTTCTTCACATAACTTCGCAAACAATCGGGAATTGAGAGGATGAGCTTTAATTTTATTAATTGACGTAATGCACACTTTTAGAGTATCATGCAGGTCGCCACTCAATTTTTTGGCTACAAGATGCTGCCTGTGTAGGACATCAGTGAACGGTACGTACATTAGGAACCTTTTCCTTCAGAAAGACGAAAAATCCTCTATAACGGCCTACCATAGCAGGTGCACCGTCAGTAGCTACTGCAGTAATATTCCCGAAAGGAATGTTGTGCTTGTTCAAATAATCTTGCAAACATAAAAAAATTGTCTCACCTTTTGAAACAGTTTGAAGATATTTAGCAAACAGAAATTCATCAACAGTGTCATTCAGGGATGGACTATGGAACCTAACATAAACCATGAGAAGATTTGAACTTCCGAAAGTTGATTCGTCAAGTTGAATACCAAACTTAAAATGCTGGAGCTCAGAGGTCAAAGTTCTTTCCACATCATCGGCCATTTCCTCTATACGTCGCTGCATAGTATTTGCACTCAATGGTATGCACTTCAAAAATAGTTGAGAGTCTTTCTTCATAATATTTTCAATTACATCTTTTATAGCTGGTACTATAATCTCTTCACCAATAGTGTACGGTTTGCCTTTCTTTGCCATGTTAAGAGAGATGCTTTTGGTTGTCCTCAGTCCTCCTTCACTATCAGCGCTAGCAGATGACTTCAAATATGTACTTAAATTTGGCCGAACTCTCAATTTCTCTTTTAGCATTTTGAAATACTCAAAATCTCTGTTTTTCTTATCAGAATGGATCCTTTCCAAGTGGTCTTTTATTTTCGCCGGCTTCTTAGCATCATTGCTGAAAGTTTTTCAAATACCAAGCACATAGGAATAGTTTCATTAGCAGAAGATGGCACAAAACCATATTTCAAATACTCGTGTGAATATTGTCTGCATTTCTTCTTAGCACTGGTAGACGACATCGTAGGTATTAAACTCAGATTTATAATATGAACAACACGATACGATCGCAGCACAACAAAACAGCAGCAGTAAGAGACGCAACTTATTACCGCACAATCTATAAAGAACTGCCTGTTCTTGCTCAGAGTGCATTGTTGCTACTTTTTGCTAACAATAGATATCTAGACTTGAAGGAATAATAATTACATCTAAAAGTAACCTATTCAATAGAATTAGATAGGAAAAAGATAAAAAAGAAGTATCTAAATTTAATGGTTTTCGGTATATTACGATATCTTCTATGTAAAGGACAAAATCTACATTTAGATATACAATACATAGAGTGGCTTTACGTCTCGTCGACAGCGCGGTGACTAGAGGCGGGATGGAACTGCGGAGAAGGAACTGGAAGGAATTCGACCATGGCTTTTTGGAGGAAGCATCCCGGCATTAGCCTTGAGTGATTTGGGGAAACCATGGAAAACCCAAATCCGGATGCCTGGACGGTGATTCGAACCAGCGTCCTCCCGAATATAAAATGCTTAAATACCCGAAGTAAATAAAAAATAAAGTTTTAATACTTGTTGAGTTCATCTCGTAGCTTAGGTAAAATAAAATAATTGTGATGTTGAACTTCTTTCTTACCCCAAAGACGGACATTAGAAGAGACACAATTCGTAAATTGGTCTACATTCGTTTCTCACAGGAACAACCACTAACAAACCAGCAATGCGAGTGAAGAATAAAGCGGCGAAATCAAACAGTTTGAACGATAAGCTTTGCTCCATTATTACCTCACCGCTTTGCGCCCCAGTAAGAGTCACCGCAACAATCCAATTGGTTTGTTTGTTTTCGCTGCTTTGTACTTCGCTCTCGTCGTTGCTATGCTTTCCTCTCCAGTATGTTTTCTCCTTAACACATACCTAAAGCGACTCAAGTTATAACGGGGCTAGTCAGTTATTTTGGATTTTTGTTGGAATATTCCCATTTTTTCCTAGACCATTTAACTGATCCTCTTTTTTATCAATCGACCCCCTTTCGACCCCCGGGTATTAATCGACCCCCGGAGAACTCTTATCGACCCCCAGGGGTCGATACCGACCACTTTGGGGACCCCTGACCTAAACCCAGGGCCGGCGCTAGGAATTTCGGGCCCGGAGAAAAATGGGCGACCTTTTTTTTAGCTCTACAATCTGGCATGGCGGACAATGGGCAGATTCTTGGCTTCGAGGCCTGGGGGCCCCTGCTGTAACCGGTGATCGGGGCCCCCCCATCAGCCAACGGGCCCGGGTACATTTGACCCGCTTACTACCCCCCCCCCCTTCTTCCTATTACCGGCCCTGCCTAAACCCTGTGATTGAAATTGACATTACGGATCACTCGTGGTCAAAGAAGGGAACACCCGACTTGGTTTTTAACGTGAAAGAAGCCGAATGGCATTATGGTTCATTCGCACAATACGGGGTTAATTCCTTTCCCGTTAAACAAGATGCCAGTCAACCCTAAGGCCCCTGCTGATTCTTTTAAATAAAAAACAGCAAATTATGTTAATTATTTGGACTGAAACGCGCGTTCCGGGCCCGGTGATATTTTTGATAAAAGTTCACAACTGATCATAATATTTGGGACACCGCTATATTATAACTACTTCAGCCATACCCATCACTGATGTTAACAGCAAAGCAACAATTCGACCTTATTGTCACGTTATTGGCAACTTCAGTACGATGAAAGAGAATAATTTTGTTGCCTAGTAATCAAAGTAAGTGTTACGCTGGCTAGAATAAATCCCAAAAATTTTCCACTACTCATGGGTCTCTGGTAGCTATAGTCTACTTAACCCCTCTTATCGGCTACTGAAAATACTGAGAAATTTTTAATTTCGATCCTTATATCTGTATAAAAGTACTTTATATTAATCACAAACTAGATGATCCGTGTCACAAATAAAATGTTTATATAACAACTAGCGTAAGCCTGTGACCGTTTTTTGCGTATCGTCACGGGTCTAGAATATTTCAGGTTTTTAGGGTTAAAGATTATGACAGGTTGACCTGACTGACCAAATAAGAAATTTAGCTGTGTTTCACCTTTAGGTGAATAAAATCTCTGGGCTTGAAGAACTCTGAAATATTATTAGACGCATTGAAAACGGACAGGGACGATTGCGCTATCGTATAATTTTTTCAAAGGTCATACACTCGAACTTGCTGAAATACAAACTTGACTTGTATTTGACCCTTAAAGTTCATTCTGCAAAATTTGAATAATTTCTGCTTCGAAAGCATCATGTTTTTTTTTTTTTTTTATTGAGGCTGGGCAAACATTCATAATATAATCTTTGGTCATAGTGTTTGTAACATCCAAAGAACTTAATACAGATTCCAGATTATTAAACAGTTGAGCAACTCCAAAGAAATGAATTACCAGAATACTGGATTTGGTAACATATTTGGTCTGATGTCCACCTTAAATAACCTAATAATTCACGTACAGCGAACATGAAAAATAACCATTAACGAAAGTGATCAGTAAAATACATAAAAAGGAAATAAACCGTAATATATAAACATTGGTCAAGCAATAACATTAAGGAAAGTTTTAATTAAATTGAAATTTAGCCTAGGTCGGAATGACAATTGGCATTCATGGTTACAGCAGATACCATGAGTAATTTAAGTTTTTATGTTTCTTTTATGAGCCACATATTACTGAAAAGTACTCGTAGTTCCACATATTGTTTTAAGAATAAAATACTATGAAAAGCAAACTTAATTAATGTATTCTGGCAATTAATTTCATAGCCGTTGCTTAGCTATTAAATTGTGGACATAACTCGATTTTCTTGTAATGATGTCTCTGGCCGCTGTTCATTTGCGAGCGAAAGCTGACGCGCGACGTCACCATTCCCAGCCAATAGCTGTCGAGGTGAGTGAATGAGTGAGCTTAGGAAATTATGTATTAGATTGTATAGCAAAACCTGACCCGTGCGAAAATTTCATGAATAAAATACGATGGGTCGGTGGTTTGTAGTAATATTTTTATGATTTCACATGATGCATTCTATCCTGCGACCGTCTACTTTGATGTAAACACCTGAAGCTATCCATCCGTGGAAGCCGAACAGAACAAAAAACACACAGCATCTCTGTGATATGAGGTGCTGCTATCTAGCGGAACAAGATGATTCGTTATCGACGCCAACGAAGCCTAGCGGCTTGGCTATGAACTGTCTAATACGCGTGACCTTGATGGTTACAACTTTTAACCATTAAGAACCTAATTCCGAAAAAATCATTTCTTAAAAGCCGAGAGCTTAATATTTAAAATGATGTCTCACTTTTGGTTAGGTGTTATGGGAGATAAAAGGCTCGTAAAAAAGTTAGAAGTAATATTTATGATTTTTATTCAGATTTTTATGAAACTGTAGGTACTATTAACATTACCTGCACCAATTTCTCCGTATCAGAGTAATAATTAATATAAGGAACTTTAGGAAACTGTAGTAAAAACGTCAACATGTAAGAAGTAAATCTTAGTTTAAAAAACCTTATAATGTAACACTAATAACAGTGGATGGCATACTTTAAACCTTCGCTCATTGGTTGTTTTGCACCACATTTACAAAGAAACGTTGTAATTGACTGACCTAATTGTACGAAAAAGGATTGTCACTTTGAACACCGAAGTACACAACAGTTTGTTGATAAACAATGCGGTACAATTTAGCACCGTCACAATGGAAAGAACCATACCGTATATACCATTGAATGTTGATGGCGTTAAATTATAAGATCATAAGGTTCCGACGACTTTATTTTACCGCCTTCTAAAGGACCTGTGCTCTAAATTTCTGTACCGATGCTGGTGTGGAATATCCTGTCGGTAACTAACAGTAAATGGTGAGGGCGTGTAGTTATTACCAGCTCGGGATACAGTGTCACACTACGAGGAACAGTGTCACCACACATGTTTGAAGTAAGTGGCATGAAAGTGGCAATGAAGTCTTCAACACAATCCAGCGATACACTGGTGAAGACTTCGTTGCCATAAGACGCCGAGGAAGTCTCTGTTCTTACAGGTTTCAGAGTGGTTTGGAAACCTCACAATCGATGCGCCACGTGTTAATAAACTCATAGTGATCTACTAAAATTGTAGTGCAGTGGTTTACTTATGCTATACACACTTGCTCAGATATAGTCCGTGATTCGGATTCCAAGTTAAACTGTAGGTCTCGGACGAAAGGAATTGGCCGTCCTACCTCTAGGTATGCCTCCTGCGAGAGGATCCAACCAACCTTCCGGTTGTCGACTAAGTTAGTTTTCAGATCTAGTATTAATAAGCTATTCTTCTTCCCAAGTGAATAGAGAAAAGAAAGAGCCTTTTAAATTGTTACGGAGTGCTAGTGAAATTCTGATTGATGATTGTTTCAGTTTTATATTACTACTAAAATACAACATTATAATTTTTACGTCTATAGTCTAGCAATTGGATTTACAATTTTTAAAATTCGTTCTTACTAGAAAGCAACTGTACATCATTTTATTATTAATATTATTATTATTAAGAAATACTTACATTTTCTGTAGATAAAGGTTTAAAGTCATAATTTTGGGTAGTCATATAAGTAACACACAGGTTCCCAAACCTGTTCCTACAAATATAGTGAGAAACGTCAGTACGTCCACAATGAGGTGATTACATTCGGATATAGAGTAAGAAAGAAATATAATGCAGTCTAACGAACGAATCAGTAATTTGTCCATCTGATTCAGTGACTCCGAAAGTCAACGACTGAATGTTATTCCAACAAACTGGATGTACAATACCACTCGGCAAATTCGTTATCTTAGCGAGAGTAAAGTAGTTCAATCAAAAGTACTATCCTTAAGTGTGTCACAAAATCAATAGGTTGAAACACTCTGTTACAGATCTCACTACTAAGTATACTAGCATTTCTACTTTTGAAAGAAATCGCCCGTGCTAAATTAGTTCATTAAGGTTTCGACATCGTTTGGTGAGTTACTGTCGACAGTTAGCACTCTGGCATATGTTCCCAAGATTACCGATAAGCGAATTAGGTAGCGAATAGACTCCGGAACCGATTTTATGTATGAAAATTAAATTGACCATGTGTTGCGTTCATCTTGTGATATTTTTTATAAAGCATTCAGAGACCATTAAAAAAATCTTATGTATTCCTGCCTGGGACATAAGTGGATTCAAGTTTTGTATTTCTTGTTTTGTGTTTACTATTGCCTACATTTAGCACATAAAAATAATCTGTGTATAATTTTGATAAAGTAATAATAATTAAATTTTAGTTAAATGATCCAAAAGAAAATAGCTTTTAAAAAGGGAAATAGAAACAAAAAACGGTGCATGCATCTTTTGTAACGAAAAACGTAATCTTTTGGCACGAAACAACGAACTAATCCCCACTGACAAATTATTTTCATGAACTAAATTAAACGAAGACAAACAACAAATGGAATCTGTCCACAACCTAAAACTCAACTGGGATCGGAGAACCAAAGATGGAAAAAAATGGTGAAAACTGACACCAGACATTATAATTATGCAAATTTTCCATATTTGTGCGTTAGTGCTGGGTTGAAAATTAGAACAACTATACAGTATGCATTGTTTAAGAAAGTTTTTGTTTCACGCCTCTGTCAGTCTTTATTCTGTTATTTTCTCTCTGGTTATACTTAACAGAATTCGCTATTAAAAGTGTGACTATATATTAAGTGTTCGGTTGTTTAAAGCAATGATACCTTTCTATTGTCATAACTGTGCAGCAATTTCTAGGAAACGAAAAGTCTGTTAAACAGTAATGTTTAGGGATGGTTAGGGTGTGCGGCTGTACAGACCTGTTTGGCGGCTGCAGCAGGCAACCAGCCGACTGACTGAGCTCAGCCCCCGCTAATGGCGACATCCTCATTGCCACAGCTCGACTGCTGCACTATCGATATACGAGTGTTTCGACCTGTCCACCTCGACGATAGCAGCTCCACTTCTGCTCCCGACTATTACCCTCCAATGTTATTAGGAATTACAACACTCTGTTGTAGGCAGCGATGACAGAATATACCACGGATGTCATGGAATTGAGACATAACAGATTGCTTGATTGTAGAGGGATAGTATGGGACCCACGTTATAGATTCCAAATTCAAGAATTTGAAGTGTTACAGACGGAGACACTCATAGGTGAGCACTGATAAATTTATTGTAATGTGTTAATCTTAATCCCCGCAAGTCAGCTCAATTTGCTTACACTGTCGGAGCGGTTCAGAGCCTACCACAGATCTTGTGACTATTACAAGGAGTGTTTAATTGCAAGTAAGATACATAAATGGATTGTGATTGCATTTCTTAAGAGACACAGAATGGTTAATAATGAAAGCGAGTCAGTGAGGACACGAAGCGGTAGTAGAATGCCCCCTTGTGATGAAAGAAAGCCGCACTAAAAGACTAGGACTCCATTCCGATTTATAACGGCCCATAAACCGAGTGCGAATGCTTTTAGCAGTGACTTTGTTGGAGGCTCTGCAAACGTCACCTCGGAAGACTATACCCACTGGGGGCAGGAGGTTAACTTAATGTTTCACTTCTCTACATCTACATCTATACTCTGCAATTCACAATTACTGTGGGTGGCAGAGGGTGCTAAGCACCAATCCTATTTTAGAGAATTCCAATCCCGAACAGAACGAGGAAAGAAAGAATACATAAATGTATCAGTACGGCATCTTATCTCTCGAATCTTATCCCTTCTGTCATTGCGACCTAAATAGGTTGGCGGAAGAAGTATTTCGTTGCACTCGTAAATTAGAGATTTTCGCATATTCTCCAACAAATTTAAACGAAAACAACCTCGTCTGTCCGCCAAACAATCCCAGCCTAACCCACGTATCAGCTCTGTGACACTTACATAAGGACTGTAACTAGCGGTCACGAATCGAGCGGCTCTCCTCTGTACTTTCTGTAACGTGTCAATCAATCCCTTGCGATACGGATCCCAAATTGCACAACAGTATTCCAAATGCCGACGCACTAGTGTTTTGTACGCTATTTCCTTTGTATGAGCATTACGACCTATAAAACGTAGTTTAGAATTAGCTTTGCCTACGACGGAAGTTATGTGCAAGTCCTATTTCATGTTGCTTTGTACTGTTACGCCTAGATACTTCAGGAAATCGACCTTGTCAACAATTGAATTGTTAACTTTGTACTCGTGAGCTAACGGGGTCTTTTTATTACTTATTTGCATTGCCTTGCACTTTTTACAGTTAAGTGTAAGCTGCCATTTACGGCACCATTCCGAAATAACATCCAGATCGCGCTGTATTTCTAAGCAATCGTCAGAGCACCCCACTTCCCTATAAATAAGTGCATCATCAGCAAAAAAATCGCATCCTGCAATTAACGTTGTCACCGAGATCGTTTATAAAAATTAAGAAAGGAAGTGGTCCTGTTACACTTCCTTGGGGAACACCCGAAGTAACATCTAGCTTTGAAGAGGCTTCCCCGTCAACAACGACATACTGCGACCAACCAGTTAGAAAACAAGACGCGTCTTTGGGAGTCTAGCACAATCAAATCTGTCCCCGCGTGATTTTATTGTTAATGTTTGTTGCATGTACCGACGAATGGGGAACACGTAAGAAGACGGCATCTGGGAAAAGTTTCGAAGTATGGACATCTGCGGCCGAACGTCGCTCTGTTCCTAACTCGGTCGATGGGACCAGGCTACGCGATATAGACGACAGCTTGCTCCGACACCGTTAAGACAGCTGGAGGTACTACTACCTGCACCAACTGAGACCCGCATAGCAGGCACAATGGCTACCCGTGGATAGACAAGCTCCTGATTTCAGAAACTATCAACTATAAATTACATTGACTTTAACGAAACAACTAATGATCCATTTTATGAATTGTTTTCAATTAATAAAGTGATGAATTCAATTTTTCAAAATTAAATAATCAACAGATGTTTCATCATTCATGTTTGCTTTGCCATATATCACAGTATTCTATGTGAAAGATAATTCAGGCTCAAGAACCACACCCACTGTCATTTTATTAATAAATTAAATATGCTCATTAAAGGAGTAAATTCGATTTTTTTGCTTACAACTTACAACGTCGAAGTCATTAGCGAAGGTAAAGGACTGGGAGCAAGGAATAGGGATTCGGCCATGGCCTTTTGAAGGAACCATTCATACAGTGATTTGGCGAAACCAATGGAAATCCAAATCTGGAGGCCCGCACGAGGATTCGAACCCGTGTCATCTCTAAAGTGAGGCCAGAATATTAAGAGTAAGTTCAACACGCACTTTTAGGGCACTTCAACTTGGAAGGGTTGCAGATGAGGATAATAGATTTGTATCAGAAAATTATCGTAGAACTAAATAAGTGACTGATATAGGAGCTGGGTAGGGAGTCATCGGAAGACGGGAGGCAAGGGATGACAATGGTGGCAGCCAATAAGATATTCATTAGGCATGAGGCACGGATGGATGTTGGAGTAAAAGATAGTAGTAAATTTAAGGGGAAGTAAACACAAACTCTTCAGGCATAAGACAGAAGCCAAGGATACCAAAAACTTCAATAAATTATCGAGGGAGGTGTTTGACTTTAAAAAAAATTAATACAAATTTTTCTACTCGTCCGGTTATGTGTGTTTTCTTTAAAGTAGAGGTCTTCAGACTCTTTCCGCTGATTTTTAGCGATTTTTTCCCTAGAGGGGCAAAAAAAACCAGTCCTAGCACGAACTATGAATGTCGTCAGTCAGTTCTAAATGAGTACGCTTTTACGGAGATTTTAGTTTGAAGAACAGTAAAAGGTCAGGAAAATTGTGATAAGTGGTAGATGTACGAAAAAACCCACTGAAAACGCGATTCATAAAGTTGAAAAGCAAAAAACTTCTACAATATGCTTACGGTATAGTCAGACAAGTGCATTACCATTACAGATCTTAGAGCGCTGTTGCTTCTAAACCTCCAAAGTTTACGAAAAGAATATCAATTCTGCTGACACACAGCTAATTTTACGGTTATTGTCTAAGCAAAGGAATGTTAGTGTCTTCATCACAGATTACATGAATGAAAACGTCCTTATCAATCTTGAAGATTGCAAATAATCCATCAGCAAGAGAAGATTTTCGCGAAATAGGAATGTTATCATTTTACATTTACCAAATGTTCCATGTTTAATGCCCTTGACACATTGCTTAAACCTAAAACTACTAGTTGATACGCCAACTTTATTAACTAAATAGCACAGGAGAGACATACAGAGAGGGGGGGGGAGAGACAAAGTAAGAGAGAGACAGAGAGGAGAGAGAAAGTGAGAGACAGAGGGAGAGAAGGAAGGAGAGAGATTGACAGAGATGGGAGGCTAGAGAGCGAGAGACATGGGAGAGAGAGAGGGGGAAAGAGAATGAGGCACAGGAGAGGCAGATGGAGAGAAAAAGAGACAGAGGGAGAGGGAAGGGAAGAGAGAGGCAGAGAGAGGGGGAAAGAGAATGAGACACAGGAGAGGCAGATGTAGAGAAAAAGAGACAGAGGGAGAGGGAAGGGAAGAGAAAGGCAGAGAGAGGTCAGTAATGAGCGAGAGACATTGAGAGAGAGGAGAGAGAAGGGAAGG
Source organism: Vandiemenella viatica (assembly GCA_031002005.1). Taxonomy (NCBI): domain Eukaryota; kingdom Metazoa; phylum Arthropoda; class Insecta; order Orthoptera; family Morabidae; genus Vandiemenella; species Vandiemenella viatica. The sequence goes on from JARYHS010012519.1 coordinate 192,467,588, forward strand.
GATAGAGAGGGAGAGGAGAGAAAGGGAAGAGCGAAAGACATTGAGAGAGAGGAGAGGGAGGGAGAGAAGGAGAAACGGAAGGAGAGAGGGAGTGATGGGGAGAGAGGAGGGAGGGAGAAAGAAACATAAGGAGAGAGGCAAAAGGAAGAGAGAGAGATACATAGAGACACTCGCATTCAGACAGAGAGAGAGAGAGATAGATGCCAATGTTGGATAAAACGCTCGGAGTTATCCTTTTTGTGATGTTGATACTAATAGGCATGTTTCTGCCGCCATTTCGGTAGTCCCAATCGCACAGTTCTAAAGCCGAAAGCGAATCTACCAAGTGAATCAGGCAACATGACCTTTTACACTTGGCTGGTGAACTTCCGGCAGTAGCTCAAATCTTTATCTCAAAAAAAGAACAACAACTCGAAGATGTTGGGTGCCAGTCAAATCCGAGAAATGTATTAGAACACCTTTCACCGGCTTACTGTCTTACTGTGACGCTGGGTGTGATATAACAGGAGAGGTTGTAAAGTAAAGCTGGTAGACTGGCGTGACTGGAATGTTTATTGGCAGTTACAGGGACTTTTCTAAATGAAGCGTGACTGACGACTCTGGGGATTGGTCTCCCTCTCGAACTGTTTCATCCACTTCCGGCAGTCGGACTGTATCTTTTACACTTGACGCCCATCGTAAGTTCGTTCTCGTTCTGCTTTTAGTTTTAGAAACCAGAAAAAAGAAAACTGTTCCAACAGTAAGTTGCACGTAAAGAATCTTTCATGTAAGTAGACACTGGCACCAAATATCCATTTATCGACATGACGGTTAAAAAATGCGGCCCTACACAAAGAGATCGAATTGAGTGTCGGAAAATTCTGGTCATAACATTTTGTTAATAACATATCAACTCTGGTTAATTAACACTCCGCAAAGGAGGGTGCTCGGAAAATGTAGAACCCATATTTTTTTTTTTGGGAGTGGAGGCTTCAAGACTCGTCAACGATGACATAATTAGAGCGGGGAGAGTGCAGAGCGCAAGCGACTGGAAGGAATTCTGTCATCATCTTTCGAAAGAACAATTCCATCCTTCGCTTATTTCGGACAGGTATGGAATTTTTTTTCATGATTACTCCTGGAAGCCATTCTCTAACGTTGACTGGTATCTAACGTTGCTTTGTTCTATTATTACAACATTTCGCATTATGTGTAATTTCAATATGTAGTATGCATATTCTTGTCAGTGAAGTAATATTTTTGTGATCATTCGTATAACAAAAAAAAAAAAAAAAAAAAAAAAAAAGGGTCCAGGTTTGTATATATAATCATATTTTGCCCTTATTCGGGGTATAACTACCTGGCTCTGTTTTTTTTTATATGCTTTCTCTGTTAATAACATTTTCTCATCAATTCCACTTCTGAAATTCAATATATCTACAGCATAGTTCGTTCCTGGATAAACCAAACTGAAATGGCTCAAACAGACTGCGTCCATAAAAATTGGCGTTGCATAGTTGAAATAATGCCAACGTTTTACAGTAGGTGACAGGTAAAAAAGATAGTATGTGCAGTTTGATATAGGAAGATTTTTTTAACCTTCGACAGCACCACGTGGTTCAAAATCGTGAGTCTAAGTAATTCTAAATAATGGCAGCAATTGTTAGTCTGTGAAATAAAACACAGCATCACATTTCTTGATTGGCGTTATTATTATTAAACAGAAGAAATGGATTTTTGGTGAAATGGGAGACAGTTATTGGTGATGGTGGAACAGCTGTCTCCGCGTTGAGCCAAGGATTATCAACAAGGGCAGTGACATTCTGCAGCAGAGAATCTATGTAGTTATACTTAAACCGAGAAGCAGTCGCGGGTGATTAATCAGCGATTCACAAAGTTGGACACAGGTGCGCAGTCTGGAAGGAAGCCATAGCACTCATAATTGACCACTGTACCTGAGATAACTCTCTCTCTCTCTCTCTCTCACACACACACACACACACACACACACACACACACACACACACACACACGCGCGCGCGCGTCTGTCGCGGCAATATTTAGCTCCGAAAATATCCCGTCGGGGTTTCGGTAAGGGTACTGCGCACTGTCACAAATATAAGGTCTTCTCACGAATATATGAGAATCCTCTCGAAATTTCCAACTTACTCGTCACCAGTAATCAAGAACTTTGCGATAAGACACCGCGTATCAGTTGGAGATCTGGATAAACAATGGTGACATCAGTTTTCCTCCTGGTCTTTGAGGCAATTTTATTCAGAAACTCTACAAGTTTATTATAAATACTGTCAATACCATCCAACACAAATGACAACGAATGTTTATGTAACATGAAAAAAAAAGAATAAAGTGCGTAATTTCTTTAGCTACTGATTACTAAGTAACTACTAAGAATGCTGGACATTAACAAGGTTATCTTATAGTTTCGTTGATGGAAATAGAATTTTTGTTACACAGATTCACACTTCTTTATGTAAGTGAACAATATGTGATGCTTAAATCATATTGTATCACCGATGATGATCGAAAGTAGAAATGAAAAAATATCTAAAGGTTTTTTTTATTTATAAATCTGTAAGCGGGCTTCGTCTCTATGTCTCTTTGTCCTGGCTTTACACAAAAACTTCGCAGTAAATTTGATAGAGGTTTGCACAGTTTCGAAGCTTCTGGTCTAGCTCGAAACCTGCACTAAATTTAATTACTCTACGCGACGGTAATGGAGTAAGAAATGATAATTATTTTGTACGGAGAACATATATGTGCGACAAATCACACATCATCTCAGATGAACACTCCTTCACGAGACATCCAACAAAGATCACATTGAAGCACACACAAATACTCCACTCTGTGGATTACGTTAATAATGTTTCTTTCTTTATTTATTTTTACTACGTAACTTTGGTTATTTATTTCTTCAGTGTTCTGAAATACAGTAAAATATAATATACGGAAAATGGTAAACAAAACTACTACTTGAAAGAATACCACTCTAATAAGAGTAACGAAATTGTGGAATTTAATTTGCGGCAAAGGTTACAAAGTTACTACATTACAAACGTTTACATTTGCTGCTAGACAAAAAAAATAAGGCAAACACATTACTGCTCACACCAAGATACACACGAGCAGTGGGGAAAATGTAATAACAAAAAAAGATACTTGGTCCTTACATGTACACGCTAATACTGCCGAATATGCCATCATAATTCTTCAACTAATTCTTCTGTGGGGTTGACGGGAGTTTATTCGAATCTTTTAAAGAAAGTAGTGGATAAGTAATCGATGTTAGGTTGAAGTCAATACGTTTAAAATCACAAACTCGTCTTATTTTTAATAGGTATTTCTTTTTGTCTCCCACCATACTTAACCGAAATTGATAAATGAGATATCATTTTAAAGACTAGGGTCTCCGCTATGGTCACATCATATTTTAAAAAAGGATTTTTTTTCGGAATTCAACCATTAAAAGGCAAAAGTATCATTATTTCTAAAATGTGTATTTTCATCATGAGTCATTTATCTCCCTTCATAGCTACCTGAAATCGATAAATGAGGGATCATTTTAAATGTTATCGCATTCTCTTCGGTATAATAATAAATTAAGAAAGGAATGTTTCGGAATTCGATCCTTAAAGGGCAAAAGTATCATTATTTCCAAAACTTTTTTTTTTACGAGCCATTTGTTTCCCTTCATAACTAATAGAAATAAATAAATGAGGTATCATTTTAACGATTATCGTCTTCGCTTTGGTAACAACATTAATTAAGAACGAAATTTTTCGTAATTTGATCCTTAAAGAGCAATAGTAATAACTATCAATGTCCCTTGTAGAAGGTAGTTCCAAGACCTGAGGCTTTGGATCGCGGTAGCAGCATCACATATCACAGAGAGATAAATAAAGGATTGATCGCGTTACCGCTGGATATTAAAAATATATCAAGCGATTTTCTCGCTGGCGCTGACAATGACTGATCGCATTATTGCTGGATATATAGCAGAGACTGCAATAAACGCTGCGGATTTTGAACAATAAAGGAAACATTTTTGTTCTGCTGTTCATTTCCTATGCAAACATTTTATTCGCGAAATTTTCGCACGGGCTTAGATCGCATTGTCGATAGTTAACACAGCATCGCCTATCACAGAGATATCGATGTACTATGTGTGTTTTGTTCAGCTTAGTTGTATTCAGGTGCGGCTTCAGGGAAGGGAACCGAGCGAGGTGGTGTAACGGTTAGCGTTCTGGCTTCACATTCGGGAGGACGGCGGTTCGAATCCCCGTCCGGGCATCCAGATTTGGGTTTTCCATGGTTTCCCAAATGACTTCCTTCATAAAGGCCATGGCCGAATTCCTTCCCATTCCTTGCCCCCCATCCTTTCCCGTTTCTAAAGACTTTACTGTTAAGAGACGTTAAGCAGTTAAAAAAAAAATAGGGAAGAGATAGCTTAAGATGTTTACGAGTACGTCAAAGTAGAGGGCTGCAGGATCAGTTGAAATAGGAAAGATATTGCTGCAAATGAGTCGATTCTTCTTTCAATCTGCTACAAAACAGCAACCTCGCTATTCATCTGATTTTATTTGCGATAATATCTAGTATTTGTAATTCAGATTTGTTATTCTGCATATGGCTGCCAACACACTAGTCCACTGTGTTTGCGGTGGACTATGTTTACGGAACACTCCGTCCTGCAGTGTGTTCGGCTAGATACCGTTGCTTCTGTGTTTATCTGGTGACCGCTTCTACCGCTGCCTTTATGGAAACTGAGAGACGCCTGAAAGCGCGCATTCACGGCGCCTCAGCGACGTGCTTTATGAAAAGCGGGGCCGGAGATGCCTCTGCATTATTCAGACCTCCACCGGGCAGACGAGCTGGACGCCAGAGGCACACATGCTTACAAAATAATTTACCTTCTTCTCTTCTTATGCCAACTATTATCAAAGCATACACCGAACATTTTTCTCTGTTTCAGTTTTTTTCTTTAGATTAAAATCTTACGAGGTGGCCCATGCGAAAATTTTGATATACGAATACTTAGAATTTTATAGCGAGGGTGATGGTTTGTAGGAGGATTAGGGAAAAAAAAAACACCGGTTCCTTTCTAGCAATAGGGTATATGCATGTATTTTTTTAATTTTTGTAATCAATTATTTACATTCGTACATAACCGTAAAAAATATAACATTGATGTAAATACTAAGATTTAACATCAAAATAAATACTTTAAAACTGAAATCCAGTTCCGCCGATTTAAACACTGCCACGACCGCATTGGCGTACTGTAGAGCGTGGAGTGTTTCGTCTCAAAACTTTCATGTTTTCTAACTAATGTCGATATGGACGGAGTACTGTATTGTACCTGTGTGCAAAAATACTAAAAGAAATACACTTTATAAAGTGTATTTTCTTGTCCTGTGAGATGCGAAGATAAGAAAAAAAGTGGTGTACCGCTATGAGAATAGATCTGCAACTAATTGTTGATTTTATTGTGAAGATCATTTGTACGTAAGTTCTTAGAATTTCTGTATTTTAGGTAATGTAACATAAAAATTCGTTACCAGTTCAAACTCTAATCATATCTTACTTGGAGACCATCAGACATTTTAAGAACGGATTGCGATCTCCTTCATATATGTTGAAGGGTACACAGATTATATGAGCGTGCTATAGTCGTGTTTCAAAATGCTCCCTAGATTGTGAGATATTTGCATAGAAATAAACGAAAAATTCTAGATGACGGCTATATACTAAATTATTGCCCCACTTTAACAAATCGTGGCTTGATAATTTCGTGACTCGAATTCAAATCCCCGTAGAATCAAATATTTTTACATATTTTTATCTTCAAAAATTGTCAAGCTTCACTTCTTTATTTTGTTAAAACTTCATTTACATACTTTTAAAGCGCGAATTAAAATTTAAAATGAGTCACATTGCTTATAACAAATACACCAAACATAATATCGGCCCATTTATCACAATGGCTTTGAATATGACTCGCTCCATACCCAATGAAATTAAGTCATGAGGCGAATCTGCTAGTAAACTGGAATCTGAAACAAGAATTTTGCAATGTTTATCAGCATTTGTCACTTGTTCTTCCATTTCCTTGTCGAGCTACAATTTTCGTCACGGATAGCCTACTATTTTATTTTCAACCATTTACACGCAACCGTTCTTTGAACAATGCTACGTATTTCGTTTAAAATACCTCTTGATGATATACAAGTAATGAAGCGACGAAGATGAAATAAATAACATGATAAGAACTATTTCAATTGAAAACGCACCGAAACAACTTATTAACAAAAAGTGAAAAAATATAAGAATGGAGACTTTCTTGACGATTGATTACAATGAAGTTTTTAAGGGTGTGCGGCCGATTTGTGTTTTGAAAAGACAATCCGTCGGTAGACCCGTGAATTCATTACGGAAAAAAAAAAATTCAGGAAAAAAATGACGCTGAATTATAGGTAATATGATTTGTTTTAAATATTATTTCACTAAATAAAAGAACGTAAATGAAGTTTTAACCAAATAAAAAGGCGAAGCGGGTCAGAAAATTATAAAGTAAACACCCTACCACCTAGACCACGCTGGCATTTGATACAAACGGCTAATAATTTACTATATACCCGACATCTAGAATTTTTTGTTTATTTACATGCGAATAATGAAATATCTATCACTAAATTACCTTGGAGCTTTCACTGCTCTGAGCTGAGCGGCCGTAAAATTCGGATTTGTTGCAAAATTTCTTGTCATCATGAAAGCATAAATTTTTGGAAGATTATCCGACGGTGCTTTCAGAAAACCGCTTTCAGTCATTATTTGGTGTGTGTATTATAGCAAGAATACAATATCTCACCAGTTATGCTGATAAGTTAATATAAACTTCAACACAATCGCAAAGCTATTAGAACTCCCAGCAACTACGCCTTTGTTCGCAATAATATCGTGTACTTGGTCGTCACGATTCGATTCGACCAATAGCGTTGCGTTTTTGAAGCTCCATTTCCCTTGTATTTTTAGCACTTTTGATTAATTAAAATCAGTAAATAAAAATCGAATAAATAGGAAAAAAACGATATAGCGGTAATACTACACTAATAAAGTTTCAAAATAAAAATACTAGACGTAAATTTAAATTTCATGTATATTCCCTATTGTTCATTTATAAATTGAAAAAGGCAGAAAGCAAAACGCTCACAACGTCCTACGAAACAGTTACAAACGATGAAATGTTTTACTAACAGAAACAAAAATTTCACAAAAGTTACTTTTTCCAGAAAACGCACACAATGTATCAATATTTCTGTGGTATGTTATTAGATTGTTCGTGGTTTAATTAATATGATAAATAACTAGTCCACGAAATAGTTCAGTTCAAACTTGTGATTATTTTCATAAAACACGACGTCAACGATACTGTTTACATGAATACACACAATCCAGCGATTGTATACAACACTTCTTCCACAGACAAAACAGTTCTTGGCCGTCGTAATTTGAGTCGGTGAAAACTTTGCCGAAAAAACTGTTTCTTTGTCTCGGATGTTTGCTTTATATAACCTACATCGAAATTTCTAGAACACTTCAAAAGATTCCGACAGGTAATTCTGGAACAATAACAATATCTAAACTATTGAAACATATAAAAACAATCAGAATCATTTACAATCAATACAAAATGGTCAGAAATGGAAATTAAAGATACTTAAACACAAAATTATTCACAGAAATCATTTTAAACTGTAGCAAATTGTCCTTTAGACATCGTAACTTGCATTAATACTAGGAATTACAAACATTTAAGTAATTCTCTTACACAATTCTGTTCTTAAACATATTAAATGACCTCTAAATAATTTTTTTTTCGTAAAAAGTCTATATACATTGATTTACATGAAATTGGAAAACAAACTCTAGCTTACTATAAGTGCTTCATAAAATACAAATCCATTTAAGTTTAGGTTAAAGGGCTGTCACAATGTGGTGCTGCTATCTATCGGTATTTCGATAACTTCTTATAGACGCCAGCGCAGCTTGGCGGCTTGACTCTGTACTATCGCATACCCGTGACTTTGATTGTTCATAATTTTGCCATTTAGGGAGTGACATTTTTTTTAAAAAAACTTTCTTATTTAGTGATATTGCCAAATCCTAGAACTTAATTATTAAAATGTCATTTATCGATTTTTGTCAAGTATGAAGATAGAAATATTGCTTGTTGCAAAACAAACACCTTTTGTTACTAGTTGTTTCGTATTGAATTCGTTGTGTAGATCCAAAGACAGAGGTTGTAGAATGTTCCTTGTTTCTGGCTGTCGTAGACAAGGAAATTCGTGACTGTTTATTGAAATCTCGTTATCTACAAACCGTGCACACATCAACGTCTCTTCCATGTAAATATTTTTGTTGAGAAATAATATGTACAAAAATTTCTCGTATCATGTCTTGGAAGGTATAACTTCTAGTTACGTCATCTATTTGAATGTTAAGCTGTAATTCTCGTTTCTGGAGACCGCAGTCTGCGGAAAAACTAAGCTGTAATACAAAACTGAAAGATTCAATACTTTGCTGCATATGTTATTTGACTGTAGGTATTCGTTGCTTGGTTTTCCGTTCTGTAAAGTAAGGAATCTATTCGTTATTTTGGCTAGATTGGCGAAATAGCAAGAAAGTAAAGTAAGAAACTGGACCTTATTAATGTGACTGCAGCTTGTAATTCAAAGATATAGGTTGTTCTGGTCTCTAGAAAACAATTCATCTAGGCACAATACTGTTATAATTCAACTGTCTTCTTAATGTTTTCAAACATCTTCAAAACGAAGTGACGGAAAAAGGTTATCCGGTTATCTCGTTTACTACGAACGCAGGCTCCTGGAAGTAAAATTGAAAATACAGTGTTCAATAGCGCTCAGATGGCATTTAAAATTGTTTACTGCCATCCTATCTTTTACATTAGGGGAATCAATCCATTCATTTCAACTCAACTAAATTTGTAGTTTCCGTTATCTGTAAGTTAATTTTAAAAAAAATCAATAAATTTATGTGATAAGTACAAAATAATTTTTGTTATTTCCCGAGCACTAATTTTGCGTAGACGTGTGAAAGGAGGGAAAAAAGCAGTGCACGTTTCTAAAGCACATTTAAGCTACTCCAGCGACTTTCGCATCGTTTCAAATATACATCCTTCCATGTTAGGCAGCCAAAGAGCCAGTATTGTAACGCGGTGTAGTGTGTATATAGGCACGTTCTGTCTGCTGTTCTTTACCCCGCGTTACTTTCTCAGATGTAAGCGGTAACCCATTTAGGAGCACTATTAATGTAGAGATTGGTATTTTTTGATTACTAACAAACAGTTGAATTCAGAGTACAAAGCAGATGCCTAACGTACCGACATATTCTGGATAGCAGTCAACCGAAATAATTTCGACTGACTGAATGTGTAGCAATACTTTTTCAGTTGCTGAAAGGTCTTAGATATCGGTGACAGATATACAAAGACAAGTTGGGAGCTGAGGGTAATAGCGTCAGAATGATTTCATTTAAATAATTCCCAAGAACGTTTCCCCCTGAAACTTATATAGCGACATTAAACAAGAAAGGTCTCATTTTTGATATTGTTGCATGTAACAACACAACCTGCAAAAGTAGAAAATTTAATCTGTTTACGAATTTCTTTCCGTTACAAGGAGAAATTCCTATTTGTGATAGTGTAGACACCTATTATTTGCTTTAATTGAATCAATTTAGTCTCATTATTGTATGGTTTTACTCTATGAATATTTGCTTCACATTTCCTTAAACATCTCTGAAATCTGATTAACATTGGATTCGTCAGAGATTGTTTTAATCTCTTCTAGAAACGAAGGTGAAAAGCAGATAAATGAGTCTTGCGTGTGTCAGAAAACACAGTTACCAATCTGCGGATGACAAATTTGACAGCACAGTTTCCATCATGATTGATTTTTAATCCAGTAACCGTGACAATCCTTAGGAAACTCAGCTTAAAATCAGTTACGTTTTATGTTTCTTCCAGAAATGTAACTGTCCACCTTAACTTGTATTTTGCAGATTCCTTGTTGTATATCATTTAAGCTTATGGTTCTGTACATTACTGTTTCTGTTAATGCAAACATTAGATTTAGTATAAACCTCTTATGTTAGTTCTTTTAATATATACTGAACAGATCATTGAAGCAAAAAACATAAATTTCAAATTAAATTAAATTAGATTGTGCACATATCGCTTTTCTTGAAAGAATGTTATGACCGAAGGCACTAAAAAAACTGCTATGGAGTACAAGAAAACAATAAATTAAGTTATTTCATTATACATCGTTTATCAGAAACTAAACATCATCGCAAAGATTCTTTTTTCTTTTATCAGACTTTTACTCTTCGCGAACATCGAAATTATTAGAAGCAGGAGTAAGGAATGGGGAGGAATTCGGCCGTGTCCAATCACTGCAGTCATTTGGAGTGATTTAGGGAAACCATGGAAAACCGAAATCTGGAGGGCCGGACGGGGATTCGAACCCACGTTCTTCCAAATACCAGGTCCGAGTGTTACCATTCACCCCCCAGGCTCTGTTGAAAAGTCTGGTTTTTATTGAAAATAACACTTTCAGTAAATGTTTGTGGAAATAAATTAAAAGACAATGTCTTTGAGTATTAGTCAGCTGAAGAAGGTACGTGAGGAGAGGGGAGGTTCACAGGAGGTCAAGTAGAGCTACGTAGTTTGTGGACGCTCCCGCATAATTGCGTTTTAATATTTATAAAGCCGGGAAGTAGTGTCAAGATTATATTAGTTGTTGAATTCTGGTATAATACTGACTAAACACTTCATGCTTACTGAATTTATGTATATATCTTAACATTATGATAACATAGCCGCTTATCTCGTCACCTGATTCCGAAACAGAGAGAGACTTGGAAAACAGTTGTGGTTATATTTTATATCTCGTTTTGATAAGTAGAGTAGAAACACACGTCATCTCGTGTTGTGTCTTGTAGAACAGTAACATCGCCACACGCCATGTACCCCACTCCATTGACTAACAGATTTTTTTAACAACGTCAGGGGGCGTGACAAACTACGTGGCTCGGTCCAGGGGGGGGGGGGGGGGGGCTAGAAGGCTACGCTGGGCTACGTGGGGGGAGGGGAGATTCCGAGCCAGGCCACGTAGCTTTCCTTTTATAACATTTTTCACAGTTAAAATGAGGAACAGAACACTCAACAGCATGTGAATATTTATTTCCATTAGTTAATTATCTCCTTATATAATTTACAATCGTCTGACAAGAGTAAACAGTACACAATGTCTTCTGAAATCAAAAGGGAAAAAAGTTAGGTTCCGGGGGGGGGGGGGGGGGGAGGGTAGAGCAAAAGCCACGTAGGGCAAAATGGGGGGGAGGGGGGGGTTGACAGGAGGCCAAAATGGAGCTACGTGGTTTATGCACGCTTCCTTAGTTATAAGTATAACAAAAATACTTCCTAAAGACGAAAAGCCGATGATGAAGGTATATTTAGACTAGTAACATGAAAAAAAGTGAAGATAATGAATACCAGGTTGTATTAAAGGAAAGATACTTAGTGAAAGGAAAAATGAGTGCAAAGAACGGCCAGCAGAAAGGAGTATCTAGAAAATGTGAAGAACAGTCGAAAGGAAGGACTCAAAAAATAGAAGATATGAAGAAATTCGATGATAAACTTTTTGTGCTAAAATGAAACTAGTAAGGCGTATTGAACTGTTAAGCGAGTGAAGGACTACAAGCTACTAAAAAGAGGAAGACAAATACATAAGGTGAGCCTGGAAGACACTAACAATGCAAAATGTACTCTCTGACGTTATGGGACACACGAAAAACAATATATTAACGTTACAGGTGAATTGTGAATAGATGATGTAAAAGTAGATATCTTCGAGAAGTACGACGGGGGAGGGGGAGGGAGGGTATTTTGTATAGGGTGTTAAAAAAGTGTAAAATATTTTAAGTGGTATGCATTAAAATAAAACAAAAATTAGACATTTTTATCTTATTTTGATGCATACTATAACCTCCCAAAATATTTTCACTTTTTTTAACACCCTGTATTACGTATACAAAAGGTCGGGATGAGACCCATAGAACAGCGCAATGTGATACGCGAAGACAGAGCTCCGGTCGACTTTCTCGTGACGGTACTCGACAGCAAACTGATTTGTGGAGCCGTTCTGAACGTGTAGATTCAATGGGAAAACATCTTCGGCTTCATCGGGATCAAACCACAGTCATTTGTACAGTATTCACACGTTCTACCGCCTGACCTAGGATAAGATATTTCTACAACAACTTAATTTAATTTTTAGAGAGTGAAAGTATCCTGGTATTTCAAGTTTAGCAGGAAAGGTGTACTAACGTAAAAAAGAGAAAGATTTTTAAGGCCACGCTGTGGCACACTATATGTAACTGAATTCAACATGTAAGTTAGCACTTGAAACGAGAAAAAGCCCGCATAGATTACTATACAATGGCATGCGTATGAGGATCAAGCATTATGCTCAGAACGCTTAACAACTTCACGAGAGTTATTCAGAATTAAAAATAAATCATAGTTGTCCGCAAGGGGAAAGTCAGGAAAGCCAAGTCAATCAAGTTTCCATTACGAAACAGCTGCAGTCTCACAGCATAATCAGCTGGCCTCTGTTTACACAGTTGGCCATATGGCTCTCTCGCAAAGCAGATAGTGGCCAATACAGCGGCACACAGTCGCCACACTACACGCAGCAGAAGAAAAACGGACACACGTTTCGGGGAACCGAAGTTTTAACACGATGTTCTTCATTAAGATCAAGATTCTGTGCACTCTGCAACCGTAATCTATATACTATTAACAATCAGTAAATGGTTTGTGTACGTCTGTCCATTTTTCAACGCAAAGATTGCCGAACCAACTTAGATGCGGTTTTCACAGTTCGAAAGATTTTTGTCTATATTTAAACCTGCGGTGTATCTTATGAATACGCGGTCGGGGAACGGAGCAAGGAACAATAATTAATTTGTATCGAGAACAGATAGGGCCACAAATCATGCTGTATCTCACATGAACACTGCTTAAGAGATACCCACAAAAGATCACGCAACAACACAGATAAACACTCTTTGGATTCTGTTAATGTATTTTTAATTTTTTTTTACAACTACTTAACTTTATTTATTTATTCAGTTTTCTGGATATAGCATGTTAAAATACACGAAAAACGTTAGTCAATATACTACGTTAAAGACAAATACTTCAATAAGAGTAACGAAATTGTTTAATTTAATTTACGATAAAGGTGTCAATGATATTACATTACAAAAGTTTATGCTTTACTACTGGAGTACAAGGAACAGGGAAACCCAATACTATTCACACTCTGGTCTACAGCAAGAAAAATGCTAGTTTTAAATAATAGGAATACCATTTGCTGTAAACGGCAGCTGTTTTAGTGATGTTTCAAGAATTCACACCCATAGTAAAGATATTTACAGTCATTATTACACATCTGAAATACATACCTTAGAAGGAACTGTCGTGATTTTCTTTCAACAGATAAGGGTTAAAGATACAAAAAAGGCACTGAATTACATGAAAACAATAATGGGAGAAGAATTTGAGTAAATATAGACAAGAGCGAAACAAAGATAGCGAAGTGCTGCAAAACATTAACAAACGTTTGTATCAAACCCAGCGCACGTCGAATAGAATTCAGTAAGAAACTTTCCTATCGATATTAAAAGCGGATTTAAGTTACCAAACAGATTCTTCCTCAAAAATAAAATTGTTCAATATAATGTATGAACCTAGAATCATCATAAGGTGGAACATCATGCATTCCAGATAAAAGAACTGAGGCAACAAGATTTTTTAAAAATAATAATACTAGAATATATGCAGCTTTACATTTCTCAAAGATACGGGTTTGACTAATCTGCTATCGAAAACTGCACTATACATCTGGGATAATAGGAAAAAAAGCAGACTAGAGTGTGAGAAGCAGAACTTGAAGAAACAAGTATAAACGAAAGCTTGTAGATAAAAGATATTAAAGTACTACAGGGAGAAGTGCAAAATAACATCAAACCAGCAAGAGAAATGAGGACATTAATGAAGAGGTATAATAGGAATTTTGTTTCTAACAAACAGCCGAAAACTGTGGGATGTCCATCCCGAATTATGAAGACGATGACAAGAAATCACCTCTTAACATTTTTTTTTTATCTAAAACTGTTTTTTTTTCGGCATCTGAAGCCAAACAGCCAACTCAACAGTGGTTATGTGTGCTCCAGTGCTTTGTTTCTTCCAGTATACATTTTTTCCATCAGTTATACAAACCACAGGGCGGACATCACATTCACAGACACAGAACACTTAAACACTAACACCCGCGGCTGGACTTGAACCGGCGATCTCCGGCATACGAGATAGTACTCTAGCCCCTACGCTACCGAGGTCGGCCTCTAAAACTGTTTTGGGTCCAGATTTTCTGAAATAAGTTACCAAACTTTATGGATACTTTCTAGGATTGTTAGCGATCTGACCAGACTTACGAGTTAGAGAATAAAAATTCCAATATAACGTAAATTATCTATCGTGTGTGAGAGATACGAGGATAAAACTTATCACACTTGGATGGGTAGATTAGATCCAAGAGTATCACGTGACAGCATACGTTTTAAAATAAAAAAACTGAGGTTCTAAATGGAAAAGGAAAAAAAGAGACCGTTAGCATGCAGACTTAGAATCGAGGCCACATGGAAACAATGAGATATCATAAAGTCGTTAAATCGACTCATTGCTGACATAAAGAGCGTTATCTCAGAGCTCTAAATTCCAAAATAACTTCTTCAGCTGGGCTTTACAGCATCTACTAGGCCGCCCAGCGCCGGATACGATGCGGTTGTACGCTTTGAACGTGTGGCTGGCGCAATGGCAAACGTTCATGGTCAACCGCCTGTCTTCGCGAGAGGAAAAAAATAAAGGAAAGGAACAGGTAATATGTTATTTTGTTTCTACTATTGCTTCGAGATTGTCAAAGAACGTGTTTCCAACACTGAAATGGTGCTTATCCACTAACAACCAACAAAAATTAAAAAAATATAACTATGAAAATGTCTCTAAAACAAAAATATCGTTAGGTAGATTTTTCCTCATTTTTCTGATAAGAAATTTTCTGCCAAGACAACCAACAACTGCTCAATTCAACGAAAAATAGTAAAAAAAGAAAGAAAGAATTAATACCAACTTCTAATTCAGAATAACACTATTTGCGGCTGTATAACTGAAGATAATAACCGAGATGTTTACTTGCATCATGATCTGCCTTTTCCATGGTTTTCCCCAGATCGCTCCAGGCGAATACTGGGATGGTTCCTCAAATAGCCTATAGGCGCCTCCTGGCATATCCCGTATATAGCTTCCAAACACATTCGCATGGGTGTAATGCACCTTCCGCCATCCACTTTTAGTGACTCGCGGAATAATCAAAATAATAATTACCTGAAACAGTAGGAAGAAAACCCTTGACTGATGACGTTGATGGAAACAGTCATGCATCACAACCGACAGAGCCTGTTGGGTGAGTGATAACGTTGGGGCCTGATATTTGGAAGGACGCGGATCAAATCCCCGTCCGGCAATCCTAATTTCGGTTTTCCATGGTTTCTCTAAATTAAGCAAACGCCAGAATGGTTCCCTAAAACGGCCATGCCGAATTCCTCCCTGTTCCTTGTCCTTAGTTTTCTCTTGCCACTAACGAACTTGACGCCAAAGAAATGTCACAACCGAAAGTATGTTAGCAACAATAGACATTTTTTTCCTTGCCGCGCAGTTACCATTTCCTGGTTGCATACAAATACCTTTTTCTCCGTACAATAATATTTAGTGTGTATTAGTCGAATGACCAAGATCCCACTGTACGTGTCTGTCAGCATGAGATACATTAAGATTATTCAGGAGTAACAAGTAGAAGAGCTTTTTGGTGTTTTAATTCTGATTAAATCTAAGGAGCATGACTGAAACTTAAACGGTTTACTATAATTGTTGCCAGGCAGCTTTAGCACTGGCAGGGAACCACCGTTACGGATATCATCTAGCCATTTTAAGTAGTAATTGCGTGATTAAGTTAGAATGCCATCCAGGGAAGAAACTTGATGTTTCTCACAATGTGTTCGGTGCCTCGTATCTTTGGTTACATAACCAATCACTGCAGGGCTTAATGTGCGATACGGGGTAGCCGTTATCTGGTTACATTATCTCGCAGGTGTGTCTGTGAAACATCTCAAGGCAGAAATAGCTTCATGTCGGGTCTCGGAGGAAAACACTAGAAGTTACTGTGGTCTATCATCCACTTACCACTCAGAAAATAGAACAACTAATTCCTTATAAATAGTATACCGTTTTAATTGTGTAAGTATGGTTTAGGAATTATTGGAGTAATAGCATTTAGCATCCATATTACAGAAATTATATTTAAACGAATATAATATAAACGTTATATCTTACACCGTCACTCATCTACTTATGATATTAATGAAGAATGACACTCTTTGTGAATAAATCTCAAACCGAATCGTCCACGATCCAAAATGAATTCTGTAACAACTAAATGACTCGGAGTGGTTTCACAACATTAAGATATTAATTTACACTACGCAGCATATTGATTATCGCCTCACAAAAAGCTAAGAGAAAGAGCTTTTAAAAGATAACAAACATGCCAGCGAATAAAAACGTTACATCTGCAGTTCAGTTAGTGTAGTTTCTCTGGACCAGAGGAGGGCAAGCAAGAATTTATGCGATTTGCTCATTTTTATTATTATTATTTATTATTATTATTATTTTACTAATAGCTTTACGCCTCGTCGACGTCGAGGTCATCAGAGGAGGTACTGGGGACAAGGAACGGGAAGGACTTCGGCTATGGAATTTTGAAGGAAACATCCCGGCATTCGCTTGGATTCATTTGTGGATACCATGGAAAACCCAAATCTGGGTGCCCGGACGGAGGTTCGAACCGGCGTCCTCCAGAATGGGAGGCCAGAACGGGGAAATTCTATTTGGAAAACGTCAAGAAAAAGAGCGCGCAAAAAAGGATATCGTTGGACAATTTATATCGAACTAACTAACTCGCTCGACCGCCGACGGCAATACAGTTTTAAAGCTGACCAAACATTTCACCTAGAAGAATGCATTTGTATTGGCCCCATCAAAGATGTTAACGAATAATAGTATGGCCAACGACATTTCTTCGCTATATGCCTCGAGTTCAGTTATCCTTGATTGTTTTCAGTCATTCGTGGCATATCAATCTTCGCTGAAGCAACTTACTTCTCTAGGCGACGTTACAAAATAAACCAGAAATTACTAACAAAGCTTATAATGTGGCTAGAATAACATAGTTACCCGAAACATTAAACTTACTGACTTTAAAGACAAATAGGGATTTAGATTAATTTTGCTGCTACTGCTCTGCTTAATCCATCATAAAACTTTTATCTTACACGGCACATCATTACGTAACCTTCCACAAAAATCTAGTACGGTACTTGAAGATTGTTGGCAAATTTTAATAAAATGTGCGAGGAAAATTATTGTTTACAAAAAACTAAAATTCAAGAAATAATATTTATACGGGCATTTTATGATATTTTTACGGGATCAGTCATGGTCTAAAGCAGAAGTTTTTAAACGTTTTTTAATCTTAGTGTTTTCTTTAACTATAAACTGCAAAACTTACCAAAGAAATACATTTATGTTGCAATCTGGGCATTATTTTATCTTATGTGAAATAACGATATGAGAATAAGGATTAGATCCAGCCTTCGAACTGAGTGCGTTTTAAAATCTTTTTATGCTTCTTTCACATAATTCAGTATTGAAAAAATTATTTCAAATGTTAACAGGCATCGCTTAAGGATCAAAATACAAGCGGATATTCTGAAACAATGTAACAGAGAAATATTTGGAATTGGTATTTGTGGTAAAAAAAAAAAAATCAGTTTTCTGTAACCAACTTTTTACTGTTCAGTTACATACGTTCTACGTTTTCAAATTTAGGACTGACAACTGCTAAACAATGAGTCGTAATAGACACAAAACATTTTCCGCTCAGATTCAAATGAAGAAAAAACAGGCATACGAACTAAAGACAGATGAGCGCGATAACAAGTGATTAAACGTAAATAAATTATTCTGTAACGCAGAAAAGGCAAAAATAAAATGAATGGAAACAATAGATATTTGAGCAGAAAACAAATAATAAAAATATTTGCACCAGGTAATTGAAAATTATCATACAACTTTGGCATTAAGATTAAATAAGTGAGTCTGGTCAGGAAAGAAGAAATTTGACATTTTTTCATATTTTAATTCTATAATGTCTTGAGGGTCTCAGTTTGCGAAAATTCTACACAAGCGGATAAACTATTTGAACCACAAGAATATCAAGTATATTAAGTAATTATCTAGGTGCATTCTCACGAAGATAACTTTGATAATACTGACAGCTTTAGTTTCATATAGAAAGAGGTTCTGCCTCTACAGTGTTATCTGGAAACTAAAGACGACTGAAGGTAGACAAAGAAAATTTGTTGTCAGCTTTACATCAACACTTTGTCACTGTAGTCTATATGGTTGAGACACACAGTAACAAACCACGCTTGTTATTATTGATACTAGTTTTAGGGGGAAGATCAAGTAATGCTGCACATAATGAAAACAGCTGCCACATTGAACTAAATACAAAAATGAAAACTCTATGGGTTTTGACTATTCGGCACGCCTAGTCAATAAAGTTCGCTGTACTCACTTCAAAAGCGATAACTGTGACCCGAACCATCTACGCTTCGCCTTGTCGTAAATTGAATTATTCATAGTTGTAATAAGCATATTTAAACATATTTTTGTGGTAAGAAAAATTTGTATCACCTTTATTTTTAAAAAAATACTATATTTATAGTAACCACAATTCATTAAAGTTATAATTAATCTAAGGAACTGTTAAGTTGATGTTTTTATTCAATATAATGGAATATTATAAAAAAAGAATATATTTGCTGTACGATTTTTGCGATTTAGTTATAGCCTCTGTACCCATTTGTTTAAAAGAAAAATTGTCAATGGCGATAACAGAAAATTTAGAATATTTTTATCCATAATAGCCCACATACCACACTCTAACTCGGTAACGTGATGGGTCAACGATGTTCTAAGGAACAATAAATCATTTTACGACAAATCTTTTTATCATTTAATATAAATTGCAACACTCAAGGGAAAGTGAGTGATATCTGTGGATAAATGTCAACTTCTCATTGAGTACGTAACTCCTTAGTACCCCAGCCGATGTACCAACAACTGTCGTATCGGCTCTATCTGGTGTCCACTTCTAAATCCTATGTGATGTATTGGTTACGTCATGTGTGGTGGATAAGAGAGGTAGAGGGTCTATCATTAGAATTCTATTGTTGCAATGTTTGTTTGATCGTCTCGTATGCCACATTTCTCAACAGGAAGCTTATTCCCTTCAGCTGATGACTGAGGAACAATGTACGATCCATAAAATAAAGAAATTAGCCGTTTCTAATGTTTTTACCTAATGTAGTCAAGATAGATAGTACAACTATAATGATGCAACTAAATTCATAAAATTTGAAAAAGTGAAGATACATTATTTCGGGAGTTAATTCCAAAAATATGCCAGGAGATTTGAAAATCCATTCTACTACCGAACATAGATATAAAAAAGATCGAGATTACAAAATATAATTGGTATTGGATGATGAAGGAATGGCGAAGAATTATTCCCGTCACTACTCTCAGCCTTGCTGTGTAGTTTTCTCTCATAAATCATGGTGAATGACCATGTAAGATAAGCGGAAAAGCTACAGTGAGGTTTATTCCTTTCATAATCTTTTATGTAACTTGCATTAAGTGCCCTCTACCATTATACTTAAACACAAACTGAAGGAACATATGTCTGGCCTTGATGTAAGTTTAGCCGTTATAAAGGAAACTAGGATTGTTGACTAGGAACCGTAGGGCATTTGAAGTTGATATAAGTTAAAAAGCAAAGGTCATTCGTTTGATTCGTTTGCTTCGGCGAGCACATACCAGACTGTTTCAAATGAACATATTCAAGTGGTGGAGTTGGAGAACATATCTGACCAACTCAACTGAGATACTGTAAACAATCATCACCAGCGCTAACAACAATGATGTTAAAATGCCTCACGTGTCATCTGTTGCAAGTCCGCCGCTCTGGCTGGACGCGATGGAGTCTGTGTCCTCCATGCTGTCTGAGTCTGGAAGGGGCTCCAGCGGCTCCAGTTGATCCGTCTCCTCGAGTTCATGGATCTCCTCGTCACCCATGTCCAGCGAGCCCTGGCGGTGTTGTTCCTGCATGCCATAGCTCCTCCTGCAGTAGTAACATTGTCAAAACCTGCGAGTCTACAACATACAGCTGGCAACAAGTGTCTCCAAGCACAGAGCCCAGGGCAATCTAATCATTAAGTTGAGCACACGTCACCGGTTTTAAAAAAAATATACTGTGACATTTTGTCTTACTTCTCATCTAAAGAAACGACAGAAACGTGAGGGGTGCTAGTAAAACACTATTTGCTTAATTTTTATCCTAATTGAGCCTGATTCACTACATCAAAGTACTGTATACATTGTAGTTAATGGCCACAGTGGTTTAGTTAAAACATTTTGGTTTGGTAAGACACGAATAAGGAATGGAAAAGACAGAACTATATCAACTCTTTATCAGGAACTTCATTTGAACCCTGCCATCAGCCGCCGAACAAACTGCCTTCAATTCAAAAAAAGCGTCAGTAGGCTGGGTCTTCGATTTTTAGATGTAACCGCAACGATTTGAATGGGACACTCATGGTACGATCTTGCCTCAGTGTTTTCTTAGTGATTAGTGGCAGCGATTCGATGTTATAACCAGTAAACCTAAAATAATTTGATAAGATTTTTGTAAATCTATTTCGTACCTCCCACAAAAAATCTCCAGACTCTTCTTAATGTAAGATGTTAATTTTCATAAATAAGCATAGAATTCGGAAAACATTTCCCATTTATTACTCATGCGTCAAAGAAAAATTTTTGCCTAAATTTGCGATGTAATATTTTTCACTCATCCGCCCAAGCTAAAAAAATTCAAATGCTATTTTTCTACTGAAATCTGTGTAGGAAATTTCTCTTCTGGGATAAACTAAAATGTGGTATAATTATCGAATACGCGCATCCAAAAGCAAGAAATGTTAACATGTTTTCTGAGTATAGTTATGATGAATAAATAACGAACGACAATAGTTTATGTGAAGCATCATTTTGGGTACAGACTGTGAAGGATAGAGAGAAAGTTTGGTGGGTGCAATACTTGAGATTTTTGATAGTTAACAGTATTCAAATCTTACAACGTACACTCAGCTTATCAGACTGAACTTGCTAAATTCGCTTATGGCGCAAACTGTAAAGCAACTAACTGCTGCTGTATAGTTGTAATGAAAACATTATAAGATGACATTTACACCAAGGAAAATACCAACGTTGTTCATCTTTTTAAAAATTGGCAGGAACATAAACATCCTAATAATATAAATGTTATTTATTCAAGTTATATCATTTTTTATTTAAGGTGAAGTGTTTTAGAAATCTGAAAATAAAATGAAACCTATATTTATAATTTTCTTTTCTAATAAGTCAATCTATCTAAAAATAAAATCTTTTTAGGTGGAGACTACTATAGTTTAATATTTTTTAAAAAAATTAGTTTTGGTTGCTTTCTTATTTATTTTGGTTCGTGGGACTTTACCACGATTCCGTTATGATAAATTAATATATTTAGCTTGGATAAGTTTTTTACCTTTGTCTTTAAATTATTTATGTTTTTTTATTGGTTTAAAAATATTAATTTTTTCTTTTATTTAGTCAAATAAATTTAGAATAAGTAATAAGTTAATAGAAGATTTAAACTTCTAGTATATGTTTTCAAGACATATATGTGCGACAGTTTAGTGGGAAACAAGTAGTGCTAAATTTTTATATAGCCATATAAAATAGCCGTGTTCAGCTATGTAAAGGCTAATGCCATTGGCAATTAAAATTAAATCCTGAATAAAATTCACGCTGCTTTCCTTGGAGAATAAATATACTGTATAGCACCAGATTCGTAAACATCATCATTCTCTGTGAGGATACACTTCTATGAAAAAATAACTTGAAAAACATTGTACTATTGCAGTGAGATGGAAATAATGGTTTTATTTAGCAGCATTTTTTACAGTAATTAAAGGCGCTAAGTGATTAACAGGTTTTCTAACAGCAGAACGTGACCAGGAAATCATACTAATGCTGCAGATTAACTTCTTTTTCACTGGAGACGAAAGTGCCAATACCCTGAAGTTCTCCTAGATCTTTCGGTTTTATAACTACTTCTGATGTATGAGTTTTGTCTCTTGACATAAATCTGAGATAATGGAAGTATTTATATCGCGGTAAATTAAAACAATACGGTGAATACGATAACATTAATTCGAGAAAAATCTACAGCTGACGAAATTCACTTATAACAAGTAATATATTCGTTGACACTTTGGAGTTTTTTTTTGCTACGAATAACGAACCGATTTCTATGTATAATCGCCAGCATGAAACAAGTTTCCTTCATTGCAGGGATACAGTATAAATTATATGCCGTCAATCGCAAGAAGAGTCTCCGCAAAGAGGTACGATAATTTTATGATTCACAGAGAGTTCCTAAATAAGAAACATGTATAAGACATTACTATGATTAATGTATATTTACTTGTATATGAAGCATTTGTTACTAAAAGTCATAAACTTATGAACGTTTCGGCATTATTTTAAACTGAACTCATCTTTAAAAAAAATAACTACGAAAGACGATTTAACAAACAGTTCATTTGCAAAGGTAGTTCAATTTTATTTAACGCTGAGCTAAATTTTTACTTTATTTCACTGTCTTAAAGCATTTTTTTGCTAATTATTATTGTTAAAATATTGAAGTCTTTGCTTATAAAACAATTCTAAAACAGAACGCTCCCAGTGAATTAAAGTGCAGCCTATAAAAACATTATTTTTTAAATAATTATATTTTAAAGGAAATGTGGGCTGTTAGTATATAGGAGAAATGATCCAACAGAATGAAAAACCGAAAGGTGAATGTACTATCATGACGGGAAGTGTACAGACTGACTACAAAACAAAACATATTTCTACTGGTGCGATAATTGCGATAACGCCTTTAGAGTAATAGTTTTTTTCTACAGCACCTTCCTTCTTTGAATAAGTTATGGAACAGTTTCTCACGGTAAAAGCTTGACCCCATTCTTTCACAGGTTGTTTTGTGATAATTTTAAGTATAACAGAATGATCATAAGAACAAAGAAGAGTTACATTTTTGCTGTCGTATCTTATTATTGTCAAAGTCGGGAAATTATTCTCATTTAACTTGTGAATCAAAGAAGCACCAGATAACATGAACTTGGATAACACGCCTGTCAGATGTGAATCTCTCCAAAGCATCACTGATTTAGGTATATTTATTCTAATACGTTAAAGGTCCCGTAAATTGACACATACAGGTTGCTAATTACTATGGATGAATTATGGCAAACGCTGCAGATAATGTTAGAACAGAAATGAAACGATTCGAAGTTTCTATGACGTATATCGATGCAAAGTTTCAAATTATTTAACTTTATTTTTTCTGTACATTCCGTCTTATGTTCATTCACACCTATTTGCTGTCTTAAACTCGGTATAAGATTGGAAATATCCATAATTCGAACAATTCTGCCACCCTGATGTACAGAAAAGTCTGTAATTTTAGTGATTTGCACCTAATTCAGGCATCAGAATTCCAGTTTTAAACCCTTTTATGTAACAAAAGTTTTAGTCGAAAAAATATATTTTAATAGACTTATAAATTTGTCACTATTGATTCATATTATTGCAAACTTTCCACCGAGCGTGGTTGGTGAACGGTTAACGTTCTGGCCTCGCATTCGGGAGGACGCCGGTTCGAAAATCCGTCCGGGCATCCAGATTTGGGTTCTCTATGGTTTCCCCAAATCCCTCCAGGCGAATGTTGTGATGGTTCCTTCAAAAGGCCAGTTGCCGAATTTCTTCACGTTCCTTGTCCCCACTCCCATACCGCCTCTAATGACCTTCGACGAAGCGTGCAAGCCATAAGTAAAAAAAAAAAAAAAACCTTTCGAGCTTTGTAAAGAATATGTTGTTTTTGAAAAATATACGTACACACTGAGTAAAATTGTAAAATATCGAACTTAACGTGAAAGAAACGGTAGCACTGGTAACCCAGATTATCTATTCTGGACTAACTACGAATTCCGCTATACAGTCTTTGTTTGAATGGACGATTGCCCTTTGACTGAGGTGCTTGGAGACGAGTTGAGATTGACCTTGACTTACCTTACTCTGAAGATGGGTAGAGACATCCTGCGCAGCGGCATGGCGGCCAGGATCTTTCTCCTCCTGCGGCCGACAGCGGACGGCTGTGCCGATGCAGAAGTGGTCGGCAGTTTCTCCGTGGACAGGTGAACCTCAGACTGCCGGCTGGGCAACCGGATCGGAATGATTCTCGCTCTCTTCTCAGCATCCATCTTGAGTGGAGTGCGGAAAAGCAAAGAATCCACTCCCGAGTACGAAGCCAGCTTGACGGTCAAACTCGGAGAAATTCAGCTCCTTACTTTCTACACTTCTCTCAGGATAGTAGAGTTGGTTCCCTTATCTCTGTGTCTCGGATGTTTGCTTTCGTAATTAGATTCAAGAACGTAGCAGAAAAAAACTGCAGTGAAAACAACGTGAAACTTTAATACCACACAGAGTCACTTCTGACAGCACAATGTGTTCCAAAGTAGATATAATACTTCTACTTTCCCAAGCTTTCGGAGAGTACGTATCTGTCTAGCTTGTGAGATGTACACTGGTTTAAAGTTATTTCTTACGCATAACTAACCGTGTAACACGCATGCAGCAGTAAATAGGAGACGAGCAAAATATTTGGTTACAGCACACTAGCCGGAGTCAGTTTCGCTGTGAGATAATAGCGGCTTCCAGTGTTAGATTACAGATAAGCAGCGCAAACACAGCCTGCGACCTTCACGCCACAGCTGGCGTTCCCGGGACGACGTGTGATGAAGTGTCAGAGGAACGATGTGGCACTGGCGATGCGATGACGGTTCATCGCGACGCGAGCCAGGTGCGGGCTGATCACACACTGAGCGGAGATACCGCATCGCTACGGCGCCTCCGTCTTGCCAGAGATAACGCATTGTTCAGTGCAACCGATAATGACACACATCAAACGCAAAGAGTAGGTCGGGAACAAACATCGACCCAGATCGCAGAGTAGAGGGGAC
This sequence comes from Vandiemenella viatica, assembly GCA_031002005.1. Lineage (NCBI taxonomy): Eukaryota > Metazoa > Arthropoda > Insecta > Orthoptera > Morabidae > Vandiemenella > Vandiemenella viatica. Next base: position 192,493,040 of record JARYHS010012519.1, read on the forward strand.
AAGGCAAGGCCGCGGTACTTATGTAACAAAAGTCACTTTAACCAAAACGTACATAACAGGTAGTGAACAGAAATCTAGTTAACAATGAACGATTGAACGAAACGAGGGGCGAAAAAAATCTGCCGCGTTCTAGTTACACTCGCGTATACAGGTTGTGTAGTAAGCTCACGAAAAAAATTAATATATTTCAAAATAAATTAGATAGCAAATGATTCTTAATCAAAGAGCATTGTTCGTCTCGGAAAATTTTCTTTGAAATGGTGTATATAAATGAAACGCAATAAGAAAAATTCAGCTGAAAAATAAGTTGTAATGAATCACAGAAAAGACTCGAAAAGTTTCGAAAAAAAGTATTTCCATGATTTATTATTCATTATCGATTCATGAAATCCTCTATCGACTAATATTATTATTAATTAATATTTATTGTCAAAACTTTATCTGCCGTATTATAAAATTTGTTAAAATTACTCATTTTGCGAAATGACGTTAGAGAAAGTACAGAGGAGAGCCGCTCAATTCATGACCGCTAGTTACAGTCCTTACGTAAGTGTCACAGAGCTGATACGTGGATTGGGCTGGGATTATTTGGCGGACAGACGACGTCGTTTTCGTTTGAATTTGTTGGAGAATATGTGAAAGTCTTTAATTTACGAGTGCAACGAAATACTTCTTCCACCAACCTATTTAGGTCGCAATGACAGGAGGGATAAGATTCGAGAAATAAGATACCGTACTGATACATTTATGTATTCTTTCTTTCCTCGTTCTGTTCGGGATTGGAATGCACTGAATTAGGATTGGTGCTTAACAAACCTCTGCTACCCACAGTATTTGTGAATTGCAGAGTATAGATGTAGATGCAGATGTAGATCATTAACTCCAGAAGGATTCTAGTTATTCTGTGAACTTTTGGAAGTAATGTATCAATGAAAATTTTTAGTAAATTTTCGTATGGGTGATTTCGGAAATAAAGGGAGAATTAGTTTTTGTGTGTGTCTCCGAAAGTTCGCACGAATTGTAGAATTGGAAGTAAAATTCAGATATTTTTGGTGTTTAAAGTCTGATAACTTTCATTTGATACCCATGAAAAGGATCTAAATTATTTTTTTTTCAATCAGGTCTTTACTAAACTTGCAATGATTATTTGACCACCCAAGACTTTTCACGTACAATGGCAAATTTCTAAGTTAAAGCGTTAAAGGTGTGAAGGTGAACAGACAGACCGAGGAACATATGAGAGAATCCCTAAGGGTTTCATCTTTTAGTAACACAGTCCGAAACTGTAAATACCAATAAAAGGTAAAGCCCGTGGTTTTATACATTTTTAAGCTGTATTCCCGTAGGATTAGTGGAGGCAGAGATCTGCGTACCTGTTTCGTGAACGTAGGTACTAGAGTGGACGTGTCGTGGTCTGCGACAGGGTCCGGCACTTTTTCTTTACCTTCCCGCGAAGTTCCCTCCCCCTCCCCCCCAGGACCGTATTTAGGGTACGTAGGTCCCTATAACTGTGGAGCGGGCCCTTATGTATATAAAGAAATACCGATTACTTGTTGTTAAATTAATAAACCTTTTATTGCAAAATATTGTATAATATAATCATAGTAAAATTATACGAGAATAACTTACTGAAGAACCGAAATTTCGTAACGTGCTTTCTGCATCGTTTCCGAGACTGAAGTGAGCGATGTTAGCTAGTGATGCCTGGCCGCACGTTCAATTTGTTGACTGATGATCGATAGATTAGGTGCTGCCTATTTTAGTACTGTTGTTGCAACCAAACAGCCTCAGCAAAAGCCCTCAAAATAACAAACTGAAAAGTTTTAGTAATAATATGAAACAGTAGGCCAACATATTAAAATAAAACAAACGATAAAAGATTATTAACGTCACCAAAGCACGCAACAGAGAAAGTTGAAAGGCACAATATTGATTATTCACGACGCAGGTCAACAGGATGACAACCATTAATATATTTTTATTTTTGCATGTGGTGCGGGCTCCTAGGCTACAGCCTAGGTAGCCTATGCCTAAATGCGCCCCCCCCCCTCCCCCACGGTGCTCATTCGATAGCGGGCTGAGTGCGCCTGGGGGGCTGATACGGACGTTCAGCTTCCTTGGCATCGTCGGGAATCGAACCCTGTTTATCCGGCCACCAGTTGGACGCTCTATCGCCTGAGCTACGCAGCCGCCCATAAACATCAATAATCTACAAAATTTTAAAATTCAGAAAAGAGAATAAAAGCATTAAAATAGTTCCCCCAAAAGTCTTTACACAAGCTTTGCCAAAAAAGTAAAACAAGTGCTCAAAACACATTTCAGTATCGTGTTACGTCTTGGTTGTATGTGAACCGTATGAAAAGTTGTTTCTGGTGCAGAATTAACACGCCAAGACTCTTTTGCCGTTCGTCCCGCTGACAATGCATGAATAATAAAATGAATTACTAATGTCTATTTTCTTTTCAGACGATTCCTTATGCGCCAACAACACTGACGCCTTTTTTTCGTCGGACTCCATTTATTTTATGCCAGGCTACTTACCTATCAGATGAGTGTACTACCTGTATATGGTAAAAAAAGGGGGGGGGGGCTTCAAAACGCGATGGGTGAACGGTTAACATTCGGGAGGACGCGGGTTCGATTCCCGGTCAGGCATCCTATATCACTCAAGGCAAAAGCCGGGGTGATGCCTTCAAAAGGCCATGACTGCATTCCTTCTTGTCCCTAGTCTTCTGCCAACTCTAATGGCCGCGGTGTTAACGAATCAAAAGCCTTGAGTAACTAAAAAACATTGAAACACTCAGAAACGTTACAAGTATTCCATTTTTAGAATTTCGCAATAATTGTAATTTTTTTCGTTATGGAGGAATATTCGCGGATATTCAGTTTAATTTATGAGTTTCAACGTATGTTTATTAGAACAGTCTTCCTTTTACAACCATCTGCATTGTTTAAAATATAGGATTTAATTTTTTTTCGAAACAATGGTTCTTTGATTTTTAATACATTGTGTATGTGTAAGCCTTCATCTACCTAAACAGCACTCCCAATATATTAACTGTACAGAAACTTCACTTGGTCGCAGAATTTGGCAATGCAGATTCCTGAAGGTGAAACTCAAATAAACGGATATTGGCCAAATATACTACAAAAAAACTGCAGTACCTGCTTGATTATTACACTAGTGATTTTTTTCTTCAAGATAGTGTGTTCACTGGAAAAAAAAAACAAAAAAAACTGGTACACATTTCCATATCTGTTCAGTTTTTTTAAATAGTCAAGGATGGGCGCAGGAATACGTAACTCTGATATAAAGAATATTTAATGTTTCGGAATCCAAAATGTTCTCGATTGTATACTTCCAGTATAGATCATCTAATCGAAAATTTTTATATTTCTGGTATCAGGCCGATGTCTCGCGACGCAAGGGACCTTATGAGAAACGAGTTTTATACTTTTTAAATATCTGATTCTCTACGGTATTGCTCTTTTGACGTAAATTTGGAGAACGCTTCCCATAACATTCCTTATTTTAAATTGATAAACAGTAGGATTTGATTTTCCTGTCACAGTGGTTAAACTTACAGAGGTGTATACATCAGCAACAAAATTCCTTATACACGGCAACAGTCCCTTGTTGAAATTATTTAAACTGCTGTTTGAGAATTTGCCTCAATGCATTATCTCCTCAGCAATTTTGATAATATCAGCTGAGACTTGGTAATAGTTCCAAGTTACAGCAAACCGATGCGTCACTGAGCCCGGATAAATCGAGTTCTCAGCTAACTTCTAACGTCTGAAGAGAAACCTGTGGATTTGTATGTGAAATTACAGGTATTGGTGTCGGGCAGCGGGAAATACACAGCGGCTGCTAATCTCTAGATAGTGACACGTGACCGAGTCAGCGTGACAGTGTAACATAAAATCACCTGAGATGATGAAATATTTGTGAACGTAGTGCTGGTGATAAGTTGACTTGATGGCTTCTTGTTCATATCTTAGAAGGAAGTCGAGGCTCAATCTGCTTGATAACAAACCTTCACAAGCAGTGTACAAACATTTCATTTGTGACTCACCGGAAATCGTAAGATAAATATTTTTAAAAAAAAGTTATAATTAGGAGTGTAATTAAAGGTATTCTACGCTAAGGACGGGACTGAATTCGGATATTGGGTTTCACTGATACTGTTCAGTTATGTATGTTAGAGTATTCTGGTAGCAGGCCCACAATGCACTAACAATCCTCGTGGTTTAGCTGTTCCTCCTGCTTAAATGTCTGAGTGTTCTCTACGGTACCTCTGTAAGCACTGCAGTCAGTACGCAGCTGACAGCCAGGTGGGAGAGTAGTAACGCTTAGGCCAGGAGGACGCGGGTTCAAATATCCGTCCTGCCATCCAGATTTAGGTTTTCCACGGTTCCCCAAAATCACACAAGGCGAACGCCTGGATGATTACGTCATAGGCCATGGTTGAATTCCTTTCCGTTCATTGTCCTCAAAGACCACTGAGCACGCAATGCCACAGGTGCTGTGACTACTTTGTTTAATCCGTGTATCAAGTGTTAAGCATAGGTACAGATGGCAGTGCACGTAAAGTCAATGAAATCGGGTGCCAGCATATAAATCAACAACAAGTCTGTTTAATTTAATCCGTCATCCGACGGACGAACATCAACCACCAACGACATCACATTTCCTCATTCAATATCCACTGCAGGTGTGTGTGAGGTAATCTAGTGATTATTAATTGCGTACCTATACTTCTCTTTCCCTACTGGTGGAGCTCTCTTCCTTCTCTGAATTGCCGGTCAGAATACCATGTCGCCAAAACACTCAATTTGGTGCTGCCATTAATGCGGACTGTTTTAGTTTGCTAACCTTCAACGAAATGCGCATTGCTGACACGCTTCATAGGAATTACAAAACGTCCTGCTTATGGGATTCCAACTGATTCTGTCTGCAGAGCAATGTCCTGAGTCTTGTTACACAAACTTTAAGGTGAAGAGCGTATGTGTTACTAACTAAACGTTCCTTAAAGCAGTAATTTTTATTCCTTTAATGTTTTAATGATACAAGACTCGCTTTTCGTTTGTATTGGTTTCTATAAGATTCTGTTAACCGTCATTACCCATAACCAGTGTCTAAAACTCAATTAGAACTACATTAAAGCACTTAAAATTGTATTTTTCCGAGTCACTCTAAAGGAGAACTGGATTTGGTTTCCCGTCTGGCCTTTTCGGTTTTCTGCGGCCTTGAGAAATAACTCCTGACGATAGCAAGGGGTTCCTTCAAAAAGATCAATTTGGATTTGATTCCAGTTGCTTATAAACAACCCCCTCCCGACTCTAATGACCTTGCTTCCACAAGGCACAAAAGAAATAGTATCGAAGATGAATAGATATAACATGTGAAACAGTGGGAATGACACCAAACCATCGTAAGGCATGGCTGTTTGGGAGATCCCATAGGATTTTTCAGCCTATTCAATTCGCCGCGCAGTGCGCCCCGTATCGTGCTAACTAACCTAACCCGATAGTCCTATCGGGTCTCTACTGCTTAACGTGGAATCCGAACCCCCGTACTTCACATTACACAGCAAGCTGTGCCACAGGTGAAGGTTGGGGAAGGGCGTTTGAAAATTCCAGCAGAAAGCGGGATTCGAAATGGGGACCTCTCGATCTCCTGTCAGACGCCTTAACTACTGAGCCAACATACCGCTATCTAACTAATATGGAACTGTACACTAAATGGTGCAAAAACAATCAACCTACCAGAAGTTATGATATATTGATGTTTCATGGTAATTGCTCTTGCACACTGTGTTTAAGATAATTTTGCATTTATCAATTTCATCTCAATACTAAGATTTGAATTAGTTTCGTGTTTGTACGTACATTTAATAACTAATTGTAGTTTAGATATTATAAATGATTTCGTTGAATATCTCTCCTTCTTATTCAGCCATTTTACCCGAAATTACAGTAACACTTATTCAAGTAACAAGAAGGAGAAACTTAACAGTATTATTCTACTAAGTGAGAATACAGTAGTTTACTTACCAAACAATATGCAATGTTTATATACATGCTGAATATATATCAGTGGATAGAAGATGATGCACGAATGCGGGATCCTCTATTTATTCCCTATTGTTATACAAAAACAATACACATGTAACCAGCCAGACCTAACGGTGTCACCCAACCTATGAATCACCATCAACACTGCCGAATACCTTCGCTCAATATGCACAGTGTTACGGTTTTAGATTCAAACCACGGTTTTGGTAGAAAATCTGGTAGTCAATATCAAAGTACGGGACAGTGAAAACTGTCCTACCATTCCAGTTATTCACGATAAAAGTTTGCAGATTCGATTAAATTATTTCATAGACATTATCACGTAAGAAGTAGTTAAAAATGCTGAATATGTCGTCCGTAATACGTTAATACTGCAGAGGCATTTTATGTTATGATGCTGCAGAAGACACTGTGAAGTAAGTCCTCACTCAGGCGTTTCCTCCGTTGATAATTTTCATCCGCATTAGTTATCTCACACAGGAATTCGGTCTGACTCAATGTGACTCAAAGTACAGCGTATATATATTTTTGCAACGTGTACCTGAAACTTGACAGTGGGATAAATTTGAGGCGGTGTATTGTAAGATTTGGTTATGTATCGTGAAACGTTTTCTTGCATGGGGAAAGTCAGATTAATGGCACAGCCAAAATAAATCTTGCAAGTATCGCCAATTTCGTTAAAGTAAGCGCAGGAATCAAAATATTTATTTACCTTCGATTTGGCTAAATTAAATAACCTGATTATTGATTGGTGTTGTGCCTAAATTGGTTAAGGGATCGAATACCGGTCTAACTAGTAAACAAGAATATTTAGGAGCTCTTAAACTATCAAAATTTTACTTTATTTATGGCCACTGTGCTAGAACGCTCCGCGTTTCAGATTCCACATATAACCTTGGCTAACATTTACTGTGTGGGATTACTGGGTTATGTAAGGGTATCACGACAGAGGCGGATTGCGTGGGAAATTGAATCTGCCACTTAGGTGGTTAAATTTTTGTTTTTCGTTGCAGCCACTGTGGATTAAGTAGACACGGGCTACCCGTGCACAGGCGTCTTGTGAGAACCAAGGGAGAGGAGAGCCGCCTCCCCCCCTCACCCCCCATCGTCATTAGAACCAGATTTTTTAGATCTAGAGCGTTATCCTACGTGTGGAATATTTGTTTGCGAAACGTGTAACCTGTATTCTTCTGTATTATTGTGAAACGAGGCTGAGATCAAGGACCCTCGCAGCAGTTGCCTAGGTGATTGCGAAAAACCGCTTAAGAACCGCGATCAGGACAGACGGTACGCGGGGACCAGGACAAGATCACGTGATCCAGCGTGGTGGAGACTTATAATCCTACACGCATTGCTTTCACTATCACCTGATGTTTGTTTAGATCTAAAGGTCAAAGAAATCAAATTAATAAATTCCTTCGTTAATTTCCTCCGTCGACGCGAGAGAATAGCCCTTTGAGCTCCCTCATTTATCCGAACTGAAAAGAAACTACGGAGAAGTCGACGCGATATTACCTCCCCCTGGTCCAAAAAGTTTGAACCGATAACGTCGTACTCATCAAAGTGATAGAGAACGTTCAAATAGCTAATATGTATTCATGAGACTTCAGCAATTTTGCTCTCAAAGCACGTAGACGGAAAAGAGCTAATACTCGCTATTCCTAGCACCGTCGTATAAAGACATCGCAGCAGTGAAAGGAAAGAAAACAAATAAATTTAGTAAACAAAATGAGAGAACAGATACTAATTACAGACTGCAGGACAAGAACAAACTTAAGTGTATAGAAAATTCTTAAAACATCGTTTTAAAGCGGAATAATAATAGCGTTCGGCGAATCTTTGCCTACTCCTTTCGGTTAGGACTAAAAGCCTGAAGGTTTATTTATTTATTATGTATACTTTTACAATGTGGCTCAGCACTTGGTGTCTTTTCTGGGCATATAGTTTCAATTTACTATCGGTTTTGCGTCTAATTAGAATTTTGTTTATAATATAAATTGAATTTAGTTTAGGATGTAAGACTAGATTGAAAAAAATCACATGAGTTAACTATCATATAATTAACTTATGCATGCAAACATAGAACCTACATATACATATACGGAAACACCCAACTGCATATGCATACCTTCTCATAGACCCAAATACATGCATGCTAATACATTTATTCACTCGCTCATATACACATGCGGTACTTGTATATGAACCAAATACATAAACATACGTACGGTACAAATTCACCTTACGGAACTCCCTCAAAGCGATGCTCAGCAGGATTATCTAGAAGATGTTTCTAGCTGATCCGACGTTCATACAACTGCTGGAGTAGAAGATCTTGGGAGTAGGTGTGGCGTTAAGGGCCTCGAATTTTTCAGGTCTTAAGCTCTGTGATAGTGTATAGGATTGATAACACATCCAACGAGATCAAAGATTCCGGGGACTCCTACTGTGCACTGCTCTAATTGTAATTGCTCTGCACAGGAGAACATGGTAGTAATACACTGTGCAGAACAAGAGCTCTGTACGCCATCCACCGTCGGCATTAGCCACACCGAGCATTAAGTGAGTGGCTTACAATGCTGCCAATTTAGCATTTTTATGGCTAAATTTAGAATATTTTCAAGTAATTTTGCATTAAAAAATTAAATTTAGCGTACAACATATTTTATAGCATTTTATTACTGATAAGTCAATGATTTTCTTGGAGCTATAAAATTTTAGTATTCTTCATTTATTTATTAGACTAATGTCATAATGAATTGATATTGATTATAATTGGTTGTTTCATACATTTTAAAAGTGCAAAACAAGCATTTCCATAAAGCGATTCAACAAAGAATTTTGTAACAAATTAAAGAAATTCAGTTGGTATAAAACATTGAATATGTATTCTTTATTGTTAATTTTAACTAAAATTTATATGTAAGCTACGTTTCAGATATTTCTCAAGATAAAAAATTACATATCTCGATATATACGAGTATCCAACCGACGCAAGCTATTTAATATTTTCTGCTCTTTTCACAGCATGAGCCATAGACACGTTTGGTTTTTATGGTAGGGTTAAATTCTGGTAGAGTTGTCTTTCGGTAGAGCTGGAAAATGGTAAACTTTCCTTAAGGAAGTTTTTTTTTGTAAAGATGTTTGGGGGTATAGAATTATTCTAGTAAAGTTTTTTTTTGGTAGGTTTACGATTTGGTTGTCAAGTTAATGGTAGACTTGTGACTGGTAGAAACTAAAAGTGGTAGATATATTTATGGTAGATGTTGTGTTTGGTAGAGATTCCCATAGTAGATATACTTATGGTTAAGTTTTCATATGGTAGGGTTCGTAAATGGTAGATATGTTAGTTACTAGGTAGAAATAACATTTGGTAGAATTGTTTATTGGTATTAGTTACTTTTAGGTAGCATTTCATTTTGATAGAAGTGTTGGATGGTAGTGATGTTCACTGTAGACTTATTAGTGGTAGAGTTTATTTTGGATAGAGATTTGTTAATGTGCCTTTTAATTTTGTTGGTATTTTTTCAAAAAATTTTGAAAACTTTAGCATATTTTTGTCTTTTTCTAAACCTAGATTTGGCATAATTTTTTTTTTTTTTAGAGTTGGCAGCACCGGCAGCTTAGAATGATACGTACTATCGAGGAGATGCGATGAGCAAAACACCATTGTGAAGTAACACTATCACGAGCGACAGCGTGGTATTGTTGAGAGCCACTTCTCAGGGTTTCTCATCATGGCTAATCTAGGTCCAGGACACGTAAGGCTGCCCTTGAGACGAATGGTAGGGAGCGCATCTCATGCTTTCTTCAGAATAAAAATTGGATTTTATATATCATAATTAATTCTGTCTGTGCCAAATGCCATTCGAGGCGCCACAAGTTTTGAGGCAACTAGTTAATATATAGTGTGAATCAAGTTGGTTAGGAAGCAAGCTATTATAGCAACGGAAAACACTAGAGCTGGTTTTTAAAAGAGCAGTTGCGAACGACTGGTCACCTAACTACGGTCCATAAAACGATATACTGTCCAATATGCTGATTAGTGATGTTCCGATACCATCAAAGTATCGATAACAACTTCAATGGGTAGTACTCAAATTGTCTTACGATACTTACTCATATGAGTACTGCAAATGCGTCGATACTTGCTCATATCGATACTTTTTAAAATTAATGTCGAAATATAAAAATACACGTGACATGATGCTAAATTATTTATTTTATTTGCCTAGTCTAATAAAATCAAATAACAGTCAGTAAAATTTTTAATTATTTATTAAAATTATATTAAAGTTCACATTGTAAGCAAACTTGGAAGGTTTTGTCTTATATTTAAATATTTATTAATTATATTTTTAACACTTTTAAACAATAAAAGTCCGCTTTTGGAAGGTTTCCCAAAAAGGTAATTGTTCAAAATATTTTAGAAAACAAACATTCACTCAATACTGACGTTGCTACAACAAGATACTGTTGTGCGTATTTTTACAGACAAGGAAATATAAGTTTAATTTCTTCACATTCTGTAAATGGATTACTTTTTTTAGAGACATTACAGTGCTTGACAAGTAGAGAGAGACTTTGTCACTACTGTATGTTTTCTTTTTCTTTGTGATGTTTCCAGAAGTGATATTCCTGTGAAACGCTAACTGAAGCAGCTTCTTCTTCAGACTTACATGGGCTACTTAGTTGTTCATGAACCTGTAAGCTATCTGTTAAATTTTGTAACTGCGTGACAAAATTTTGTTCTTAGAACCACGAGTTAGACTGGATAGAATATTAGTACATTTCATTTTCAAAGTTAGTTTTTATGATTATTCAAGCTAGAAAGCAGATTTACAGTTTTTAAAATAGTATTTTCAATATTTTTAATTTTATCAGTTTTCGGCATTCGCCTGGAGTGGGAAAGTTCATACTTAAAGTATTTATTTTTGGCTAAACGATTAAAGTTAGGATATTTTTCATAATAACTAAAGTTAACGTTTATTTAAAGATCTAGTGATTGGAAAAATTTCAGAAAGATAGAATTATTTTTATTGTCAAGGTCAAATTAGCTGATGTAAAGACTTCAGATGTGCGATTTCATATCTGATCAGCCAACCCTGTGAAAGAGGAAGTGAATACATTCCCAAGCTTCGCGTGAGAACAGTCGCTAGGAATCTTCGAGAAGTGCTATGTGATATAGATGCGTGCGTGCAGTTGTTCGCCCCCAGTCGTACGGAAGCAGTCGGTGCGCCAAAACTGTTACATCCAAGGCTACACACGGTCAGAGTTAAGATCCAAGCTTTATGCAGAACCCCACTCCATTTTGTTCTTACAAACCATATCTTTTAATTTTTGTGTGGGGCTGCGCGGGAGCGACTAATGCGCGCCGAGTACAACTTTATTACAATGAAATAGGGACCTAAAACAAACTCTGTGAGATTAGATTGTCTACTCTAAGAATGATTTTGTTTGATTTTCAATACTACCAACTTGACGTCAGCGGGAAATTTATTTCGCAGGTGCGACTGAGTGGCGCAGCAGGGATGATGATGCATTTAGAATTTAACACCGGGTGCGTTTCGATACTTTCGATTCGATACAAGTACTTTGATTCCGATACCGAGTAAGTATCGAATGAATTAATTCGAATACGAAATGTAGGCCTACTCGGTATCGAAACAAAGTACCGGGTACTTACTCGTATTTACTTGTATCGGATCATCACTATTGCTGATATGGAGCTAAGTAGATGCAGACGCTACCAAACAATACCTGTCCGCTATGCCGCATTTCTTGAACTGTAACTCATTTCTAACGGCACTCAGGCATTACAAGATTTATTGGATTTCGTAACTTAAAATAACGCTGTTGTAAATCTACAACTGGCACGCGGGGAATTTTAGTGTTTCAGAAAGCTCCGCATAAAAACTGATCTCTGACAGGGAAATAGATAAGAACAGAGCTGCGAGTAGCTTATCTGGTAGCAGGGCACCTGTAGCGGGGCACCTGTAGCGGATATGAGTCAATATCTCATCAGACAGCATTCCTTCAGCTGACAGCAGTGCAAAGAGAAAATTCAGCAATGTAGGACATAATATGATAGAAAGTACTTCCTAGGAAATCTCCGAGAACAAGGAGAATCGCATAAATCATTGTATAAGAGCAAACTGCGTGCTAATTTCTATAAACATATCGTGTGACTGGGTTAAAATTTTTACAATACCGGAGTTTTTTGTACGAAATTTTACTAAACGTGATATCCTTACCTCAGGATTGAAGTCGAGCATCGCGCTTATAGAGTACCATATTCCAGTGATCAAACACATACGACTATCTCGCATGTGGTTGGTCGGGAGGCAGTCTATTGGTACAAAAATCACTGCCTGGCAAATTTTCAGGCTAGCCGCGTTGCCAAGCGCTGCTGACTTTACCGTCCAGTTAAAGTCAAATTTGCGATAAATACCTTTAGAATACAATATACTTTAGATCAGCAGTTCCCAATTGTGTTTGGCCACGGAACCCTAATTGATCATACATTTTTTGACGGATTCCCATTTTTATAAGTGTAAGCTGAAAAAAAAGTCTCGCATCGGTAAGTCATCACAAACGGAAGCAGAACCATGACAGCCTTCTCGCGGCGCGGTTATGACTCTTTTAAACGAACATTTTATTTAATTCTCGGATGGAACACGGAACCCTTATGAAACTTCCACGGAACCCCAGGGTTCCGCGGACCATCATTTGGGAACCACTGCTGTAGATGATTTAAAATAAAATTGTTGTCATACGGCAAAGTGACATGAAACTGTTCGCTTAATTTTCTCAGAACTTACAAAGTATATTAGCTATAAGTGTCCTTAATGTTTGTCGTAAGAACTCCACAACAAATCTATGCTGTTTTCATCTAAAGCTAAACACATTTTTACGAAACCTTATTTCATAATTCAGAACACCTTTCTATCAGTGTGTCTGATTACTAACTTCACAAGGAATTTGCTTATTAAAACTTTCACACAGTATCAGAGTAACAAATCATGGCCTCTGCATATAGCTATTACGTCCAATTTCATTATAGGTGCCAGAGATGGCTTCGAACTTATATTCCTTGCTGTATTTTAAACCAGATATGCAACATAAAGTTTGTCAAATGAACCGTTTCAAAGCTCTCCATGTAGATCGAAACAAAAGTATGGAAATTAAACTTGCGTACGTAATTTCTACTGCAGATTGCTTCATGGTTTGTTTCCCAAAGCGTATCACGAGAAACACTGTGTGGGTCAGTTATGCTATCACTTGGTTTCTTAAAAAATATTCTTAAGTAATGAAACACATTACTTGCAATACTACTTTTACTAGCTTTATCAAGGTTTTTATTTATTATTATTTTTTTTTTTTTGGCGGTATACGTGAACATTCAACTCAACACTGAATGTTAATGATTAAAATTGTCAATTTATTTTTTGAGAAAATAACTGTATTTACTAAATTCTTTAAGAGTTAAGAATTTTCTCCGCTGCGATTTATCACAGATTAAATTAAAAATTACTCTATCCGCGGTCTCGAAGCCTCAATAATCTGTTGCTTTGCACAAAATAATGCGTTGTAAGTATCTTAATACCGACTGGCCGTTCGATATTTCAAGCATAGAAAGCTCCACCTTTACGTCAGTTATTTCTATCGTGCTTTTATGAACTTGTTCATTATTCATCTTATCGATTTGAGTAACAAACTCAACTGGGCACGACACGTTGGGCAGGTGGTAAGAAAATGTTTCAAAATCCTGGTCTATTGGAGAGAGTGATGAGAGGATGAACCAGAGAAACGAGGGAATTGAGCTGTAAATTTTTTGTCAGACGATTGCTTGAATATGGAGGTGTAGTAATAGATCCACATTTTTGGTATCAAACAAGAATTTGAAGGGGTGCAAAGACGGGTTGCTAGATTTGTCTCCGGAAATTACTGCAGAACACAATCAGTTACTGATATGATAAAGGAGCTGGTATGGGATTCATTGGAAGACAGGAGGAGGGTGTCTGTTGATAACGAGGCATGGAAAGAAATTGGTGACAGAATGCAGAGAGGTACATGAAAGGGAAAAGATGATCGATTTTAGGCGTAAGGGTGTGAGAAATTGTTTTCGTAGGTAAGGGAGTCGCGGAACGAAATGAATGGCCATTAAAAGTGATGAATAATTTACGAAAACGGCTGAAAGAATATAAAATTAAAATTAGTAAAAGGCAAAATTAAGCGGGTACGGAAAAGGGGAATAAATGGGTGTGTAGGATGAATCACACCGAAACGTGAGCTCCGTCGATATTAAAATTAAATGTTATCACTTTATATAGCTTACCAGAAAGTACCTAAATTTTTTGCGTTATTATACCAGCAGTACAGCAGGATAAAAAAATTGTAAATCTTCAATTTACTTAATCATCTATATTAATTCACAAGTCTAGTTGTAAAATTAGAGCCACCAATCCCGACAGTGCTTAGAATTTGCACTTAAGAAAAATTGAATATTTGATAGTATTGGTCAGGATAAAAAGAGTTTGTGGCATAGAATAAGATATTACCTCTTGGCGATGGTGAATGGTCCACTCCCATTCCCTGTCCAGCCAATGTCAGAAGCCACTAACCTGGTTTGGCGTTATGGTCGGAGAAGCGAGCTGACCTAATGCAATCAGGCCGTAAAAACGTTACTTCAGATAACAAGACAGCTTTCATTAGCTTCCAGTAGCAATCAGATCAAAGTCACTTGTCCTGTCCGCTGGTTTCTGTGCAGACAGGTCCTCGCCAAATTACAACAGTGACTGTACTGAATAGCAGTAACAGCACGTAGTTTAAATTTCGAGATAACGTCTTTAATATTTTCAGTTTTCTCAAAAAATAATTTTTTCCGCTAATATATAACTTTTTATTTAAGGTGGAACTACAGAAATTGTTTAATTTCCTTATTTTGCTGCTTATATTGATTCATGCACTGCTCGATCACCAAGATTTAATTGAAACTTTAAGGCTGATAATAAATTCTTAGGAAAAATACTCAGAGGTAAGTGACATCTGAAAATACAATGCCAAAATTTACGTCTGTCGTCATGAAGTTAGAATGATATTTTTCGGAATACATACGCACCTAACATACGTTACTAGAATAGTTAATTTAAATACTGGAGACATCAGGAGATACAAACAAAACTTTTTTTGACCATAGCTGTAACGTATGAATTTACGAAGAAGTTAAAAGGATGGGAAACCTAATAAAGTGACTAATACCGAAGTTCATAACTCTTGTTTATGGTATATGTGTTGTGTGGAAATACGATCAGGTATAGTATACCGATTGTTAAAAACTTACCAAGAGCATTTTACCATAGGGCTTGTCGAAAAACACAAGCATTTTTAAATACAAGAGCTAGGACTGTGTAGTCGTGTACAGGAAGACACAAAAATTACAAAGTTCTCTTAAGAAATAATAAAATATGCTCCCGCAACTGACACCAACAATTTCTTGTCAATCGGCCATCATCGTTTCAGTAGTCATACGGACGCTCTACGTTACGCACACGCCGCTTTGTATGTGAACACGTGGTGGCCATGTCAGTTGTTTTTATACAGATACCGGAAAATGGATGCATGTTCAAAAGACTAATGCTTCGGCATTACCGTCTAGTCTCTAAATGCAGTTCTAGCCGGCCTCGGTAGCATAGGGGCTAGAGTGCCGAAGGCCGCCGGTTCGAATCCGGCCGTGGGCATGGATGTTTGAGTGTTGTGTGTCTGTCTGAACGTCCGTCCTGTGGCGTCCATACATTGGAAAAATACAATATATATACTGGATGACGACTTATACACTGAAAGCTATAATAATTACATTGAGCTGGCTGTATGGCCTCCGTTGCCAAATGCCATTAAAAAAAATTAAAAAAATGCAGTTTTGTATATAAGTTATTTTTGCACAAAATACTGGTTACTGTTTGGTTTTGAACCAAATAATATTTATAAAAATTACGAACGTTTTTAGAAATAGGAATTTAAATATGAAATAAGGGCCGTAACCCAACCCGAGGCGGTGTTAATTAAACGAGCAAAATGCATTTTACTTCCTATACGCAAAGTTTTTTTTTTTTTAAGTTGTCAACTTTTTTTACGCCCAATCTCCTCATAAGTTATCATGTAAATGGTAAAATTTACCGCCACTGATGCATCCAATATGGTGAAAATGTTAAATAATTTTTAGATTTTAACTTATTAAAATCTTGTAAGTAATTTTATCTTTTCGTTTATGCTTTTGGAATATTTATTCTTAGGTAATTAATAATAATTGTAAATGGTGTGTTTAGAAGCTGAGTGACAGACTTTCTTACAGGCTGCGCAATCCGCCTCCGCCGTAGTCGCCTGTTGCAACCCTTAAACCTATCGGGTGTAAGGGTCCTACAGTTTAACGCAAGATCCGTACCACGGAAGCGTTTCTACTTACGTCACATACACAGAGAAAGTTTTGCTGAGGTGAAAATCCCAGCTGAGAGCGGGGTTAAAACCGGATACCTTCCGATCTTAAGCCAGTCACTTTAATGATTGAACCACCAGATCATTTCATAATTAATTTGCGGTAAAAGTTTTATAAATTTGTGAATTTTCATCTTTTCTAACACCATCTAGTGCTTAAGTTTTTTTTAAAAAATATCTCCTTTAATTAATGGTTGCTTGATTTGATCATCTCGTTTGGTACTGTACACGTAATGAAAGCTTTTACTTACAAGAATTACCGTGAAGCTAATCTTCATATTATATCGTAAACAGGATGCAACGGAATCCGTATCAGAGTCATATGCTCACAATCTATTGGGAAATTCGTAAATTGTTTATTTTCCTCCAGGTGAATCGAAGATAGTGTTGTCCGGTGGTGATAAGCTGTGTCTTTGCTACAGATTTCATTCATTGATTTCGTGTCCACGAAAATCTTTAAAAAAACGTCATGAGTGAGTTATTCTCAAGTTCTGAGGGGTTCGTACATATGTCAGGTACTGAACTGAGTACACTAATTTTTTTTGCAAAAAAATTTAAAAAAATTCATTAACAAGAGATTTTAAATATAGATCATTGTTATTTCTGAGAAATTGTCATTCGAACGAATTATACACTAAACTTATTCACCGAAAAAATTGATATTGGTTTTCTAAAAATTTTAAAATTTGCACGACATATTTATTACCCAATTCATGAAACTCTCCATCGAATGATACAGACGATTTATTGTATAAAAAGTTATCTGCTGCCCTAAGAAATTTGTTAAAATCACTCATTAAGTTAGTTCGCATAAACCATACGCTTTAGAAAATTCGGTATAGTTTTCCTTTGCACTTTGGATGGATCAATAGTTTCAAAAACAGGGAGAGAGTTAAATTTTTTCATGGTTTTTTTTACAAACATTTGGAACAAGTCGTGAAATAAAAGAAAAATCCAGAGTCGATGGATTACTCCTGAAAATTGTGTAAAGAAATTTTTTATTTCAGCCCTCTTCTTCCCAAAGTCTTTATTATTTTATCTTCACATGGTTTTTCAGAGTTTGCGTTATAATCGCGATAAGGTTGATAAGAACTTAACTAATTCTTAGTTACGAATATTTAATTTAAAGGATTCAGAATATATGAGTGTGTGACAGACGGGTGGAGAAATGAATGAATCCATAAGAGTTCCTTCTTTCGTTCAAAACTCAAGGAATCCTCTAAAGTGTCTGGTGCATTACTATCTATATTTAAACTTCAGTGTTCATATTCTAAACCAAGTAAGAAACACACATCTTTTTAAAAAATCACTGTCTTAATGGTATTAATAATACGTTCAAAATACGGATGAAGTAAACAATTATTAAGAACTGATGAAATCCCCTACTGTCAACAGAGGATGATGGGGGTTAATTAGTTGATGATTACTGTAGAAATCTGAGGCCATCTGGTTTTACGAACCACTTGTTTTGATTTAGTCACGGTAGTGCAATTTTGGCGAATGCAGAACAAAAATAGTAAACTGCAGCTCGTAATCAGAATGTTGAACTTTTCCACTAAACGCCGGTACATAGATGTGAAGTAAGTGCTGCTCAGAATCTTGTGACCGTTACTATTATGTTACCACAAGAGCAATACGCATCGGGTAAATAAAATTAATAACAAATTGTTAATTTAAAAATAATTATGAAGCAACTGTGTGAAATGGCCAACAATCACATTTTTCGGTGCAAAGTACGTAGGAAGCGGTGGGTGGCGAGTTGACGTGTGTACCGAACTTTCAATCGTCCTTTCGATGCCCTTGCGTGAGCTGCAGTGGTTCCAACAGCGATACATCATTCGGTAATCGATCTAAGAAGACTGCGTCAGGAATGTTCTCTCCAAATTCATCAGAGCTTTCACTCCAGTACGATACAATTCGGAAGTTTACGATCTAGGTTAAAATCTGTGGTACGCCTTATGATTACCCGTCCGAGCGCAGGAACGATAAAAGAAAATTTGTTCTTAATCCCCAATTTTTAACGCCTTATTTCAATTACTTTTTTAAGTTCCTAAAGTTCGAACATGGGAATAGTATAACAAGTCGGGTATCTCTCAGCAATGCCTTTCGTAGCGATGAATTACTCATTTATGAGAAATCGAAGCTTTAAAGTTGTAAATTAAACATTTCTCATTGTATTTTAGTAGAGAAGTCGTTCAGATATTGCAGCTGCATAGGCGACGCGTTATATTTTTGTGCTAAGCGGCACCGGTTCGATCCTCACCTATGTCAGTACCTTTTTGCTTACTTTTACGTTACTATTATCTGTTTGTAGTGGTAAAAATTTGTTTTTACAAAAATGCACCTAAATATTAATTTATTTGTCACACCAGGAAAATTTGATGAAAGTATATTCCGGTAGTGTGGTTACATGACATTTCATTCGTTAATTTTCAACCATTCCAGGCACGTTTTAAGTTTCCGCACAGCTAGGTCCACATGGGCGAAGCTGCAAGCAAATGTCAATCAAATGTAAATATGAATTATAAGCTGCTTCATCTGTCGCCTTTCCTGTTCCATGTAGACAAAGCTGTAGAAAGGTTATTTCGTTGTGTCATTTTAAACACAGAAACAACAACGAAATACTTTTATATATCGAAGATAATCTCCGTTTTGTACATTGTTTTTGCGATCAGTTACAAATTTTCAGGTTTTTATTGCTTTAGAAGTATGATCCAGTTTACATTTTGTGCGAAAATGTTTATTTCCAAGAAATGATTTTTGTGAGAAGATTTTAATTTTCTTATTATATTTTACTAGTATTACGACGGGGGTCACCTATGGTCGTAGTAGAAATTTATTCTGAAAAGCCAGTAAGGAAAAAAGGAATATGGATCATTTTAATGATATTTTTCGTGATATGAGTACCTTACAATAGTTAGATTGTCGGAATATAAAATTTCACACTTTTCGCAGGCGTCATTATTGGTAAAAAATCGCAGCGCAAACCCCGAAAAAAGGGACAAGTAAGATTATCGAAATATTGGCTAAGATTAAAAAAAAAAGTATTTCCTTTAATTGACAAACAGTATACCAAAAACGGATAACTGTTATTTATTTGACTGATACATTTTGTTATTACGTACATTTCATGTAAACTTTGTCTGAGTTTTTAATAAACTTAATTGTTTATTATCAACTCCAAAAAAATAAATAAATGAAGACGTATTAAACATGGACAGGGACAATAGTACTTTCATTTAACTGTGCCAAATGCAGTAGACTCGAACTTGCTGAAATTTGCTGTATTTGACCATAAAATCTCATTCTGCAAAATTCGAAGAATTTCTATCGAGGCTGGGAAAATATTCATAATATAATCTTTGGTCATATTTTCTGTAACTGCCAAAGAAATTACACAGATTCCAGATTATTAAATAACCGAACAATTCCAAAGAAATCAGTTGTCAGAATACTCAATTCGGTAACATTTTTGGTCTGATATCCACTTTAAATAATCTAATAACTCGAGCAGCAATATTAGTGAAAGTTTTAATTAAACTGAAATTTAGCCTTGGCCGAAATGACACTTGGCATTCGTGGTTGTAGCAGAGACCATGAGAAATTTAAGTATCTCAACTGTTACTTTCATTAGCGCCACGTTACTGAAAAGTACTCGTAGTTCCACGTTCTTTCAGCCGAAATGTTTCTCCACATTTTTTTAAGAATAAAATTTTACAAAAAGCAAACTTAATTACTCTATTATGGCCATTAATTTCATAGCAGTAGCGTATGTATTAAACTATGCATATAATCGATAATTTCTATTACCTCTGATCGCTGTTATTTTGCGACAAGAATATCATTTTTGAATTGTAAAGCTGTTTGTTTGATTTAAATTGGTTAAATAAAGTAAGCGCCGTATTTTAAAAAAAATACGAACAGGAAGAAAATATTTTATTTACGTCTTGTAAATACTAAAATCTGTAGCTGAAGGCAAAAATCAAGTGAAATAATGAGTTTCACATCGCGTATACAAAGACGTATCCTTGATGATTTAAATCTACACAAAAAGGTAAACTTAAAGCTCATTTAATAGCAAACTCGTGTATAGAAATTTGGTAATAAAATTTAGCCTAGGTTGGAATAACAACAGGCATTCTCTGTTTAATTTAAGTTTCTTAAATTTGACACGTTATTGAAAAGTAGTTCCACGTTTTTCAGCCTTAAAGTATTTCCATATTTTTTTTAACTTTGGAATGCTATTAAAAGCAAAATTAATGATTTTACTATGGCAATTAATTTCACAGTAGTTGCTTAGCTATTAAACTGTGCACCTAACCTCTAATTGCTAATGACTATGGTCACTGCTAATACGCGAGTGATTGCTGGCAAATGACGTCACCATTCTCTAGCCAATAGCTATCAAGGAACGCGCAGTCTGCAGACAACGCATTTTATTAAAGAGGATTTAAAAAAAAAAAAATGCTCGTAACTTGTAGAAACCACCCCGATGGCTTAATTGGATGTGGCATCGTCATAGGGTATAACTGGTTCGAGAACTGATGATGAAAGAAATTTTCACCATAACGACGTGGCCGGTGGGGTAGGAAAAGTGGTGGTGCACTATTCCTAATCACCAGATTGTGCACGAAACCTATCCGCAGGGCGTGTGGAATGAGTTCATACTACACTGTTGATAATGATTCGTCCGTCGTATGGGAACGTTGAGCCTGGAGGCCCCTGGGTTATACCCTCTCCTTTCTTACACAACACACAGACAACCACAGACATCCACAGCCATCCACACTTATAACAATATCACTAGGGAAGGCAACGGAAAATCACCCCGGTTCATCTTTGAAGACATTTCCATGGAGGGGTAAACAACCCCCATAATAACCGTCTAAACCCAGACATGAAGAGAACTTTTAAAAATTAAAATTATAACCATATTAATGAATGTTTAACTAAACAGTAAATAACTGGTTTCATTTTTGAACACGCTTAAAACATCTTCTGGTAGTGTACGATTAATCACTATCTTTATACATAAAGATGAATGTATGTTTGTTTGTTTGTTTGTTCTTCATACAAATCCACAGTTTTCATCCGATCTCGATAAAACTTTGCACACTTATCCTTTGAAACAAGGAGAAAAATTCTGTCTACATTTGGTTGAAAAATTATCTGTATAAATAACACATGTTGTCTCATAACTTCGAAATACGGCGATACACAGACACGTTGGATATGGACGTCTCCGTACCGTGTTTCCGTGTAATGCACTGGCAGCTCAGTGATTAAAGCGCTTGCTTACGAACGTCGTGGTCTCCGGTTCAAATCTCCGTGGAGGCTAAGATTTTTTAAAATTGTTTTTCATCGTAAGAGTCAGGCCTGGGCCGTAGCTTATTCGGATTGAATGTTAAACTGTAGATATTCGAAAGTTAGGGGTGCAATGCGAGGCAAATCGCAGGTAGTCTTGCAATGTTGTAGGTGTACACTTTTTTACGTTATAATGATCCCTCAGGTGTTGTTCGCAGTCAGTGTGTGAGTGTAAACCACAGTAATATTATTATAAATACGGAAGTAAGTCTCTGTCTTTTTGTTACGTTTTGACGACTAAATGGCTATATCGTTGTGATGGAATTTTATAAGGAAATCTGTATGAAGGGCGCAGAATATTTTTTCCAGTATGATTAACAGTTGTAGTCACGAAATTTTGAGACCTTATCGAATGGTGACAGAAATATGTTTGAAATTGATTCTCTTCAAGATACAGGTTCGACGGTGCAATGATATAATGATAGCTTTCCTGTCATATTATTCCGACTCGATATTGTTTGGGACCAATCCTTCGTTACTAACAATTTTCTATATTTAATTCTGGCAAAAAAATTCTTAATCCACGGGTACGAAGTCACGGGTACGAGCTAGTTTCATATAAATAGCTTCAAGAAAAACGTTAGTAAGAGAGAACAGATTAAGAAACAAAGTATTCGAGTGTTGTCACCAGACTTGCTAATTGCAGCTATTAATAATCTGCGCTCTTGTTTTCCGCGTTTTGGTCTCCTGTTTACCTGCACAATTTTGTATGCAACAGTGCCTGATGCCAAGGCTGGAACACAGTATATCATCGCGATAACAGCTTGTTGTGTTGTATCCAGGTCGCAAACTCGTGATAACAGAGTCTCAGCACGCACAACACAAAACAGGGGGAGTCACACAACGGACGAATCACGTACGCATTTTTATGCACTACCAAGTCTAAATCAGACAGATATTTCAATAGAATCAGTGACGGTTTGTGCTTCTATTAATGTCGAAAATATTAAACTTCCGTTTAGCCTCTCTGATACGGAACTTCCTTACAATAACATTTCTTGCAATAGGACAATTTAGAGATAACGACTTCAGATATGTGTGAGGATCTCTGAACCGTAACGCAAGTTTTAGATTATATGAGAGGAGTGTAAAGTTATATGGCGGGAAGGGGATATATACCTAGATCATCTATAGCAAACTTCCATTTAAAAAATAAATAAATACTTAGGCGGGATGGGACTGGGGCAGGGCCGGCGCTAGGATTCTCAGGCCCCGGGTAAGTGATCTTAGGCCCCCCCCCCCAAATATTTTTAATTTACACTTTTTTCCGATAAACTCAGAAAATTTTAATACAAAAATGTTCAAAATTATTGGTGCAGATTATAAAATTTGTGTTTGATTTAGATTTATTTAGGCACCCAGGCCTAAGGGCTGCCATTGGGTGGCTCGGGCCCCGGGTACTTTCGCCCCGCTTAACTCCCCCCCCCCCCCCTAACGCCTGCCCTGGACTGGAGACAAGGAACGGGAAGGAATTCAGCCATGGTCTTTTGAAGAAAGCATTCCGGCACTAGCCTGGAGTAATTTGGGGAAACCATTGAAAACCCAAATCTGGATGACCGGACGGTGATTCGAACCGGCGTTCTCCCGTATGCGAGGCCAAAACGTTAACCGCTCAGTGTAAACATTCACAAATCATTCTAACGCAGTAATATTTTTGTATAGTAACGTGTAGAAAGTAATCGGTGAATGACAGGACTAAGGTAACAGGGACGAGCATTAAGGTAAAAAAAAAAAAAGGTATTTTGGAACAAGGGAAGTAACTACTCTATTCATCTCTTCGGTGTCTTGACTAGTTTCATGCAGTCTTGCATCTGATCCTCGGTTAATCTGTTTATTTTCGCATACCAATTACACCCTACACCCGTCAGTGTATCTCAGTGTGCTGTGGCGCCACACACTGGAGAGGGCACGAGCCTGACGGAGGTGTTTAGGTGGTTTTCCGCAGTCATCAAGGCGAATGCCGGGACGGTCCCTAACATTCGGCTCATAAGCTACACATTACACTTATCACACACAGAACACAGTTACATATTTCACAGGCAGATGGCAATACTTCATTTTCGCCATCGGTACCTAGCACGACTTACCAGTAGTTACAAAATGCTTGGTCTCGGTAAGGACATGCAGCCGTAAAACCGTAACTCCACAGGGTAGCGTATGGGACCATTGCTATTCATTATTCTAATGAATAATTGTGTTGATTGTTTACTATCTGAAATTAAATTGTTTGCAGATTACATAATACTATATAAAAGGATCAAAACGGTTGAGGATTGTAAACAGTTGCAGGGTGATCTGTACAGGATATCTAGTTGGGTTGATAAACATGGGATGAAGGTAAATACAAAGAAATCTTTTTAGATACACAAATAAAAAACTAAACGTTTATTATGATTATAAGGGGGGGAAGAATTGTTTATTGAATGTCAATATCTTGGCATTACATTTGATAACAAGCTTAACTGGGCAGATCACATTGGACAGGTAGTAGGAAAAGGTTTCAAATTTCTGCATTTGTTGGAGAGGGTGATGAGGGGATGTACGAGAGAAGTAAACGAATTGGGTTACAAAACTTTGGTCAGGCCATTGCTTTAATATGGTAGTATTTTGATTATCAAATACAGGAGTTGGAGAAGGTGCAAAGAAGGGCTGCTAGATTTGTTTCTGGAAATTATCGCAAAACGCAATCAATAACAGATATGATAAAGGAGCTGGAATGGAACTCATTGGAAGACAGAAGGAGGGTGTAGAGGGCCATGGGAGTGTACAAGGCGTTTAATGGTGATGAGGCACGGAAAGATATTGGTGTAAGAATTGAAAGTAATGCATGGAAGGGAATTGATGACCATGACCACAAGCTGGCATTGGATTTCAGGCACAAGGGTGTAGGAAGATTCTCTTTTTTAGGTAAGGGTGTCAGGGATTGGAATAAGTTACCAGCAGAAATGATGAATAACTTGCTAAATACGTGGAAAGAATTTAAAGTTAAAATTTGTAAAGGGTAAATGTAGGTGGATGGAGAAATGGGGGAAGGTGGGTGTTTAGGGAAATTGCCACCGGAGTATGCGTTACACTGCAAATTAATTTAATTTTTTATTTTCTCATGTCAACGATGAGTCATCAAAGGTAGGTGACCCATAAATGTTATGAAATAGTGGTGAAGTAGAAAGAAGAAGACGCTTTACATTCTGCGTTCTAAGATATTTGAACCTTTACCTTCTTTTGCAATTTTCCATTTCAAACGCTCCCTCTCATAACAAATTTACAAGAAAGAACTCAGTATCAGGAACATATGAGCAATCTGAAAGCATTTCTCTACTAATTATTTATTTTTGTTAATATATTATGTTGAAACAACTTTCCAGTTAATAACCAAGCATAGAAAACATTAATTTTAAATCAGAAATATTAAAGTAACTGAAATTACATTTATATTTGGCAATTAACAGAACAGTGGGTGGCAGAGAGTGTTTTGATGCACGTATTCCAATACCCAGCAACACAAAGAAAGACATAATATATCTCGTCTTCACTGCGTCACCTAATTATCTTCATCTCTCCTTCCTTTCGCCCCGAATACGTTGGTGGGAGATAGTGAATATTCGATATTGGTCAATTAATCCAAGCGAAAACTCCGTTGTCTGTGTTGCAAACAATCTAAAGATATTTTGTAGCGGAGTTAATGAAATTAATGTTCGATATTTATTCAAACTCTGTGATGGCTGTCAGCGCTGTCAGAAAAGCTTTTAAAGTCCACGAAAATGAAGCCTCTTCCTTATTTCAACAATTATTTGGTCTGTGTGTTTGGGATATTGCTATTTAGTTTTACGGATGAATGTTGTACTTCCTCTCCGTGCGTCTGCTAATCGTATGGTCGGGATAGTACACTGATCAGCCAGAACATAATGACCCCCTACCTAACAGCCGTTATGTCCGCCTTTGGCACGGATAAGAGCGGCAACGCGTCTTGGCATGGAAGCAATGAGGCCTGGAGGGAGTTGGCACCACATCGCACACACAAGACTACTTACTAATTCCCGTAAATTCCCGGGAGGGGCGATAGATCTGACGCCACGTTCAATCACATCCCACATGTGTTCGATCGGGTTCAAATCTGGCGAGTTGGGAGGCCAGCACATCAATTACAACTCGCTACTGTGTTCCTCGAAACACGCCACGCCTTGTGACATGGCGATGAAAAATGCCACTGCCATTGGGAAATATGGTCGTTATGAAGTGGTGTACGTGGTCTGCAACCAGTGTACGATATCTATCGGCACGAGCTCTACTGGACCCATGGATGCCCGCGTGAATGTCCGCAGAGCATAACTGGGCCGCCGCCAGATTGTCTCCGTCCGGCAGTACAGGTGTCAAGAAGCTATTCACCTTGAAAACGATGGATTCGCAACCCTCCCATATGCATGATGAATAAGGTATCGGGATTCATCAGACCATACAACGCTCTGCCACTGCGCCAACGTCCAATGGCGATGATCACGTGCCAATTTCAGTCGTAGTTGCCGATGTCCACGGGTCGTCGGCTGCGGAGGCCCATCGTTAGGAGTGTTCGGTGCACTGTGTGTTCAAACACACTTGTACTCTGCGCAGCATTAAAGTCTGATGTTAGTTCCGCCACTGTTCGACTCCTTTCCTGTTTTACCAGTCTGCCCAGCCTACGACGCCAGACATCTGTAATGAGGGGTGACCACCCAACCCCTCGACGTTCGTACGTGGTTTCATCTTGGTTTCGCCACTTGTTGAAGACACTCACCACAGCTCTCCCCGAACACCCAAAAAGTCGTTCAGTTTCCGAAATGCTCGTGCCGAGCCTCCGGGCATTCACAATCTGCCCTCGGTCGAACTCAGAAAGATCGCGCGCCTTCCCCATTCTAAACAGGCATAGCACGCTCGCTGATACTACATGCACCGTGCGTATTTGACTAGCAGCCATTCCTCGGCAGGTGACGCTGCTAGCGCCTGGACGGGTTTATATCGATAGTAGGTAGAGTTCATTATGTTCTGACTGAGCAGTGTATATTTTTATTATTTGGTAAAGTATTTAGATTTGGTGGTTTATATCATCTTCCAAAGCATGTACCGCCTACAAGGTATACTGTTCTGTCACTTAGTCGTGTCTAGGTCGAAGCACAATCGAAAGGCGAGGGTTCTCCCATATTATGTTTCGGACTACACACATCGCGTAAGCGTTATGCGTCTTGAGTCTCTGAAGAATTTCTGTGATGAATTGTTGATGATTTATGGAGAAAAAGTCCCAATCTCATCATTGAATTTCGTACTGCCTCAGTGAATGCAACATCCAATTTTAGTTTTCTATTCTAACTGCCGCAACGAAACTCTCATCCATGCATATTCCCACTATCAACTTAAGTGTTACTTATGTTTAGATTAAATAAACAAAGATCACCATTTTTTTCCAATTCTATACTTGAAGAAAATCTTCCTAAACATATCGTACAAACATTTGTCAAGCCGTTTCAAGCGGTACTTTTCAGAAGCGTGTATGCACGTGAGGCTGTCTTGAAAAACTTGTTGCATCATATAAATCTCTTCCCTCTGGGAAGGCTGCCTTCTTTCCTAACTGCTCCAACTTAGGGTACACGTTCGCAATAAAATATGTGTTTGACGTACTGGCCTGAACGCGTAATTGGGACCGAGCGTGGTGGTGTAACGGTTAGCGTTCTGGCCTCGCATTCAGGAGGACGGCGGCTCGTAACAAAATCAAAGGTTTACTAAGCCTTAACATCAGAACTGAACATATATAACAGAATACAGATACTGAACTCTGAACACAAAATAAAATAAAACATTAAATAGAAGTTTCCTTCTACGATAATTATTATTGACAAACTGCAGAGACTTACTGCAGAACTTACTTGTTAGTGACTGCTAGTTTACTGTCAGTATTGCAGTACACTGATTTGTTAATGCAAATGTAATAGAGCTTGAGTCATTAGATTTTCAAAATAATTTGGTGACATTATTCACACACAGAAAATGAAATGATTACAAAGAATTCTGACTTTTTCTAGCTCCGTATTTCAAACAACTCAACCATCACCAAGGAATTTATGTTCATTTCTTGACAATATAAAGCTTTTAATTCAAATGTTTAGTTAGAACTTACTTAAAATGCAACTACTAACGTATGAGCGGTTGTCGTTTGGGTTGGACTTTCAGGAAACTGAAGATTCGTTCCCGGTCTGGAAATCCACATTTCGGTATTGCATGCACATCAAAATTACTCTAGGCGAATTCCGAGATGGTTCCTTCCAAGGCCATGGTTGACCTTCACAGCTCTAATGACGTCGATAAATCATAAAGCCCTAATTGCTCTGCTGACAATTAACATATTTTAAACCATAATTTGGTAACAATAAATGCCAGTATTGTTTAATACCGTGTGCACCCTTCACAGCATCAAGTGTAGACTGGTATACTGACAGTTACACACTCAATTTCACGGCTTGTGCGGTAAATTTGTGTCTAATTACACCAGTAGCAGAAAGTGTCAAAATGAAGCGTTGTTTTCATCGTGAAATATTGACGATAAAAGTTTATTGTAGAACAAATTCTTTCTAAGGTTTAGTATTATCATTTTTAGTACAATACGTTAAAGTTCTGTGCAAAAAAAAAAAAAAAAAGCACGGAATTTTTCGCATTAAATTTGTATTTATGAAATATTTTTGCAGAATTATTTAATGACAGTTGTCTTACTCATTGTGCCGTTATAAAATCAGAAATCAATTTCAAACTTCGTAACGTGCTGTACTCAAAGATTAATTAATATATAATAAAAATAGTGAGCAAATGATGGTGTTAACGGAAAAGGAAGAAACTTATAAAACAATAAGGCGTATTTTATTTAGATATATAAAGAAATAGATGCTAGAATTATCTGAAAACACGTAATGTCTAGTAGCTATCAGATTTTAAGAACATCTAGATATTTTCATTTTAGCATTTCATGGTTACCACACGAAACTTTATCAATAGCGGTACAATGTGATACGAACTCGTTTTCTGCTGATATTGGAATATCACGTTACTTAACACAGCCGACCGCAATCAGATGCTCGGAAATATCACAGGGTACAACGTTTCGAGCATCAGTGGATGCAAGTGATGGTCACTCCCTGGTATCTACACAACATGAACTGATGCAAATACGATCAGACTTGATGCCAGAAGGTAACAATAATCAATGGCACCATCTATAGTTAAGACACTATCCCTGACAGGCAACCAAACTGTATAGCTAGAAGATTTATCAGCAAACAATGTATATCTGTGAATATTAATCCAAGCCCATGGTTTCTCTAGATTACTCCAGTTGAATGCCGGGATGCTTCCTTTAAAATGCCATGGCCGAATACCTTCTCGTTCCTTGCACCCCTATCCCTTCCATCCTCTAATGACCTCGATGTCGACGAAGCCATAACAAAAAAAAAAAAAAAAATCCAATCCACGCGTTCTTAAATGCTAAAAAGAGTAGATATAAAGCATTGCCATTAGGTCCTGAAATTTTTGGAAAGCGATTTGCATATTTCTCAGTGTCTGATTGTACAACCTGAAAACTGCAGTGAAGGCTCTGTCATACTTCTGAAGTGCATACTGCCGCGACGTTCCGAACACAATGTTAGCCTTCCTCCTCTTCATTGTCTAAAGCGCACCTCTTCCTGGAGAGATGTCCAGCGGACTGCGTCCATTATCGTGATTACCGGATACTGTGCGTGTGGGAGGTAGGTTTGTTTACCCACACAAAGATAACAGATAACCAATGACGCGGCTGCACACCTGTCGCTACATTCACCACCGCGTTCCGTAAGTAGCAGCTTTCAAACCATCAACGATCAAGTCCATTTCATTTAACGAAACACACTCTGTGTTCTGAAATTTAAAGAAATTTTTGCTCTTTACTTTCCTCCGATGTTAAATTGATTGTAATGGGTAACTCTGAGGAAATACACAAGTAGCAATTGACTGTTTAAAAGATCTGATGTGGTATTCTTTTTAAAGGTTATTTACCTCGTATTTTTAAATTAAAAGTATCAGAAAGATATGTGTATATTCGATGCAGAAAACAAATCGCAAGAATAATTATTTTTAATATCTGATACGGTTTATAGTTAAATGGAAATTATGAGTCAAATTTAATTATGTTTGTGATTAGCAATAACTGTATGAGTGTAGGTGACATCAACTGAGTGTGTATGTTAACTGTATGCTGTAACTTCTAATATATAAATGATACTTACTTTTTTTTTAAAAAATTCAGTAATTCCCAGGATTGGGTTGTTCTCGAACGTCAATCGAAGATGCTGAGCGTCTCCGAAGTGCTCTGGCACGGAGCCTTCGGAAATCAACTACTCAGGCAAGCAGTGAACTTGGAATTCCGCAGGCAAGGCTTTGGCGCGTTCTTAAGAAACGTCTGCATATTAAGGTGTATAAGTTGCAGTTATTTCAGTCATTGCATCCTGGCGATCTTAAGAAAAAGGTTAGAATTGTGCACTGCAATTCCGCAGGATTTGAATGACGACACATTTTCTGAAAGAGTATGTTTTTCCGATGAAGCAACGTTTCATCTCTCTGGTAAATTTAATCGCCAAAGTGTCAGCATTTGTTTTGTTATTGAACATGAAAGAGACTCTGCGAAACTGAATGTGTCTTTCACTATTATTGTTAGCAATGTTTTTTTTTTTTTTTTTTTTTTCGTAGAGAACATTATAACTGGAATTTTCTATCTGCACATGTTTCAGAATTGTTTTCCCATTCAGGAAGATTAGAATGATTTTATTTCTATTGAAGACGGTGCTCCTTTTCACTTTGAATGTGAGGCAGAAAGCTACCTGCACGAAACAGTTCAGGAACAATGGTTTGGAAGAGGTGGGTAAAGGGATCTTGTTCATCATATGTGCAATTCGTATAGGTGGGGGTGCCAAAAGATAAGGTGTATGTAGCACCTCAGCCAACTACTTTTAACAGCTGCGTATTCAAATTTTTTCAGCTGTGAATTCGATAACTAGGGACGAGTTAATGCGTGTTTGGCAAGAAATTGACCACCTTTTTTATGTTTGTTGCGCCACAAATAGTGCGCCTGTCGAATGTAATAAGTAAAACTTTCAACCTTCCTCAATCCAGTTGTATGTGGGGCGTATTTGTATTTTTATAGTTTATGAGAAGTAAAATTGTAAAATCAGCCCCTTATTTTTTAATAACCCTGTATACTGAACAGCACTTGAAAGAGAGATAATCATCTGTCGAAGGATAACTTTCTTTATTAAAAAAGATTCTTTCTGAAATAGAGTAAAGACGTAATATTACTGGTTCGTAAGTGAATATTATAAATTAATGAACTAATGTTTCAAGAGCTCCATGTGTTCCTAAATAGGCTTACAAATTTCATCTTATATTAGCCAAAAGTGAGTATCTCCACGAAATACTGAGAAAAGGATTCGGAGTAAAGGAATTAGTCAAACTGAAAGAATTCTAAAATTGGGTTCAGAAAATTTGTAAAAATGATGTAGAAATCAGTGAATACTAATTAAAATGTATGTTTATATACACATAT
Organism: Vandiemenella viatica; assembly: GCA_031002005.1. Taxonomy (NCBI): domain Eukaryota; kingdom Metazoa; phylum Arthropoda; class Insecta; order Orthoptera; family Morabidae; genus Vandiemenella; species Vandiemenella viatica. The sequence continues at coordinate 192,524,562 of JARYHS010012519.1, forward strand.
ATCGGTCACTTTTGAAGGTTCTGCAACTGACTACACAGCACAAATTGAGAGCAACGGACCTTGCCAGAACAGTTTCAAAGTCTGTGACCTTAAACAGATGAATCAACGAAGCAACAGGTGTTAGCGGGTCATGGGAAACGACCCCTAAGCATACAGCGTATGATGGAAAACGTCGTGTACAGGATACGATTGTCGAGTCACGGCTGTCATAACCACGATCATGTATTGTACTGTCAGTGTAAAGGTAGATGTGGGAGTTATTGCAACCAAGCGTAGCTTCTCTACAGGCTTAAGGGTAAGATATTCAATGCATCGCAAAATCACTTACTATCACAACAAAGTTATAAACTGGACTGACAATACTCTGATTTGATACGCAGGGAGCATAAGAATTTTTGTGATATCAGTTAAAGGGTAACTACGTAGAAACGCCCTTAGAAATTTAAATGACACGCTGGTGCCTCGGGGATAAGTGCCTACCCTGTCATTATTACCTATTCGCCGAAACTGCATTCTAACGCTCCGCTGTGAGCAGCAGGTCGAGTTGGGCAGGAAAGGGCACACCGCCAACTATTCCAAACTTGAAAATATGCTCTTTGTAATGGTATAAGACTCGTTCCGCTTAGTTGCTTGCGTACGGCGAAATAAAGCTTCGAAATCGGTCCATTCTTTTTGAAAGACCCTGTATTTAGACTTGTATTTCCTTTTCGTCCTGTGAGTTAAGGAACGTCATGATAGACCAAAACTGATGCTAAGAGCGTTATCAATTCCTAGGCCTAAAGTGTAATCAGCAAATCGAAACCATGAAAGCAGTGTGCAACAAGGCACTCTAACCTATGATGAGCTATGGAAGTATAAGCGGCTAATCAAATCATTATAATTTTCATGCCACTGAAATGGAGATAGCGGAGGAGGTAATACCTTACACAGGCTGTGCTCATTTTCAAAGTAATGTTCCATCTACTACCGACTTACTTGGTCTATCGTAGTTTTAATTAGGGAAAGCGAATGTATCGCCAACTGTCTGTGAAATGTGTAAGTTGTTTTCTGTGTTATAAGTGTATATTCGTTTGGGAAATGTGTAGTTTAGGATACCCAGGTTGGAGACCAGCCCAGCTATCGTGTAGATGGTTGTGGAAAACCGCCCAAAAACCACAATCAGGACGACCAGGATTGCAGGGACCGTGATTTGAACCTAGGTCCGTTGTACCTCAAAGATCCATCAACGCGAGCAGTCACACAGGCGGATCTCCTTGGGAGCTACACGAATGCTGGAAAGTGACAGAAATCTAAAAATGATAGACGGTAAACAGTGGCACTTGTGTATCCCCTTGTGGTCGCCAAATTCCCAATGCATCAGATAATCCGGAGCAAGTGGTGAAGCAAGCACCCTCATGTGAGTCTCTTAGAACTTGTGAAAGCAGGGAAAATTTAAAACTGAAATACGTCTGCTCATGTAGGATATACGATAGAGTGAATAAAAATTGTGAATCTTTTGATTCACTACGTAACGTAACATTGAATGGCTGTACTCACCCATCGGAGTGCACGAGGACGTGGAGTTGGTCGTCCTCGTCGCTGGATGGGGGCGCCTGCACCAGCAGCGGGGGCGGCACTGGGCTGGCTCCGGTCCTGGGGGCAGCACCAAACACAACGTCAGCAACTGCCTCAGTAGGTTACACACACCACCAACGGGGGTGGAACATATACAGCTCCAAACTGATGTAAAACAAGACTTCGCTCACAACCAGCACATGGCTAGTTCCGGTCCTGAGGGAACCACTCAACACTATTTCAGCATGCCTGGCAGGCCCAGAAGGTTCTGCTGCTTCAGCAAACGGCAGTAATGTGAGTGAGACACGGCTAGTTTCACTTTTGGGGCAAGATACAACACTATTTCAGCAGGCTCGACTCGCTCAGCAGGCTCAGTAGACGGCAGCAATGGGGGCCGCACATGGCTAATTACGCTCCTGAGGGAAACACGCAACACTACTTCAGCAGGCTGGACTGGCTCAGCAGGTTCGGTATCGGCAGGCTCAGCAGACTTTAGAAATGGGGGCCGTGGCTACTTCATCTCCTACGGAAACACATAGCACTATTTCAGCAGGCTTGACTGGTTCAGCAGACGGCAGCAGTGGGAGTCGCACATGGCTAGTTACGCTCCTGATGGAAACACAGAACACTATCTCAGCACTCCCGACTGCCTCAGCAGGCTCAGCAGATGGTACCAATGGGGGCCAATAACATACGGCGGAAAACCCGTGAAGACTACATTTCACATATGGCTAGTTATGCTTGAAACACACAACACTACTTCAGCAGCCTTAAGACACAAGCAGTATCAGCGTCTCCTGACTGCTTCTCGTCCTGAGTGCAAAACAAACACCGAGCGTGGTGTGAGAACGGTTAATGCTCTGTCCTCGCATTAGAGAGGAAGCCGGTTCGAATTCCCGTCCGGGCATCCAGATTTGGGTTTTCCATGGTTTCCCCAAATCACTCCATGCGAATGCCGGGATGCTTCCTTGAAAAAAAAATAAGGCCATGGCTGAATTTCTTCCCGTTATTTGTCTCCAGTCCCATCCCGCCTCTAAAGACGTCGACGAGGCGTAAAGCTATAAGTAAAAAATAAAAAAATAAAAAAAACAAGTAAAATTATTGAGCAGCAAAATGATAACGAATAATTAATAGACTTGCTGGCGATAGCAGATTTTGTGTGTGAATTGAATACCATGGCATGTAATTAAATTCATGTAAGAGTCTTGAGCACTATTTTACGTAATTTATACGATGAAGACCAACTGACTTAGAGATATCTTTCTAGAATCGTGGGGTAGCACCATATTTATCTTTAGTGAAATTTCTACACATGGCACAGTAAAATTATAACCAATAATTTTAAAATTTAATGGTGACAGCAGATTTTGAGTGTGAATTGAATACTATGGCATGTAATTAAATTCAAGTAAAAATCTTAAGTAGTACTTTCCGTAATTTATACACTGAAGGGCAACCTCTAGAATCGTGGTGTACCTTTTCCCCTAATGGTTGCGGCAATTCATCTCCGGAAATACTCATCAAGAAACTGACAGCACTGGGTAGTCATACGGTTCCACCACCCCTTAAGTATCATCCACAATTTGATGATGGAGGTTCAGAGGCTCAAACATCTCACTGGATTGCATTACAGATGTGGGACTGATGTCCTGTTACCTTACTAGACAGAGAAGTTCCGTTAACGGAATGTTAATACAACCATTAATATACAATTTGGGAGCAAAGCCACAGTGCATTGTATTTTTTAAGGAAGCGGAATGTTGCAGATGAAGAAAGTGGAGCATGTCTTCGTCAAGGATGTTCCAATAAGGTTGACCTGTTTGGGAGACGTTGTTCCCGGACGAGAAGTCCAATTTCAGACCACGTAAACAGTCTTCGGACAAGAATGCCATTTCTACCAGCTTGAAGAGTACCCTGTTAGAAAGAAGATCCATAGCTTCATGGTACTTAAGCCAAATTCGTACCAACAATGAGTCCGGGCAACATTTTCCCCACATTTCTTGGATTTATTGCCGATTTTTCTTCGGTCTTGTTCATCCGCACGACTTATCATGTGTGGCCAGCAGGGGTAACCTGGTGGAACAATGGTTTCTGGATGGTGTGGCTGCTTACATTGCCGAGTTATCTGTTTCCCTGTGGCTTTTCTTGCCGATGTTACAATGTAATCTAGCAAACTATGTATCCGATGATCCGAGGTACTCACGAAGTACCATTGACGCAACAGCTCATGAAAATCCGAACTTCACGACTTTTAAGGAGGAATGGCCCAATATTCAGATTCTAACTTTTCCCCCATGATCAAAAGCACTTAGATCTTTCGTATTTTTGCTGCACTGTGATACTGTCATGAGAGCGCATCATAGGTATTGTTGCAGAACATTAATTCTTAAAGGTCACGTGATTGGTTAGTTTTAACCTTGGGGTACTATGACGGATCAGAAAATTTTTAAGTATCTGGATTCTTTAACACTGAACGACTAATTGATGTTTATTGCAAACAATGTCACTATCATAGAAATACACGATATGATTCATTAGGACGTTTAACACCTCGGTTTGTAACTGTCTACTCTCGCTTCATTTGCAATCTTTAGAGACCAGTAATGTCTAATGGGTACATTAAGGATTTTTTACAAGTTTAAACTTAATTTTTGTCGTGTCAATCCAGAACTATATTTCACTGGTTAAAGGAATGAAGCATCTAAATACGTTGAAGTTCTTTAGGGTGACAGTGACATATACTTGTCTATCATAGTAGTTATGTGTTTGGGATACAGAGAAGTTAACTGAGGAGATATGGGACAGTGAAACCCCTCCCTGATGTACAGATGAAGCTAATTGTCTACAGGAAGCTCATCCGAAATAAGGGGCTGAGGGAATTCAAGTGCCTTGTGTGACTCGTAATAAAAGCAAAGGTTTATAAAAGTTGAGGTTAAAGTTTTAGTGGAGAGAAAGTTTGTTGTTGAAATCTGAGTGCATGTAAGAGTTAAAATTAACGGAATTTCCGAGAAAATCCGAAGCACAAGAAAAGATTCCTAGTTTTTCCGTTCATTCTAGGAAAGGGAGACATCTGGTGATCAGCACCAGAACTCTTCTTTTATAAAATCTTTACGCCCCGTCGATGTAGTGGTTGTTAGAATCAGGTAAAGACTGAGGGACGACGAAATGAAAGGAACGTGGCCATGACCTTTTGAAGGAATCACTCCTGCAATCGCCTGGAGTAATTTCGAGAAACCCTGTAAAACCGAAATCGGACTGGGAAACGAACCTACGTCCTCCCGTATACCAGACTCTAGCGTTAACCACTCAACCGTCAAGGCCGGTTAGCAGGCCCAGTCTTCCTTAATTCATGAAATTATCACACACATTAATATTAATTTAGATTCTAAAGTCAGTAGTTTTTGGTTCAGCAGTCAGTTAACGTGGTACAATGTACGTGAGATTGAGAAGTTTCGCGTTCAAATAATCTAACAACGGCTCGTTCCTAACCTAAAATCAGCCCGTTTTTTACGTCTCCACGATTCTTCGTGAATTATTCCAGTTGTTACAAAACTTTTCACAGCCTCAAACCAGTAACGCAAAGAGCCTGTTTTTCAGACGCTGTAATTGCATAGAAAACTGATAAATATGCGATTATTGCATTTAGTTTTCACTGCAGTGAGAAAATTCTTACGATGGATAGAGATAAAATAAATTACGAGAATGTAATACTGCACAGACTCATTAACTGAAAAAGTGTTCCATGGTTTGCCACATTGTTAACTGAAGAACACATATAAATACAGCGGAAAACTGTACTTCGTCACTCTAAAATTTCTGCATTGTTTGCCGAAAAAAGTGAAGAATCCAGAAAGGGGTGGAGAAAACGAAATGAAACTGCATGGTTTGAGAGGATTTATGGACAACTTGGCAATATGAGTCTATTTACCAGTATGACGTTACACAACCCTGGCCTGGATACATGCACTGATTCAGTTAGGAATGCTGCCATAAAGCCGTTGTATTCTCTCCTGAGGCAAATTGGAACTAGTATTTAATATCCTGGATACTGACAGTACAGAGCTGACGTCAGAGCTAGTCCCACACATGTTCTATCGGGGACAGATCTGGGGATCTTGCTGGTCACGGGAGTATCTCAACATCACGCATACAGTTCATAGAGACACGTACCGCGTGTGCGAGCGTTGTCGTGATGAGAAATGGCAACACGATACAGTTCTCTGCAGTGAATTTCAATCTCTGCCATTTCCTTAGTGAACTAATCCTCTTAGTGGTCAATCACTAATAGCTGCTGTGAAGATCAGATTTATGTTCCGTTTCACGTTATATCATTCGCACTTTGTGACAGCAGATTAACAGCAGATTAACAGCTGACTGATAGTATCCAATGGTCCAAATGATATAAGACTCTACTGTATTTGTGACACTCGGGAAAGTATTTCGCCGGTATTAGCAAACCTGGAAGGTAGTATGGTCCGGAACTTATTGTCAATGAAAAACAAGAACAGCCTCCTCACCGTTAGTTATTTCCTTTTATACCTCCGAACTTAACGTTTGAAGTTTCAATGCTGTGAAAAATGTGTGTCAATGATTATTCTAATTAAAATAAGCTTGCGAATTTTCGGCAATACATTATTCAAATGTATCTCACAGAGCACTACTGAGGGTCAACGGTAACGCTTCTACATTGCATTCGGGAGGACGCGGGTTCATATCCGGTTATCTATGTTTCGGGATTTCTCAAAATCATTCCCGGAAAATGCCGATATGGTTCTTTGAAAAGGTTCCAATGTTATGATTACTTCAGTACAATTAGTTTTTATCTTATTTTCGTGATGTATCGACAAACTGTTTGGATCGGAGGCCCAATGTGTAGTAGACAGCTGTTATGTTGTTTCCCGTCCGAGTCAGAATTTAGAAGGGAGTCACACCTCTCAAATGCTTGAGGGCAGGCAAGGGAATGCGGGCAGTGCCACGGTTTGGTTTTTAGATAGATTCAGTAGCGGCTTGCACCGAAAATGACAAAGTTGGTAAGCTGACACGGGACACATGGACGAGATCTGGAATTATAGAAAGTTGCAGTAGTGGAGAGACCCCTAGATGCGGGAGTAGTCAATTGCGATTAATGTCCGCCAGAGCCTTATCTACATACGGAACTGCAGAGTCCGGTACAGACACAGCTGGTGTGACGGGTAATGAGACAGTGGTATTATTGAGGCTTAAAACACTATATTGGCGCAACGGGGGAAAAATATGAAAATTCAAGAGTTTTGGGTTGGATTTTATGAAAAGAGAATAAAAGGAATAAGTGCAAGTTATCTGATTTATTCAACATCACTTAAAAACGAATTGTTCTAGATGACGACTGAAAAGGCCATACAGCTAGCAGCCTGAATGTGAGGAGAATAGTGGCAGAATACTTTAGTGCGGAGAATTGTTGATCAATACATCAAAGGACGGGATGTGGACCAGGTTTATCAAGCTGGAGAGAACACCGACTTAGGGACTTACTGAAGTCAGGGTGCAGGCAGCAGATTCTTACGATCGTGGTATTAGCCCATCTTGGAGGGAGAATGGGCTAAGGTCATCGCCGATGGGCTTGGACTAGAAGACACAGCAAAGCTAGGTATTTTCTACAAGACATAACGAAATTTGAGTGCAGTTTTTTTTTTTTTTTTTTACTGAGATCACTAACTGGGCTTTCATTTTTTAAAGTCAGTGTAATCGGCTTTCAGTAGTTGGTATGAAGATTACTGAAAAAATTGAGGGTTTATTAATTATTTTTTCTTTTTTTCCTGGGTGTTTTGCTGTCTAGTGTATTTTATCTTATCGCTGTATCGTCTTTATCGTTGTTTCTATCAGTTTACTTGCGTTTGGTTGTTTGAATCTTAAGCTACATTTTGGAAGCAACTATGAAGTATTCTGGAGAATTTTGTCTTAAAGAACTGAAGACCAGGAAAGGGATGGCAACCCAGATAAATGCGCAGTATAGTCCTTTCAGAGATTAGGTTAACTTAGAGTGGTTTAATCGTTCCATATATTGTTGGAATAATGTTTCCCAACATTAACGTTAATTGAAGATTTTAGTTATTTTGTGAAAAAATCGGAGATATTGAAGACCAGAAATTTGATGCGCTGGCTTGCTTCTGTGACAATATAAATGAAGAACAGAAAATCTTACTTGTTCTAAAGCAAGACAATGCAACTTTTAAAAAGTTAGAAAAAGATAAGGCAAGCTGATTTACGAAGTAAAAAAGAATCTCTTAAGATCGCTTTATGATATACAAACAAATTTGGAAACAGTAGAAATTATACGGTTTCAGTCAGAACAAGGGAAGCAAGAGCCGCTAGTACAGCAGGAATATCTCAAGGGCCAGGTGTTCCATCTAACTCGGCATTTGGAAGCTTCAGAGAAACGTGCACACGACATGAAAACAATATTAACATAGCAGGTAGGTTCCCAAGAAGCAGAGTATCAACGAATGTTAGCTAACAACTAATAACAAAAACGTGTGCAAGCTTTCTGAGGAAAAGGAAAGTGCATCTCTTGAACAACGTATATAGCCGCCATTCCAGTAGTAGGAAGCAGAGAAAGACTTGGAAATATAACGGTTGCAAGAACAATTGGAACAATTTCAACAGTATCTGGAAAATATTCGCCAGCCAGAAATTAAGCTGCGAACCAGGCTGAAGGCTGTGCACTGATAAAAAAAAATAGATCTGGCTCAAAGGATAAGCTAAGGCGGTACTCTGCAGCTAAATTAGCTTTTTTAGGAACTCATCAGGTTAAATGCTAAGCTTGATGAAGCAACAGCAATGTGCAAGGAACGAGACTTGCTGCAGTAAGAGTTTTTTTTTTTTTTTTTTTTTTTGCTGTCGTCAGTCTTTCGACTGGTTTGATGCAATCCTCCATCCTTTCCTATCCTGTGCTAACCTCTTCATTTCTACATACCCCTTACAGCCCACGTCCTCAATAATATGTTTCATATATTCTAATCTCTGTCTTCCTCTACAGTTCTTACCTTCGACTGTTCCCTCCACTAACAACTTAACCAATCCAGCATGTCTCAAAATATGACCTACCAGCCTGTCTCTTCTTTCCGTAAGCTTCTTCCACAAACTTCTTTTCTCACCAATCATTTCCAAACTCGTTCATTTCTTACTTTGCCTGTCCACTTAATTTTCAGCATTCTTCTGTAGCACCACATTTCAAATGCTTCAATTTTCTTTATTTCCGGTATTCCTTAAGTCCATGTTTCGCTACCATAAAGTGCTGTGCTCCACATAAAGAGTTTTAAAAAGTTCTTTCTAATTTCTAGATCAATATTTCTCTTTTTCATGAAAGCTCTTTTTGCTAATGCTATTCTGCTTTTAACATCATTCCTGCTTCGCCCATCGGTTGTAATTTTACTTCCCAAGTAACAGAATTCACTTACTTCTCCTATTGCACCCGATCCTATTTTTATATTTAATCTACTAGTATTGGTATCATTTCTGCTACATTTCATCACTTGTGTCTTGCTTTGATTTATATTCAGTCGAAAATCTTCCTTCAGTATTTGTTCATGCCATTCAGTAACTTCTCAATATCCTCAGCCCTCTCTGCTAACAAGACAATGTCATCAGCAAATCGTAGCATACTGATTTACAGAAGCGAAAGACTCAGCTCGGTTTGGTAGAGGGCCGTTATGACTCCTGTCAGGATCAATTGCTGGAGAACTTTCTCAAGCTCATGGAGTCCAGATATGATAAATTTGATGTCAAATTTACAGAATAAAAAAAAAACAATCATTGAAAACTAAAGAGGAAAAGACTCTTCAACTTAAAATGAGCGACACAAAATCACAGCAAAGGTGTCTGATCCGTTGACAAGGTTGGTAAGGAATTGGATGAAAAAGAAGTTATTTATAATACAGAATCAAAATGAATGCAGATTAGGGCTGAGATTATAAAAGCCAGTCCCACCGAGAACACAAAATGCTTCTATCAGTACTGACACAGGACAGAAAGTTGATAAGGTGAAGACCTTTCTAGCACGCAAAGGGCTGATTATGCACAGCTAACCTAATCCAGCAAGAGGGCAGAATGTGTAGAGACTGAGCTCAAAGAACAGGTGCATCAAGCGGAACAGAACTATAAAATAACTCACATGGCCACAGCAGGTATTGGACAACATTCATTATTGTTAGATGAGAAAAATTCTGCGTTAGAAGTCCCGAAAAATAATTTGAATGAAGCAGACAGAGGTTTCAGGAGCACTGCCAAGGCGTTACAAAATCTTTTTGTGACGCGGCTGATATTATACTGCAAATAAAAAAAAAAATACAAGCCGCAAAATTAAGGGTGCAAGACATGATATGAAGTAGAGATACGCAAAAATTGGAACTAGAAATGATGCCTAAATGACAAACACCGTTCTACGTGCGAAAGAAAGACGATAATTTATCAAAAGAAGAGGAGGATGAAGAAAACTGTAAACATCCGGACAAGTTTCATAAATGATCGTTTCTGTGGTTGTAAACTTGGAATGAAAGGGTGTGTGAGTTTTAATGAAAGTGAATGAAGTATGCATGGCATTTTTGCGATATGTTTGGAAGGCATTGCTTCTTGCTGAAAAATTTCAGCAAGACGTTAAGTACTGTTGCAATGAAAAAGGAAAGATTGTCGTTGCATATAACATCAGAATCTACTGAAGTATTGGTACGAGGAATAGGTAAACATGAGCCGTCGAAAATGAGGCCCATTCACGCGTCGGAGAAGGAAGAGTTGGAAGCGGCAGGTAAGTCTGCTGTCTAAGTATAAATACTAATTTTTCTTTGTAACAATAAGAGAAGATTAACTAGAGCAAATTTCTTTTTATATACAGAGCCCTTTGAAAGAGTTTGTTTTTGTAGAAATATGACTGTGTTAATATGTTACATTGTGATAGTAAGGCAATTAAGAATGATTATATAAAGAAAAAAAATTATATAGAGTCAATTTGAAAAGTATTTATTTTAGCTTGTGTAACATGCCACTGCATTTGACAATTGTATATTGGTAATTTTAGTGTAATAATTTACTGATAATTTGATAATCTTATTGTAGGTGCATTTCATATTAACGAGATGAGAGAGGGTATGAGTAGGCATACATCTTGCTTGTATGGTGGGACATGTGGCTCGGATAGTTAGCTCCAAGGCGTCTGTGACGTCAGCCAACTGTGGGCAACTAAAAACAGGGCAGCTAGCTGATAGACTTAAGGGTTATCGCTGGCCTGTCTACAGAAACTCCCATAAGCCACAGATACTATTTGTGAACTTCTCAGGTTAAAATGTTAGGGTTGGTACCTTGAGAGCCAGATCCCGTTAGTCTGAAGTGATAAAGGGCCCTCCAGAAAAAAGGTCACATCTTTCTGTTGGCAGTGATTGAAGTGGCCGGGTCAGTACGTGAGTGCGCCGCCTACAGCCACATGGTGGCCAGAGAGACACTATAGCATAATTTGACGAGTGAGCTGAACATTTTACGTGGATAAACTGAAATTCCATCAACAATAATTATTTAAGAGAACTTTTACGAGTATCTCCTTAATGCAGAGCCGGCGCTAATATTCCCAGGCCCCGGGTAAGCGTCCTTAGCAGTAACGTAACCGGTTGGGATCCGTGGCAAATTCATCGGATGTGGGTCCTCCCTCAGGCGACATTTTTTTAGCTCTACCACTGCCCGGGCGGACAATGGGAGGATTCTTGGGTCGGGGGACCCCTCCGGCTAGTCATTGCTCCCCCCCCCCCAATTCTGCCGGCGGGCCCGGGGTACAATTGACCCACTGCCTCCCTCCCTCCCCCCCACCCCCCGCCCTTAACGCCAGCCCTGCCCGAATGAATGTAGACAAGCTTTGGAAACGAATCCAATAAATTCCTACTAACAGAAATAATTAGGCAAAAGTGGACAGAAATTAGGTTAAGTGAATTAACGATAAAGGCAGGAGGGTGGAATCTTACACTTCGGATTGAGTGTTTCGTTTTTACATTATATGAAACCATGTCTTCTGGTAAGTTTTGTCCTTTTACTCGGAGATATTATTGATAGTATGCGTTTGTGTACTTTTCCTTAAAATGTACATTTTTTGAAGAACACAAGACTATTGTGGTTCTGTGTAATGTTCACTTATTTTAATATCTGTGTTGTTATTCTTTACTGTTTTGATTTGAAAGTTGATAAACTCCACCAGTTTCATGTCCGTGCTCTTTATTGTTAACATGCGTCTTTAATGTCTGTTTCATCAACATACTATCATTTCATAAGAATAATAAATTCAATTTTTACCTAGAAATATGATGATTGGAACTGTAATACGACAAATTCGGAAGCCTTTGAGATTTGACGGTTAAAAGTAAAGGAGGAACATCTAATTATTTTATATCTTAGGTTTTAATTTACATAGCAAGACTGAATTAATTAAAAGCTGCTGGGGTCTACAAAATTACGATTATATTCTATACAATTTATTTTTATCTCATTTTCGTGACACCTCTGTTTTGTTGTTTAGCTGGGTGTCACACCTTCTAGATGCTTGGGGCAGGCTCTCCTCGAAGCACTTTGTTAAGGGCAGAGCCGTGTTTTGTTATTTAGTTGTTTACTGCTGCGTTGGCCGCTAAAGGCATAGTAAGTAATGGAGTTAAGTCCGGAGACAGCAACAGAACACATCAGCGAGAGAACTGTCGCAGACAGTCTGGAGGCAGTTAAGCCGCTTGCAGCCATTTACAGCCTGATGGACTTAGAGACTTTGCCTCGAGTTAAGAACTTAGCACTTCGATCGTTCGACAATGAGATAGGTAGCTTAATTATCTCGACTGGGTAAAACAGGTGGAAAGAGCTGTCTCCTCAAATGGAGTCTGGTATTGGAGATACGTCGGCCAGTTTCTCTCATCCTTACCTACTCTAACCAAATAAAGGGGACCTACAGTTTATTGTGGAATCTGAATCACGGAAGCTTTCTGGGTAACTTCACATTACATAACAAGCTGTATCAGAGACGAAGGATCCAAGTAGTTTGGGACCCACATTTTGATTATCAAATAAAGTAGTTGGAAGGTCTACAAAGAAGAGCAGCTAGATTTGTTTGTGGAAATTATCGCAGGACCCAGTCAGTATCTGATATGATAGGGAGCTGGATTGCGACTCATTGATAGAGCTGTAAAAGTAACGAGAAATTCCGTACCCGTATGTATTCGTTACTAAACCAATCAATACCCGTTACTTTCGAATCGTTACTTTCGGTACAATCGAACAATAGCATGAAGCATTGTATCGAGTCCGCCGCGTACGGGATAACTTCGTTACTATCGTATCGTTTAGTTACTCGTTACTTTCGTTACAGTCGAACACTAGCATGAAGCATCGCTTACGTGACGACTTCGTTCGTACATGGTAGAGTTTAAGTAAATTGTTTATTTAGTAAAATAAGTTTAGGTAAGTTGCTTGTTTGGATAAAACTTAAAGGAAAGTAATTAGCACATGGATCTTACGGAAAACCTCTAAATGTACACTCAATTTGCTGTAATGAAGTTTATATTCGAAAGAATAATCTAATTTCAAAATAAACAACTGTTTGCATACAAAAAAAACCTTACCTTTCACCTGGCTGTTGTATATCTAATGAAAATAACTAATGGCCGTTATTTTTTAAAGTAGCCTACTCAAAACCCTGCATACAAACCTGAAATGATAATGGGACATGTGTTATCAAATATTATAATCTCATCGAAGTATTTCGTTTTAAATAGGAGGTTTCACCACTGTCTTTCATTACTGTTTTAATTTATTTTCGTAAATTCTTCATCTTTTTGTGATAGATTTGTTAAAATAAATGTGGACATACCATCAAATCGGGACTGCAGGCTGAGTGCCACTGACTCCCGCTTTGTTTAATTATAAAAATATCAATATTCAAAACTTTTATATCAATAATAAAGGTTCAGGACAAACAGGCTATTAGATTCTTAATTGTTGTTGCGTTGCGGTTAAAACAAACATTCAACTTCAAAGCCAGTATGACATTGATCACATGAATCCTGCGGTAATAATACAATGACACCAGGCAAAAGGGTATAGAATTCTGGAACTGCAATGAAAGGGCTGCTAGATTCGTGTCTGGAAAGTATCGCAGAATGCAATCAGTAACAGATATGATAACAGAGCTGGAATGGGATTCATTTGAAGACAGGAGGAGGGTGAGGAGGGTTATGGGAGTATGCAAGGTATATAATGATGATGAGGCATGGAAAGATATTGGTGTAAGAATTAAAAGTAATGCTTGCAAGTAAAAGATGACCATGACCACAAGCTGGCACTCGATTTCGGGCACAAGGGTGTAGGAAGATTCTCTTTTTGAGATAAGGGTGTCAGGGATTGGAATAAGTTACCAAGAGAAATTATGAATAATTTACCAAAAACGTTGAAAGAATTTAAAGTTAAAATGTGTAGAGGGAAATGTAGGTGGATACAGCAAAGGGGAGAAGATGGGTGTGTAGGGAAATTGCCACCGGAACGTGCGCTAGATTGCAATTTAATTAAATATTATTAAAATAACAAGTACAGTGATGTATATCACAAACTATTAAACAACTCTTTTATATTGTAAATTACACTTTACACTGTAAAATAAAATAGAAGGTATCAAATCTTAAAATAAACAAATTTAATAAATGTTTTAAATCACTAATGAACGATCAATGAAAAAACAGTAACTATCTCAAATTATCCATACAAATTTTCTATTTACAAATTATGCACTGCAAATTTTAATGTTAAACGAAATAAAAAATTACAAAATTAGTCTTTACGTTGTCAAAATTAGTTAGCTGCGAGAGTTGTAACGTGCTCGTATCTATACGACAAATGCGAGTAACGAAACATGCGAGTAATGAAATGAATTTGTGAGTAACGATTCGGTACTTGGAGTCAGGCGATGAACCCGTTACTCAGTAACGAATCCATCGTTACTTTTACAGCTCTACTCATTGGAGGAAAGGAGGAAGGTGAAGAGAGTGCTGGGAATGTACAGGACATATGTTGGTAGTGGAGCTTGGAGTGATATGGATCAAAGAATTAGGAATAGTGCATGGAAAAGGAAAGGCTAACGTGACCACAAGCTTGCGCTCGATTTCATGCATAAGAGTGTGGGAAATTTTCATTTGTTTGTAAGGGTGTCAGGGTTTGGAACAAATTACTAAGTATAGTGATGAATAATTTTCCAAAAACTATAGAATTAAAATTTGTAAATCATAATAGTAAATGTGGGAGGAATTTAACATTCCAATTATAAAAGAAATTTTATAAACATATATGTATAAGGGGTAAATGGATGACTGGGGGAATTGTCACCGGAGTGTTAGCTCCATCACAATTAAAAATTAATAATGATTAAATAAATTTAAAAATCGCCGCCAAGACAGGGATTAAACCTTTCAATCTGCAGTCAGGCAACTTAACCACTGAGCCACCAGTCTGCTAATAAAAATATAGTCTCTCAATATTTCACACCTTTGCTTTTAGTCACTATAATTAGCCGGGGAAGAGCTATTATAGATGGAACCAATGAAACCCATTCTTGTTTTAAGCAGAACGCTCTGCCCTCGCATTCGTAAGGACGCTGGTTCGAATCCCAATCCATCTATCGAGATTTGGGTTTTCCATGGTTTTCCCAAATCACTCCAGGTGAATGCTGATATGATTCCTCCAATACGCAGAATTCCTTCCCATTCCTCACTTTCCATCCCCCCCCGTCTTTTCCAACCTCTAATAACCTCTATGTCGACAAGGCGTAAAGCGAGAAAAAAAAAAAACAGAAAGAAAGAACAAAGTCAAAATATATATTGAAACAGTCACCTTCGCCTGATAGTGTCACTAATATTCTTTAATTTTTTTAAAAACGATAGTAACAAAGACGTCAGTGGAGAATTTAAATGCAACCATTCAATCTCTGTAATTTCTGAATGGCAATGGAACAGCTAATTTTAATGTTATGACGCTGGCACTATGAATTAAATCTTTCTCACATTGATGCAACTGCAAACATATTCGCCATTTAGAAAAAAATTCCCTCATGAAGCCAAGGACAGATACTACCAACATGGAAGACTTAAACAAGCCAAGCGACTTGATTGTTGTTTAGTGTTAAAACTTCATGGAAAGCCGGATATAAATCAAATGTAGCAAAAGCTAAAACATGACGACCACCATTTATACAGTAAGTAAAGAGTTAGTTTGAACTCATCGTGTTCTCTCTTTCCTTCCACATTCTACTCCTGACTCTTCTATCAGTATCCACCCAATCGCCAACACATACTTTACACCCACCCGCATCCTGTCTTCCAAATATATCCAACCAATTATTTAGCAGTTACCCATTGTGTTATACGTAAAATTCCGTAAAGAAGTCTAGTTGTTTTCCATAGCAACAACTCCAACTCATCTATATGATACCTGTAATATGTATCCCCTACAACCCCACCATATTCAAGCAACTGTGTGACCGACGCTTCATAACCCCTTTCCCTAACTTTACGGCTGTATCCCCATATCTCCAGGAGTTTATAATCCCTGTACTCATCTGCCCAGTGCTCATGCTCCACTGAGTTTGTTATCAAATGATTTGTCAAGATACGCCTTCAAAAAGCAATTCCTCTTCCATCTCATAATAATTCAATACCATTATTTTTATATCCATCTAATAAGCTGACTCTCCTTGCATTTATCTTTATTCATGATGATCTACCAAACTAGAAATCCTATACATTCCTTTCTGTCGCAGACCATAATCCTCTCTCGTTTCAATTCTGTTTTAAAACATTGTCATACATCTTCTGACTGTAAACTACCAACACAATATTTCATCGGATTTATGAACAGCACATTACGCTACCTAGTTAGACTTTTGTTTTTGGTTAAGAATTTCAATTTTCACTTTATTTGCTGCCATTTTATGGGTCACTCTTTCAAATGGCTTGAGAAATCCAGTGTACTCTATCAACTGGCCTCCAGTCCCTTATCATTTCCGATATATCTCAAGCGTAACATTATATGTAAGATACATATGAAAACAGAAAACCTCTCCTAAATACAAGTTGCTGATTTACAAACTACTTACTACCTTCGTATACATTTCTAATGCGATGCGTATTAAGCTCTGTTTTAACTTAACTACCACTGAAATTGCAAAAAAAAGACATACAAAGCATGAAGTGAAAAGTTTTAGAAATGATGGGTAAGGCTCACTTACACACACAAAAAAAGAGTATGGAACAGAAGTGTATCGCTAAATGTTTGAAAACGCAAGGAGTTTGTTTAAAATACAGTGGAGGAGAGGAAGATATCTCAGGAAATGATGATTCTTAAGGCTTTCGCGGGCGTCTTTGTACATGATTTATAGCTTTACGGGCTATGCCGCGTCGGTTATTAGATTATCTAAGCTTTCGGCTGTTATACTCCAGCCTTCTTCAGAGATACTGTTTATATTTATGTTCACATAGTAACAGTCGCCAAACATCGCAGAGGAAAAGGCTGCTATCTTCGTTGATGTTGTTGGAATTTCCTTAAGATTTCTGCTGCCTCTTTCACACGTCGAGGACACCACTGGTCTTCTCTCCACAGCAGCCTCGTGTCTTGAAATTTTATTCCATGCCCGGTATTAATAGCATGGCGAACGACGGCAGATTTGTCGCTGTTGTTATGTTTGTAGTGGCGGATATGTTCTTTAAGTCTCTCCGCCACTGTGCGACCTGTCTCTCCGGTGTAAACACTGCCACAGCTGCAGGGGATTTCGTAAACACCCGTAAGCTGGTGTGGGTATAATCTGTCTTTTACCCTGGATAATGACTGGCCAAATTTGCACTGAGCTTTATAAACGACGCGGCATAGCCCGTAATGCTATAAATCAGGAAATGATCTTTAATTTGTACGTAGACATTTAACAAAGGGACATAGGAGTAGGAGGCAGGAAAGAATGAAGAAACCTATATAATGTACTCAATAAGAGCTCAATTACGGTGTAATTATCTTATACACTATTTCTAATAGGTGTTTTTTGTGACGAGCCATCTTTCTCCCTTCATACTTAAACAAAATCCATAAAAAAGGTATCATTTTAAAGATTAAGATCTACACTTTGGTAACCTCATTAATTAAGAAGGGAATTTTTTGAAATTCAACGCTTGAATAAAAAAAAAATATGAAAACTCAAGTCACGGGTTCGCGATAGTTCAGAGTCCAGCTGCTAGCCTTCGCTGGCGTCGATAAGGATTGATTGCATTACCACTAGATAGCAGCATTACATATCACATTCATAAACTGTGTGTGTTTTTTTCAGAGTAAGGATATATTCGGATATTTTTGTTTCTATTATAGAACATTTAGTAAGCTGTACTTGTTTTGATACGTACTTATATCAATTAACAAACAAACGATTGTCTCAAATCAGCCAATTCTCCTGTCATTCTACTACAACGGACCGAACTCGCGATTTATCATCTATTATTCGCGTAATTTTCCCACGGGATTCCTACTTCAGCTAAACTGTTAAGAAAATCGAAACACATGGCTATGAGCCAGAAATTTGATGTTAAATTCCATATTTATTACATTAAAAATTCGGGTAGCTGGAAAAAACATAATTCAAAATCACTATTCCAACGGATATTTTTAAAGTGAAAAACCGTTAAATGGCATTTGATTTTTAATACGATGGGTATTAATAACGTGCGATACAGGATACCTATTATGGAATTATCTGTTAAGTTTGGTGTTATCAACTTAGAATTCCGAATTTCTACCTCTGTTTTATGCATAAACTGATATAGTTCAGAAGCAGATTATTACTAATGGTCATAAATATTAATTGTTAGCGAATAAATTTATGTTTTTCTTATAAACTGTAAATGAAGTAACTGTTTTGAAGATACCACCAAGTAGATGATAATTGTCAACAAATGTCCATAATTTTTGTTAGTGATAGCTTACAATATGTGAAGACCAAATGAAGTAACGAAACAAAATTATATGCCACTACTTTTATATACAACTGCGTAAGGAGGAGATGAAACATTTCTGCATTAGTCAACGATTAATTAGTTTGATGTGGGTACAATATGGAAGCTGCCTAATGAATGTGTACCTAGGACGTAGACTAGTATTTTTTGGAATAATTTGACAGTATTATACGAAACCATTATCATGCTGGATATATAACATCGCAGCAAACATCGAATTCATGTTGTACTCACCTTGGTGTCGTAAGCTGTAGTTCCATTAAACCGAAGCTTCCTGGAACCGCACACATTTCTCTCAATTAGGAGAATTTTACCTACGCTTTTTATATATTTTTTATGTCCGTATTTTAGCTCGCTCGCCATTTACGTCAATGCATTAAAATTCCCAAAAATCGCTTTCAAAAAAGAAAATATATCTATTTCTCATCATTAAGCCATGAAGAAATACAGTTTCCGTACAGAATATTGTGATTGATTCTCCATATTCCAAAGATTATAAAAGATCACAAACTAGGTAACTTCAAATAAGCTCATCTGAGGATATACCAGAACAAAGTTAAAAATGCAAATGTCTAGCCACAGCATTTACATACCTTAATAATTGTAATTAGTAAGCGTCATGAGCTTCTGAGAGTCGTCTACGAGAAAAAAACGTTATTGATTTGGTACGAAAAATAGTTTGTTTTTACATCTAACTGAAGTTGAGTCATGGTTGTAAGTTTTTCTGTTTTATAAGAGGGAAATGCTGTAGCCAAAACATGATAAAATATAACTTCTAACATACAGAATACTTTACACGTTCAAAGAATTCGCAGGGAAATAGTAAAAAGTTAAGCAGTTTCTTCATGCAATAGAAGTCTCCATCGACGAAATAAATAGTTAACAAGCGCCAGGTCCTCGAATTAAATGCCTACGTTTCGGATGACCTGTTTCGGAATCTTCTTGGGCGGAACACATTGCAACGCAGTTCCGCCCTAGAAGAAGGCTAAACCAAGTCGACCGAAATCTCGGCATTTCATATGAGCATCCGGCACCATCTGGGAGCGTGGAAACCATCTTCTTCTCGTTAATCCACACTTCTTTTTATTATTTCGCGCAATAAAAACGAATGTTAGAATAACCCCAAAGTGCGACAAAATATCTGTAAAGAAATTATTTTTAGGTTTTAAAAACAATATGTGGTTTATAATGTTGAAAGAAGAATGTTGTTCGCTCCACAAAGATTAACATTTCCGGTATGCTAAATGGATTCGACATAATGTACAAGCAAAAAAAAAAAAAAAAAAAAGAGAGAGAGAGAGAATCCAAAGCTTACTGTGTGGATGCCAGGTCTACGGTTTCATGCCCAAAAGTTTACACATACGTAACAGGATAAAACATGCAGGATAGGGTCAAATATTACTGCTAAATTAAAATTTTCAATCTGTCCCTTACTTTATATAACACACAAGAATGTCACAATTGATAGATTCTCTTCTCTAAATCTGCTCTCTGCAGTTTATAATAAATTAAAAATCGGAGACTAGTATTTGAAGGTCGCAAAAAAATACTTTTGAATTAAAATAAAACTTATCTATTACTAGCTAAAAATATATTAGAGTAACAGTTGTTTGGCGTAATAAAGAAAAAAACAAGGAGGGGAATTATAAATTCTAATTAATGACTGATAAAAATTTTACAAGTAAAGTCTATCTTTTTTGGGATTAATCTAAATGATGGTCGTAAAAGATAGCGAAATAAATGGATTCTATCTTTCATAAATTTTAGTAGGAAGCTGAGCTCCCTAATTCTGGATGCAAATGACTTGTTGCTCTTAACTGGGTGTTCTGTTAACGATATCTCATATACATTTTGCTCAATTCAAACTGTTAATAATTAGTGTTTCCGTAAGATAATTTCTTCACTCGCCAAGAGATACAGCCACCGAATGTTACCATTGAAAGCATTTACTCATTTAAGTCAGCCTGAGGAAATGAATTTCAAAACCATAACCGAAGGAACGTTTGAAGAGAAAGTCGCACCCAATAGTCAACAACCTGGTAATCACCGAGAAAAATTAAAAATTTAAATTTACAAGAGGACAAACTGCAGAAACATAAGAAAAGTAGACAGTAACAAGATACGAACAAACCAAGGTTGGCACTTCAGAGATTGCAAGCCAAGTTCTAACAACAGGGGCATAATTTGGATTATATGAAAGAAACATAAATAGTGTGCTAGTATTTCGATTTATTTCACACCCAGTTCTACGAACAGTTTTAGGAAGATAAATGATCTGTATAGGAAGATATGATCTTAACTGAAGTATGGAGAGGAACTAAATACTGGTTTCTAACTACGTCACATATTACATCTTTACCAACTAGTACTTTCATTATATGTTACTTAATTTATATTACATACATATGATTTGTCAAATGCTTTAAGTATGGTTTGTTATATTCTAAAACAAATTTTTTTACGTTTGGTAAGACGAAAATAATGCATTATGAACACTCAGAATCATTCATCCAAAAAGGTGCTACAAACATCAAATACTGCATGACAATACA
Organism: Vandiemenella viatica; assembly: GCA_031002005.1. Lineage (NCBI taxonomy): Eukaryota > Metazoa > Arthropoda > Insecta > Orthoptera > Morabidae > Vandiemenella > Vandiemenella viatica. The sequence continues at coordinate 192,545,695 of JARYHS010012519.1, forward strand.
TCGATATACCCAAACAACATTAACACAACCATGTGCATATTGAAACTGTAGTGCAAGGCTTCATTGGTGGGACAAAGCTAGGATGGATTCAGGTGTTCGATTTCTGATGTAACATCATAGCAGGGTGATAACTGCAACATAATACTGACATACTATTGAAAAATAATTGATCAACTACTTTTATGAATGGAAAGGTAACAGTTTTTATATTTAGATTTTTAACATATGGCAAATCATTTCCCGTTATTTTTACAAATAAGTCAGGAATAAAGAAGTAACTTTTTGTTCTTGCTACAATTCAGTTTTATATATTTATTGTAGAAAGGAGTCAAATGAATGATCAGGCCTGTAAACGTTTCTGCACTGCAGGTAGAATAAAATAAATATAAAATAGCGTTATCTACCATCAGCTGTTACTCCCACCTCATACGGTGGACTTAGATTTTTATTGCTAGAAATAGAATTGGATTTAGAAAGCTGAAAGTTACTTGAAAGGTTTTTCACAAATTTACTGCGAGAGAAACAAAGCTTGAGCGAACCATAAAAATTATAGAGACTTACGCACTCCATGTCTGTCTGTCACCATTCGGTTAGTTTTTAATGTTTCACGACAAAATATGATATTTAACCAAGAAAAAAAAATCCTATGTCTTTCCTAATGAGACATAGCATTTCCATGTCAAATTTCATCAAGATCGGTTTAGCCGTTTAGTCGTGAAAAATTAACTAAGAGACAAAAGGACGGAGTTACTTTCGTATTTATAATATTAGTGTAGATGAACTAATGAAAGGTCAGTCGCGGACCGCATCCCAGTCTGTAGAACTTCGGAACTGGAGGTCAAATGTTCAAATCCCCGCTGAAAGCCGAACTGTACCATAGGCACTACCTGCCTTCCATCAATAAATCTTCAGGGACCTTAGGCTGCTGGAATGTTGGGTTGAACACGGCTCCCCAATCGCAGGGCAATTCCACCGAGTAGGCCACCGGGCCGCGACTGAAAAAATGCTTCAGTTTAACAACAGAATTAGTAATCATTCAGAAGGATAAGGAATAGCGCAGTACATCGAACACCTCATAACAAATGTGGACAATAGTGCGCAAAATTGTATCAGATATAAACGTTGCAGTGCCATTAAAAATAAATAATTCCGTGCATAAGGCTGGGTGTGTTGCATACTCAGTAGGCTGAGTAGTGTTAAGCAAAACTTTTGCGCACTAGTGTACACCGCGCACACAGAGACAGGCAGCTGGAGGCAAGCAGGTAGGTTTCACACACATACACGAGGTACTACCTGGCGTACATGAGCGCGTCTTACAGGGCCCGGGTGTCACCAGGGGGTGTCGGCAGGCCAGCGTGGGCAGTGTGCAGGGCTGAGGACAGACATGCCAACACTCACAAACACACAAATCAAATACCGCTTCCACAGATGTCTTCACAAACATTTTTTCAGATCTATAGAAACATAGACATCGTAACATAAAAGCAGATTACTTCTACCTGTAGCACATGTGAATTTGAACGAGGACAAGGACTATTAGTCTGAATGAATAGTTTGTGCAAAAGGCATAATTTCTGGATATGTTGCATACACAGTAAGCTTAGCCTTTTCATTCAAAACTTCTGCTCACTAGTGTACACATCACACACAGAGAAAGGCAGCTTACGTTAAGCAGTTTGGTTTCACACACATACACGAAATACTGTTTGACGGATATGAGCGCGTCTTACAGGGCCCAGAAAATTTACTGAGACAACAATAAACAAGACGAACACGAAAGAACAATATTTTTGAAATCCACTGAGATAGCAGAAGGCATATACCCCACGAAGTGCCTGCTGGTGATTCCAATATCGCAGTTACTTACGGCTGGGTGGTTGTTTGATGTCAGTAATAACGGGCGAAAGAAAGTAAGTGGGCTCAGAAGAAAGGCAATAAATAAATAATTTAGTAGGATATGTGAGGGACGAATAACGACATTTATGTTATATTTCGCCCTTACTTCAATTTCCTATAACACTTCCAAGAAAATTCCTTCCAGTTGTAATCCTCTTCTTTCACCTGCAGTTTTGTTAAACCCCTCTTCTGATAATCTATAACAACAGCTCATTAGTGTTGGTGTTTGTCGCAACACATTTAGGGTGCACCAGAATCATTGTGTGCGCTTGTTAATCCTGCCTTCTTACTATGTTTTCAATCACTCTGTCCTTTAGAATTTGTAAATAATACGTTTGCTATGTCTATCTGTTCCTTGTTTCATCTTCCTCTAAAGCATTTCTTTACTATACATTACTATTGGCAATGCAGGTGATTCTCCTTTCCCTTCTGTATTGAACTCGACGTGAGCGTAAACCTCTGAGTGTATTTCTAGAGCCCTCACAAAAACGTCAAGTGTTTCTTCACTTCCATCATGGTATCAAACACACGCTACCTCATTTCCAAGATAGCAGTATCTATGTTGGCAATTCGGTGAAATGGTTTCCTAGTTTCTATATGGAAGTTAGTAGTTTTGAGTGGTTTTGCAACCTGACGAGAGAATTTCAATTTGCCGCGCACTCCGCCTCGATGTGGCAGGACCAAAGCCTTAACGTGGAATCATAACCGCAGGACTGAGCGTGGTAGGTGAGTGGTAACGCTCCAGCATCGCAGTCTGGAGGTCACGGATTCAAATCCTCTTACGGCTATCCAGATATCGTTTTCATTGATTTCCCGAAATCGCAGCAGAAGAATGACGTGATGGCAAGGACAAATTCCTTCTCGTTCCTTATTTCCATCGTGTCTCAGCTCTGATGATCTTGACGTCAACGAGCCGTAAGTTTCGAAGAAAAAGAAAAGAAAGTATCCTCGGAAATTTTGAACAAAGTCCTGGCTACCCCTGGACTCATGCCTTAGCCCAGGAACTTTAAAGCTGAACGCCTTATCCACTGTACTGCCATACAGCACGAGGTAGAACGTCATGGATGCGAAATAGGTCAATAAAAGGATGCTGTAAAATTTCATAGCCGGAGCTGCGTTATCGGCTCACAGGCAGAGAACAAGTGTGGTGAGTGTGCGGTAACGCATTCAAGAGGACGCGGGATCGAATTCCCGTCCGGATTTGGGTTTACATGGTTTTCCCCAAATCACTCCAGGTGAATGCTGGGATAATTCCTTCAAAAACAAAAAACAAGCAAACGAAACGAAAAAACAACAAACCAGAACAAAAAATAGGCGGAGTCCTATATTTACCACATTATGACTTCTTTCGTTCACCTCGTAGGTAGCTGTAACTTGCATCTTTGATGTAAGGGTCATGATTTTGCTGACCATATTACACCATGAAGCGCATTCAGTTCACCAAAACTCCTCGTATTATGTTGCTAGCAGGTACGGTTAAATTAGAAATTACAAACAAACATTCTTCGATATTATATTCGCTGTTTCACAATCCACTTATCTTGCAAGTTTTAAATTTTTCCTTCGTTGTATACTGAGTTAGTGTCGATGACGTGGGCTAAGTAACTCGTGCAGTCAGTCTCTGAAGTTCAAAAACAATATTGAATTACCCATCCTGCAGCCAGAAGCCACGAAGCAAGTGGTCGCTACAAATCAGATTAGTTCCACCGACCTTGCCACGCCTGCTCGCCGCTGCAGCTCCATCACAAACGGAACAACCAAAGTCAAACCTAATCTTTAATGTGAAAAACAGCTACCATAATCGATTTTACAACATTTCGCAACAATTGCCAATTTCTATCTCCTATTTTCATCGTATTTCCACATCAGAATCTCAATTTCCCCATTCAGTAGATACACTTGTTTAAAAGCATACGAACACTTTGATGAGCACTTAATAATATACTGATTTTCGTAAGATAGCTTTATTAGGCGGTGCTAAGAATAGTGTGGGCGAATATGGTATAAAATTTAATGTGAAGAAATGTGAGCGCGTGGTAACAATCAGAAAGCAGAACAGGATAACCAAGGGAATAATGTTGGGACAGCTGAAGAAGGGAAATGATTTCAAGAACCTGGAAACAGTTGGAGAGGAAAGCGGAAGAAACGATGTTAAGATAAACGAAAGAGGGAGGCAGGCAGAGCCATTTTTAAAAAGAATCAGAAGCTGATATGGAACTGGAATGTGTCACAGAGCAGCTAGGGAGCAACCTATCGCACCACAGTATAAACAAGACGTACAGAGTGAAACAAAATACGAGCAGTCCTCTGGCGTGCTGAGGAGAGCCATTCATACCAGTGCTAAACATTTTTTTCGCGAAGTGTCTCTATGTTGCATTCTCATATATTTTTAGTGAAGTGTAAACCTGGAGATTGATCGTGTCATGGCGGAAGTGGAACACACCAGGCCCAGGTAACCAAAGGTGAATTCCGTCGACATGACACGGTGTGTAATGAATACTAACGTTAAGCCCATTACACGGGCAGTATTCGTGACTAATAATAAATTTTTAAAGTGCATACTAATAAACATAACCATATCATTAATTGTGATAAAAAACTACATTTCTACACAGAAAAATCCCATTTTAGCTCCATTGAAGAGAAACCAGTGGGTCAAACTAAATCGCCCAAGAACACGGCTTGCTAAGTGAAACGCCATACCTTCAGGAATCTCCTATCTGTAACTGCGAAGCTCCTTGGAGCACATCATCAAGGAAGTACGATGGACCATTTCAACATGTTTCAGTGCTACAACTTTCTTCACGGCATGGCTGTAACAACTGGACATCGATTTTTGAATGCTACCAACGTTCTTGGTTGGCGTTGTATATATTTATACGAATTACATCAGTTGCTTAGCCACATGACAAATAAATAAAATAAACCCATCACTTTTTCGCTGCTTCTTCCGCTTTGGTCATGTTGCACCTGAATTTAGTAACTCTAAAGAGAATACATCATTGCAGAAACTTGTGGATTTGATGGATTTAAACAAACGTTGAATTATATTTTTAAATTTTTTATTTTACACAACAGATAATTGCCTTGTATCTGGCATCGCACTTCTTTTTGACATTGTAATTAGAAATAAAAACAAACCCAATTACTCATTTTCGTGTAAACTTTCTCTGAGTTTTAGTACACTTCCCTGTTTGTTATTGTCTGTCAAAAAAAAATTCTTAGATTATATTGTCACTGGTTTCCTGTAACTGATACAAATAATACAGCGTAAACAGCAGATCCTCTTCTGCTTACACGAATTTATGCATCTAATCGTCGCAAGTAAACAAAGAGTAACGTATAAATTTAAATGAAAGTCGCAGTGCATTTTTTAATCTCTGCCTCGCATGATAGTTTTTCGAACTTCTGTTACTTCCGAAACAAACAATTGCCTTTCAGACATCATCGCAGTTACAATTTCTTTTAATAATTTAAGTGCAAATAAAATGAAATTCGATTATTTATTTGAAATTTACACTTGCTTTTAGCAATTTAAGCGCAAATAAAATCAAATGTAGTTATTTACTTGATATTTATGGTAAGCCAAGCAGCGGTGTTATTGCAGTCTGTGTAACTGACACTTCGGGCATTATCGAGACTCTCGCCGAAAGTTGCCGATGTATCGAGGTGCGCAGTCCGCAGGCTCAACGCATTTTATTAAAAAGGATATCGATATCGAAGGATAGTTCGACAGTCTCAAGCCTTGTCCACACTAACATACAAAATCACGTAACCCCCTATAGATAATCTAAAACTATTTCTATTGACTATCGGGAACAAATTTCAAAGCAGTGCGTAGACTTTGTCACGCTTCCTCACCTATATACGATAGATGTCTCGAGCCAATATTGAAAAACTGTTCGTCATGGCCGCAGTCATTGCTGCCCGTGGATTGATAGCCACTTTTCAGTCATTATTTTTGAAACTTAAGACAAAGGAACAAGATGTTAGTGATCACGACAACTTTAATCGGGGGGACCTGCGTTTGGCAATAATCTCTTGGATGAATTGAGATTGGAAGCTGCACTGGAATTCGAAAACTATATCCAGTTAACCATAAATGGTTCCGAAGATTTACTTCAGACGGATGTTGTGGGGAAAATCGTCAAGCAACTCACGTATTTTAGGGAAATAATTCCAGTTTCACTCAGGTTGGCAATAGTGATTAGCCTCATGCACACCTTCAGGATATCAAAACAAATAATAACACAAACTGTTCCAAAAATTTGACGGAGATTCAATGTGGGAACAATTGGACATTGAACAATGACGGTATGGATAGTCGTTTTAGATTGTTACCCGTGAAGAATATCAGATTGATCAGCACATACTCCAGAGTCAACTGTTTCCAGCATCCTGCTCTAAAGATGATCAGAGGCCTCGGGAAATACACTGGAAGTGGCCAAGTTCTCTTCTATTATAATCTGATCTTTGTAAATCTGAAACAATGTATGTTTCTGACACGAAATAAGTAAATAAATTACCCGTGAATCCATACTTCAGATTCTCACCAGTCGTTTGATTTTTCGGATGTAGGAATGACGAATATTTGACACTAGTTCCAATAAGCGTGAAAAATATAATCTCCATTCGTACCTGCCTTTTGTATGGGGTACTTCTGCGACAACTTGAGTATTTTACTTTACCTTCTTGACAGGTACCGGTTATGCGTGACAACTGGGAGAAGTGGGTAGTTACAATGGTTGTTTATAACACAGATTATACTGCCTTCTGCGAAGATTGAAGCACATTCAACAAAAAAACCATTTTAACGCTTTGAAATAAGAATCATCCAAAAAAAAGCAGGAAAAATGATGAAGTATAATTTTTCTATTGGAACGACAAGGGTGATAAGCAAAATGTAATAAAACTAATATCACAAACTCTAAGGGACCTGCTGTGTATTGCAACAAGATTTTACATCGAGTCGTGTGACGTCAATAATCTGATCCCACGAATTTGCTACACACAGAAGAGAGTAGAAAAAAGAAGCTTCAACACTTTGACCCACCTTTTTCCATTCCCGAATCTGAATGTTAACCTTTTGTTGAACAACATCCCATCAACATTTCTTTAATTGTTGTAATCCATTTTTAGCGTTATATACTAGGTAATGTTCTACAGTATTAAGTTAATGGCAATGATAAAAAAAAAAACAGAGGTATTGCTTCAGAGTTTGTGTTTAATTATATTCTATAACGTTACAAAAATGGTAGTTTAACTGTGATTAGTTATTTATTCAAAGGCTAGCTAATTCAAATAGCATTATTTTTCAATGCAGTTTTCAATCAAGTATTTTCAGTGAATTTGAACCATCGGTATCTTGCGTATTTCTAGACTATAATGTGTGTTCGACGCTTGTATGTCGTCTATTATACGGGCGCCTATAAAAATATCATAATAGAAACGCCCAGCTGAAATAGATCAGTACCGTACTTTGCCCACTTTGCCCACCCCTAGACTGGAGGCGCGGAAATGACAAAGCACTAGCTTGACTGGCTAGACAATGTGTTTGCCAAACCTTTCTCTGTAAAAGGTTTCTGAGTGATAGGCCGTTTACACCACACAGAAGCTGCTTTGTCATTTTGTGACGAGGAGAGGAGGCTCTGTTAGTGCTCGCTGGTGTGATTTGGCTCGTGCTACGACAGGAAATCTTCTCAAGTTAAATTTTTGAAGACTAGTTATGAAAGATTTCCATTACAATTTTTGGCATCATTTCCTTAATCTGTATGAGGATCTATTTCCATGCACAATAAAACTAAATAAAGGATCTAATGGAGAGTCGCTCTACGATAAAAAAATTCTAACTTTACGCCTCGTCGACGTCGAGGTCATTAGAGACGGGAAAGATCTAGGGACAAGGAATGGGAAGGAATTCGACCACGGCCTTTTTTTTAAAAAAAAAAGTAACTATACAGGCATTAGCCTGAAGTGATTTGGGGACACCATGGAAAACTCAAATCTAGATGGCCGGACGGGGATTGGAACCCGCGTCCTGTCGAATGCGAGGCCAGAGCGTTACCATTCACCCGCCACGCTCAGTCTCTTCGATCGTAATAGGTATGTAACAGCTCTTATCAGCATTGGAAAGATTCACCAGATTTAACAATTGGTGATATTAATTTGTATGAATAAATGTTTTATGATTGAATATATTTTTTTTTTCTACACCCTATGTCACCGAACACTTCTTTTCTTGTAAATCCCAATTTCACCGTGGAGTATAGGAGCCCCTGCCGCTATCTTTGCCAACCAGTACTGTCATCTAAAGTACTGATTAACCACTTCCTGAATAAGGCGGATCTCCGAAAGGCGAATAGCCCCTGGTACTGTAAATTAAATGATAGTGGCCTGCATGACTTCCGGAAAGGGTAATACGTCTACACGCAACAAAAAGAAATCCCAACACTGTGTTGTTAAATTCAGTAGCAGTCACTGCTAATTTTTTTTTTTTTAACAGTTTAACGTCCCTTTTTAACAACGTGGTCTTTAGAGACGGGAAAGGATGGGGGCAAGGAATGGGAAGGAATTCGGCCATGGCCTTTTGAAGGAAGCATCCCGACATTCGCCTGGAGTGATTTGGGGAAACCACGGAAAACCCAAATCTGGATGCCCGGACAGGGATTCGAACCGCCGTCCTCCCGAATGCGAGGCCAGAACGCTAACCGTTACACCACCACGCTCGGTGACTGCTAATTAAGAGGTGCTGAACCGATGTTACCTTCTGCGTGCAAACTCTCTCTTCTTTTCTCCGTAGGGCATAATTTGCTTAAAACTAAAGTAATCTTAATTAGGGGCCATCCATAAATTACGTCACACCTTGAGGGGAGGGGGGGGGGAGGAGGTTAACAAAGTGTGACAAGGGGGGGGGGACGTGTCATAAAGTCTGTGACATCACATGCATAATTTGTATCACTTTTTGGCTCGTTACGGAAGATGAAGATGATGTTGACACATCGGATGTTCCCAACACTATCGAAACCAAGAATGAAATGACGATTATGCCAATATAAACAGTATCGAGGAATGGGTTAAAAATCCATGGACACATGATGACTCAATTTTGTATCATTAATTCGATTTTTATGTTTTTTTAATATTTTCTTAAATGTTTGATTTATTGTTGATATTATTTTTTAATTAAAAATACATAAATCATTTTGGAAGTGCTGTTTTAATATATAAATTTAAAATTTCAAAATATGTGACGTCACACCAGGGAAGGGGGAATCCCACAAATATGACAACCTGCAACATGGGGGCAGGGAGGGGCCAAAAAATCAGGAAATTGGTGTGACGTTTTTTGTGGATGGCCCCTTAGTATCCTCGTTTCTTGCTCTCGGAGTTTTAACTTATTCGATTATATTTGAAGATATTCTTCTCGTTCATTCGATTGTCCGACCTTTTTTATCAGAGGAAAACCATATGCAACGAATGAAATAGCATCCTAGCTTGTCTAAAAGAGAAAACAAAGCTATGTATGTCGGAGAAACAGATATTAAAATAATGATACTTACAAATTTCCGTGTTATTAGCGTTCTGGAGCTGAAACATCCCACTCTAGAGTATCAGACCTTTGAGCAGTAACGATCGTACTCAACTAAACAAACCGGTTAATAAAGGATAAACATTACGCACTCTCCTTACGTCCGAAAGGTGCTCGTTGACGCGAATTTAATTAGTTTCTTTTTCCCTTGTGGATCTCACGACTGAAACACTACAGTATAAAAAGCATATAAGATAAAATTCCTATAGTCAGATTTCACGCCATTCTCTAATGACTTGATTAATTTTAAGATTTACGAAACAAAAAATGATGAGCTAATACTGTAAAGAGATGCAAGTACTCTCCTCTCTATACATGTGCATGGGGGTCTGGCACGGATTTTGTACGGGAGACAGAGCTGTAGAGATTTACTAGTAACATTTTTTATTACATTCATTTCCATAGTTCCACGTGGATAGCAGAACGCCAATCCAGAATATAACCGTAACAATAAATTTATATTACCCACATCTTTCGGAGCGAAAACGCTTTTTGTGAACAATTGTACATGAAAATGGACAATAATTATTGTGTAATGCCTAAGAGGCCGGTTACTGAATATTTCCTTCGTGTTGCTAATCCTATTAAACATTCTAAAACTACTGCTTAATATTCACTTCGCACGCTTGACGGAATTTATTTTACCCAGAGACAAATTAATAGGAAGAGATTTGGAGGTTACAAAAGTTAATCATCAGATTTTAACTTCAAGCAGGTTTAGCAGACGAACTAAATCGTATATTCCTGAAGTTAATTACGTCTTCACAAGAAATTTGTTTAGTCAGGAAGAATTGGTTATTTTTATTTTATTTTTGAAATATCATTTTGTTTAACTAATAAAATAACGGTTATCAGTGTGAAATGTTTTACTTGCATACGATACTGAAATATTCAATTTCATGTTTATTTAATCAAGAGTTTGTTGTCCCTTTACTCAAAGAATGGCACATATTTCGAAACAATATTACAGCCTGGCTTTCTCATTTTACAGGTTTCCAATCAATTTAATTATTCAGATGGATTTCCTTTCCAAGAATTAGATACAAACCAATTGTGATAAAGAGTATGAATATCAGAACAGGTGCAAGACTTCGATGTCGAGATCATTAGAGACGGGATATCACTTGGGGGGGGGGATGAATGGGAAGGGCTTCGGCGGGGCCATCCCGGCAATCACATGGAGTGATTTCTTAAACCCATGGAAAACCGGAATCTGTACGGGGATTCGAACCCGCGTCCTCCTGCACGCCCGGTCCAAGCGTTACCGCTCACCCATAGCGCTCGGTCAGGACTTGAAAAATATATTTTCGATTAGAACATTATTTTGAGAGCCGTCTGATGTGCCCAAATCACTTCGATTACATTGACGCAACGATTACTTAATATTCAAACAGGTACCGGTTATGTTCCTTCGCATAGTTTTTTCATGAAGTTCTCAGCCACCCATTGGAAATAAAAATTCATCAAAAATCTATGACATAAATGCGTGCTAGTATTTTTAAGTAGCAGTACAGCGTGAGGTTTCAGTATTACAATACGCGCATGTCAACGGAACCTAACGAGGTGTGTAGGTGGTGCAGCGTTTTTGCATATGGCTGGCGTGTGCATTGTTCCGCTGAGCTTTGCGTGCCTTTCTGACGCGTTCCAATTTTCTCGCGGCGCGACTGACGAACTAATTAATAAGCCAGCATGTAATAACAAATTTGGAGACATTGATCGAGCGAGCCTGCACCCCATTGTGGGCGGCTTGTATCACATGCTGTGCTGACAGTGGCTGAACACTGCAACACCTGAGGGGGAAAAACTGTGAGTTTAATACCACACGGTAGAAGAGAAACTGAGTTACACAGCAAAAAATGACAAGAAACAAAAATTTGTAATAAACACACAAAAGCTCGAGTTGTAAAAAGAGGAAATAACATTTCGTGGTTCTCAAAACTATTAAAACGAGCGTGATATTCAACAGACAAAAGTTTTAGTAAAAAGTAAAAATACTAACATATTTTTTGGTTAGTAAAACACACTACGATATAATCAATTAGAAAGACAGCAATAATAGTAATCTAATATCAAAGAATGAATATTCAAATAACAGAATTATTTTTAAAATATCAAAAACATTATGATATCTAATCAGCTGCTTTTGTTCTAAGTCTACATCTACGTATATCCATACTCTGCAAATCACAAAGATTGAGGGTGGCAGAGGGTGCTAAGCACCAATTCTAAACCCGCATATTCCAATCCAGAATACCGCGAGGAAAGTAGGTATACATAAAAGCATCAGTACGGCATCTTATTTCTCGAATCTTATCCCTTCAGTCAATACAACCTAAATAGGTTGACGGAAGAAGTATTTCATTGCACTCGAAATTTAAATTTTTTCGCATATTCTCCAATAAATTCGAACGCAAGCTCCGTCGTCTATCTTCCAAACTACCCCAGCTTTTGTTATACACTGATGAGCCGAATATTATGACTACCTACTTACTATCGATATAAACCCGTCCAGGCGATAGCAGCGTCACCTGACGAGGAATGACTGCTAGTCAGACACACGCACGGTGCATGTAGTATCAGTGAGGGTGCTATCAGTGTTTAGAATGGGGAAGGCGCGCTATCTATCTGAGTTGGACTGAGGGCAGATTGTGATGGCCCCGGGGATGGGCACGAGCATCTCTGAAACTGCACTACTTGTTGGGTGTTCGAGGAGTGCTGTGGTGAGAGTCTTCAACAAGTGACGAAACCAAGGTGAAACCATGTCCATACGTCGAGGAGTTAGGCGGCCACCCCTCATTACAGATGTCGGACGTCGTAGGCTGGGCAGACTGGTAAAACAGGACAGGCGGCGAACTGTGGCGGAACTAACATCAGACTTTAATGCTGGACAGAGTACAAGTGTGTCTGAACACACAGTGCACCGAACACTCCTAACGATGGGCATCCGCAGCCGACGACACATGCATTTGCCAATGTTAACACCACGACATCGGCAACTACGACTGAAATGGACACGTGACCATCTTCGCTGGACGTTGGTGCAGTGGCAGAGAGTTGCATGGTCTGATGAACCTTCTTGATCATGCCGATGGGAGGGTGCGAATCCGTCGTTTCCAGGGGAACAGCTTCTTGACACCCGCTATGGCCGTCCATAATTTCCAAAGTGTTGCCGGTGCAGATAGCTGAGCAGAATAGATATGGATTCATCAGAATAGGTATGGATTCATGTCTGGCGATAAAGGTGGCCAAATTATACGCTGGCATTGTCATCCTGGAAAAGTACAACGATGTTTGGGAATTGGAAGGCCATGAAGGCCTGCAAGTGTCTTCCAAGTACCTGAAGATAACCATTTTCAGTCAATGGTTGGTTCAGTTTGACCAGCGGTCCCAGTCGATGCCATGTAGACACAATCCATACCAGGATGGAGCCACTATCAGCTTGCGCAGTGCCTTCCTAACAACATAGGAAAATGGGTCTGCCCAACACTAGAATCCTTCCATTAGCTCCGATATCTAACTACCATAGTACACGATGGAAGACTCGAGGCCACAGCACACACAAACACCAGTGGTCTGTGATACGTAGTTGTGGCAGCAAAAGTGAAATATACGGCACACATGTCTTTAGCCGAAATACGGAAATGTCCCTGATCGACCACTTTCAACAACCATTTCTCCCACACCTCCACAGCTACCAACATTCGGCCAACGTTATACACGACTGGTGACTCAATGCTACTACCGCACACAAATACAAGTGGTCTGCGCTAGGTAGTTTTGGCTGAAAAGTTAAATATAGGGACAGGCACGTCTTTGGTAGAAATACGAAAGTGCCCCAGGTCTACCCCTTTCAACCACCATTCTCCCACACCCCCATAGCTATATATATGTATGTATATATAAAGATTGAACTGCGACGAGGCACATAGCCCGATGGCAATTTCCATAGATACGTGCTTTTCTATTTCGTGATTTTTTAAATATTAAAGTTCATTGATTGCAGAATCACCACCCAACTAATTATACCGTTTATAAATTTTAATATCAAATTCTTCGTGTTTCTGGTAAATTCTTCAACATTTCACTTGTTAATTTCTTCCAGTCCCTAATTCCAGCTAGTGCTATTAGCCATCTCTTCCTTTTATGTAATTTTTCTACTAATATCCACCCATGCATCATCGCAAATATACACCTTACACATTCCCAACAGTCTCTTCACCCATCTCCTGCGTTCCAATGATCCCTAGCCCAGCTTCAGCATCATATGAGTTACACAAACAAATCTAGCTACCCCTTTTAGAACTCCCTCTAACTCCTGTATTTGACAGGCAGAATGTCGATACCATACTCCAACAGCAAATTCAAGCAATGGTTTTGAAACCCAATTCCCTTAATTCTCTGTTACGTCAACCTCTCCAATAAATGAAATATTTATAAACCTCTCCTTACCGGGTGCACAATATGTTCTGCCCAGATGTAAACCTACACTTACCCTAGCGCATTTCAGTTACGATTTACAATATATATTTAAATTATTTACCATGTTATAGCTCTGACATACTTTAGTCAGCTTATATTACTTTATTTCTGTGCGTTATTGTAAATTTTAATTTGTGTAAGTGATTTATGTACTTACTCAACTGAATACACACAGAGGTGGCAGAAATTACGGAAAGAAATCCCTCTGCTGTAGCTTCTAGTGTGTTATGCATGCACGAACGTAAATTTTATGTTACAACGAGGATATTTTCTTGAGTTCCGACATTTTGGCTCCTTAGTCGTTTTACTAGTTACCAACTGCAGTGCCGGCCCTTGCTAGGTGCAGACTGCAGTCGACTCGTTGATTGTACGTGTTTCCCGGATGATGAATAGTTTCCGTTTATATTTGGCAGAAGGTGGGAGGGGCGGAAGAGATTTGTGGCTTCGCCTGTGAGATCGATATGGCGTGCCGAGACAGACTCGTGTGTTCGCTGCCCCTGGCTGTCTGTGTGGCTAGGCCGCCCAGCGGTACATTCCACCAACTAAGCCGCTGGCTGAGACACACGCAACGAACCGTCCGCGTCGCCTGGACTGCAGAGCTTCATACGCCTTTCAAAACTCTAAGGCGCCCAGAAATTCTACATATTTGTGTGTTCGCTGTATTTTTGTGAATATTTTTTTCAAAGGTAAAGAGCAACAGGAACAGTAGCAGTGAGCGAGGTATTCCTCCAGCTAATTTACATTCCCAAGAAGCTTCAAAAACACTGTCTACACAGACTTTCCAAATTCGTTTTAGTAGAACTTTCATTTATATCCAGCAGTTTGGCTCAAAGTGTTGCCATGCTAGAAGAGGCTAACATTTACGTTCCTCCTTTAAGTTACTCGATTCGTAGCGAGATTGGTGAGTCACCGGTGACTTCCTAGCCTTGCATTCGGGAGGGCATGGGTTCGATTCGCTGTCCAGCCTTCCAGATTTTGGTTTGTGCAGTTTCCAAAAATCATTCCAGGCTAATACCTACAAACAAACCCTGAGCCTTGCCCCCAGTCCTTCATCGTCTCTAATAAACTCGATGTCGACGAAGCGTAAATCCACAAGCAGAAATAAAAAAAAATCATAATTACCTCTGTTGTCTACAAGATGCGAAAATGAGTTATCTGAACGATCCACTCATCCCCAGTATCGTTGACACATATGAAGTAATGTTGTTACTTGTTCTGTACTGTGGCTGGCAAAGCGATAATTAGAGGCGTGTACGCGTGGCAATAAATGAATCAGATGCAAATTGGCCATGACTTTTTGCAGAAACCATCTCCCGCTATGCGCCTCGAATGATTTCAAGATACCAAATAAAATCGAAATCTCGTTTCCTCCAGAGTAACATGCTTGAAGGTCATCGCAAAACCACGAGTCCCCTGTTAATCTAGCCAGAATATAAAAATATTGAGGGAAAACAGAATCGATCAGTAATTGCTACCGACAGGTACAAACAGGTCTTGTTTCAAAATACTTCCACAGGTGAGTTCTCAGGGCTTTTTTCATATAACTAGGCGTACAGCTAGAGTACTTAAATGAAATATGTCTCATAAACTGCTCGTATATTAGTAGAAAACAATTCGTATTTCTCATAATGAAAAGTAAAAAAATTTCAAATCGACAACAATTAAATCTTTGACTTCCAAGAATTGCAAATCAAATAAGGGACATCAGTGATGGCAAAGAAAAGGAATATGTGAAACTATTTATTAAATCGTATATGCATTAATCTAGAACTTTAAAATATCAAATCACGTTAGAAAATAACAAACGAAGAACTGAAATTCCTGTGTTCAGATCAAAGCTCTTAGATACGAAACACGAAATACTGAAGACAACATTAATTTTTATATAAATTTTCTGAAATATTTCGGATTCTTTTGTCAAAGAAATATATCTACCTTAATTTTGAAAATATTTTTTTTTTTTGCTTTAGCTTTGTCTTCTTTCGACGCTGAAGTCATTAAGGACAATTTAGCCTCAGGAAGTAAAGTATGTTGTCATGTATCTACGAAAGTGTAAGCTTTATGCTAATGCGGTTGCTTTTGAAGTAGTTCCTAAGACTGAGAGTGAAGGCCGATCCAATATTCTCTATGATGAAAGAATTGATCGGAATGGTCGATTCGCTGGAGCCGGGCCCGTGGTACAGCCACACGTCCATCGAGACGGAATTTTACAACGCACAATCTGTCGTATGGATACAAATTTCTGGGATAAAGGAATAATTTCAAAGCCTTTATTTTATTTCGTTCGTAACACAGTCAAGAAAAGCCAACCAAAAGCAATTTCTCCAAATGCAAGGTGACATGCACCGTTTGTCGGATCCTTATAATAAACCGCTACTCGTGATTTTAACCAACTTCTGAATACAGGATTGTAATCTACGCACACAGCTACTCAGACAGCACAAGACCTCTAGAAGTTGACGTCAGTGTGCTGTCCCCTCCACACCACCACATAGACGTCACCCGTAGCCAATCAAAATGCAGCCAGTTACTAAAATAATAACCAGACAATAACTAGCTATGTCCACTCTACCGCGAAACTGTTTTCATGCATGAGGGGAAACCTTTCACTCGCCAATATTCTAACACTCTTATAGTCGATTGAAAACTGTCGACTCGAATGGAGTCACCTACCACCAGCCAGACATCCTCAAATAAGGTACAAGCTGCTGCTTTTCCGATATTCCATGTTGTGGAGCTTACAGTTAGTCTATGATTGCGCTAACTAGTAATTTGTTCCACCTCAGTCAGTCACCAATTTCTCCAACTGATTGCTACAATTTAATCAACCTCTCAAAGCTTAGTATACTTACTTACGCAATGCACATTTTGGTGTTTTTATTACAACTTGTTTTGAATTTTAATCTGTTTACGAATACCATCATTTGAAGTGCTTCTGCAAGTGTATGAATTCCTTCGCAAGTGTTTATCAATAAATAGTAAATATTGTGTTACTTCCTGTTATTTCTTCAAAGAAACCTGATCATTAAATAATAAGAGTAAATAAGAGTAAATTATATGAAAGTACTATTAAATGCTCTATAACCTGACTTTCCTTACAATTACTCCTCTATTACGTAAATTTACCTAATTTATCGACATAAGTTTACACAGACACGTAATCACTACTGAAGCCTGGTGAAATGTCGAGACGAACTTCTAACAAGAGTATTGTGTTGTGTGTGTAGCACGCGACGCGAAAAGTCAATCTTCCAGGTCACCCTGAATAATAAAATGTGGATCTGGATTAAATTCCACACAGACGTTTGTGGTTTATAATTTATAAACTCATGAGGAGCCCGAACAAACCCGAGTATCACACATTTTGCAGAAAGCTGGTAATTCACGCAGGAATCACAAGATATAGATGTCATCAAACTTAACAATTGCTTGCTGTGAAATTTCTGGAACACTTAAATGTTCTTTGTTGGTATTAAATTCATTCGGACATTTATGCTTAATTGTATATTAGCACGTATGTTCATTACACAGAGCAAACGTCATGTACTGTACCGTATGTAATGTATGATTTAGAGCCATAGGCAATAGAAAGTAAAGAATTCAGGTATTTAGATTTGGTCACAAATAACTTTTACTAATGCTCCATTTCATTTATTACTCAACTGCTACCATTAACTTTAAATTTCCCTGACGTTTAAGCACAAACGTCAAAAAAAATTTGAAATTTGCATTTGTAGCAACAGCGCTACAGGATTAGTGTTCAACAATAAACCACACGAAAAGCGATTTAAAAATTGCTTACATAGAATTTATTTCGTTGTTCGTGAAATAAATAATGCGTTTGAAACCGGCTCCCTGAAAAGCAGTGACGTTTTGGCCTTTCCTTACCGCGACTGAAACTGCTAGCATCAGCGCAGCTGCAACACATTGCTTCCTTACAATAATACACACAAGTTCTGCCGAAAACATGTCACAGCCAGAACGGTTCCAAACATCAGCAAACTGCAAAGTCTCACAGCATGTTTCCAGCTTCCGTCGTTAGAGGTGGAAGTAATATGAAATTTAAAAAAAATAGAAGTTGTTGCTAGAAAAAAAAAAATCAAAGTAGACATATTTTTTTCTTCGTAACGTCTTAACTTGTAATGCGTGAATAACATTGCATTGCAGTAACTTCAGTTCTAGTACCCGAACCCTACAATTATTAAAAATCTGTTTACAGAAAACATTTTACTTTGGCTATTGTGCTGTGAACTGAAAGTTATCTAGATAACTTAATTTACGCAAATTTAATATTTTCTTTGGATGAAACGTGTGGTATCACGAAGTGGTTATAGTTCTCTCTCGTCCACAATAAAACAGTGCTTATAGAAAATGTACCCCTCCAGAGAGAAGCACAACATTTCAACTCAATATCAGAAACAGTTTCCTAGTTATTACATCGTAGAATGATAATTTCCTGCTGATATTGTCCTATTTCGTTCAAATATCCCACGGTAGGAACGTATTACCGAAACTTTTTCACGTACTTTCTAATCCAAGTAACGGCAGCTACTGACTCTTGCTACATAAGTTGCTTATTTACTATTTCGACTTCGCATGATAAGTGTCACTATAAAAGCATTCACGTGCGTATGTTGGATTTTGTCGTAACCGCTGCCACTTTTCTTCTATAGCCCGTAAACATGCACCTGGATCACACAAGAAATATTGGAGGATGCTGGTACTGGCTAAGTTGGTTCGGCACAATAATGGTGCATGGCTTCTGATTCGGTTCTAGCTGGTCCGAACCCCGGTGGTGGAAGAAGTTAGTAAACGTCTTCATCCAGATAGCTATGACTTTTATACTAACTGTAGTTGCTATTAGCTTCTAAAGCGTATTTTAACAGTAGTCAGATTCACAGTTGTTGCAGTTTGAGCAGTAATGAATATTAAATTCTTCACACAGTAAATTTATGTTTTTAATTGCTGCTGTCGGTAATTTAGAAAAAAGAACACTTTAGCATACGCCAAAAGGTTCACTACAGGTAGCATGAATGACGTGTTTCAGTGCAGAGTACCTCCTGGCAATGTACTTGGGGCTGGTGGGCCGCCGACGCGGCGACGACGTGTTGGACATGGCAGAGTAGCGCGAGGCTGGCGAGCCACTGGCTGGCTGCCTGGCTGAACGACGCCTACGTCACTGCACGCCGCGGGCTTCACACGGCAGCGACGCTCTGTTCGTCACAACCGTGAATCTGATACCAGTCAAAAGTCTTCACCGCGAAGCATGCTCGCGTAAATCCACTCGTGATCAATGAGGAGGTGTTACAGTCAGAGGCAGCGCACGTCAGTACTGTACACAAGAGCTGGAGGGCAACAAATAGCAGCACATATGTAACACATTCTGGACAGGGCCTTCTTATTTTGACCGCTTAACGTCTCTTAACAGCGAGGTCATTAGACACGGGAAAGGATGGGGGGCAAGGAACGGGAAGGAATTCGGCCATATCCTTTTGAAGGAAGCATCCCGGCATTTGCCTGGAGTGATTTGGGAAACCATGGAAAACCCAAATCTAGATTCCCGGACGGGGATTCGAACCGGTGTCCTCCCGAATGCGAGGCCAGAACGCTAACCGTTACACCACCACTCTCGGTTCGTAACTTCTCGTAAGGCTCGGGCCTGGCATTCGGGACGACTTAGGTTCGATTCACCGTTCAGCCATCGAGATTTCGGCGTTCTCTAGTTTCCCAAAATCGCTCTATGCGAATCCCGGGGAGATTACTTCAAACAGCTAAGGCTCAATATCTTTCAGTTTCTTTACCCCACTGCTCTAAGGACCTCGATGGTGACAATCTTATTTTGGGAGATTAAAAACAATTGTTACACTGGTCCGTAGAAGACACCTGTGTCTTGAAATACCAACCGTAATAAAGGCGCAATAGATGATGGTATTGATCGATCGGAGACTTCTGTTGTCAAAATTCCACTTGCAGCTGTATCCAGAGTCACCTCAATTATTCTATGGGAGACTGACTGATCACTCTAGACTTTATTGTTTTGTCAGGCAAGAGCTGATCACTAAAACACTAAGCATGGGTGCAATATGATTGGAGGATAGTTCTAGCTCATCCACAACGAATATTATGCAGGCATCTGACATACAATTTGGACGAGCTATTTATTTTATATAAAGTAATTATTGTAAGTTTCAGCAATATTTGTACCTAGCTGATTCCCGGCGCATTCTAAGAGATAGTAATTGTGAAAACTATCGCATTAGCAACGGTCAGAAGTAGTTTTCGTTGAGACAGAATATTCCATTCTTGGTGTTCGAAATCGAGATTATGTTGCTTTGTCTGCCATAACCTAGCAGAACCATCAGTGGCGAGTAACAGAGTTTTAGCTGTATGAACAAAAAATTAATTTCAAACAATATTTGATCAATGGTCGGCATGAATGCCATTGTTTTAAACAAACTACTCACTGTTACATCATTCCACGCTTACAATTACCGTATATGGTAATATCTATCGCTTCCACTAGACAGAGCCATTTTTGGCAAATTATGGGCGCATGATTATAATCTGTTTTTAGCAAACCCTTCGTACAGCAGCAACCCTTCTGCCCTTCGTGAATTGCGTGTTAATAAAGGGTACGAATGGCTCATGGCTGAGACAACATAACTTCAGAAAGTGAAGTCATTCCAACGTAATTCCTAAGTCCTACAAAAACAATTATTGAAAAAAGGGCCACGTCTCGTGCTTCTGTAGTGACAAAATATTTCGAGATCTTGTTCTAGGCCAACTCTATACTGTACTTAGCAGTTTGTATCGACTTCGCTTTTTGAAACAGAACGGTTTTTCTCAGTGTTGTAGATCATTTACTTAGAATTAAAAAAATACCGTGACCTGACCATTATGTATGCCTATATACAGGTAAATACCTTAAACATGTTGCTTTATAAAATTTACAAATACATAAAAACCAAGATTTCCCTTGCACATTTTATCCGTTTACTAAGTCTTAGAATAAATTACATATATTATGCCTTCCATTTTAGTAAAAGTTATGACATACATAACGGGTAAGTCACCAGAATTTTGTAATTATTCCATTTGAAAACCCGTTTGTAAAAACATTTCAGAATTAAAGACATCAGTATAAGTTACCAACAATGCCCTACTATCTGATAACATTGGGTGTGCGCCGTAGCCGAGCAATGCAGATTGCTGCTGGTTTAAGTACCATCATAAGTAAATAACAACTTCCAAACTAATCATAGGAACACAGTAAAATTTAAGATGTTAGTGAAACTTGCATTAAAGAAATGTCAGACATATACATTCATCCAATCCCGCCAATATGTGCTCAGAATTGTTCATGTTTGGGATTGTAATTAAATAAATATGGGGAAAACATCAAGCTTAGACGTTTCTTATGATAGGGATGAAACCATATATGTGTATCAAATAATTTGCATCTATGATTATTGGAAGTTTAATGGAATTTTGATGACGGAGTGTCGTGGTCGAAATTTTTTTTTAATTTCACTAACTTCCAAATTAAGGACAGGAACGAAGTAAAATTTAAAACATTAGTTAAACTTAGTAAGCTCAGTCTACACTGAAAATTTGAGGTATATGAAGTTATTAGGGTAGAAAGTGATTTTAGGTGAGGTGTATTTAAGCGGTGGATTTATGGAAACTTACGAGGTTAAACCCCTTTTTATAATATGGGGCTAAAACTGTATCTGTGTACTAGAAGTTTTAGCTATCTAAGACTGCGAAAAGTACCTTATTGATGATTATCAGTGAGTCAGTGACAAACTCGCTGAAATTTATGAATAACATCGGAACAAAGAACAATAACGAAATAAAATTTAGTATGTTTGCTAAGATTGCTGATATCTATGTAGAACAGAAATTTGAGACATGTGGCATCAATAAGGCCGAAGAGGTACTGAGGTACAAATCTGGCTCCAATGGCTTCGAAGAAAGGGTAGGCAGTGCCGCCGTTCACTCGGCTTGGCGTATACGATTTCGAGCTTTCCTAATCTTTTAAGATGATGTTCGTTGCGTTTAACAAGACGATAATTGCCACTGTTTTTCTCGGATCCGTATGGTATAGAAAAGGTACTACAAAACCGAAAAACAAAAAATAACGTATGTTCTGTTGGTTTTCCGTAGCTGCAATCGAATAGCCGAAGAGAAATGAACCACAAGTTATATAAACACAGCATTAAGTCATTTAAATTTAATTACTTTAGATCTTAATGTTAACAGACTATGAAGGTCATGCGCATCAAAAAAAACCCTACCAAAAGTTACAAATGGATGCCTAGCAAGTCAAACTGATACAGGAGCCTTACGAAATATTACCATTTGATATTAAATTTAATGATTTGAAATGTTCTTGAGATTTTAGAGAAGCGAGAAATGATTGTATTGAGAAATCTTAATTTTTGATGGATGTCGCCTCCGATGATAGGTAGAAAGGTAACATAGCCACTCACAAAATTAGCAGTTTACGTACTTTCAAATCTAGAAATCACCTGCAATTTACACTTGTTGAGTTGTTTATATGGGATCAGCAAATACCGCCAGTAGCTGTCATTCAATGCCAGTTGTCTTTTGAGTCATCTATTTTGGTTTATTTACAACTACCTGGTACAAATTACGCTTGGTAGCAAGTTAAAAATTAATTTTTGGTGTAAAATTGTACATGTTGCGATAATACTTAGTTACATTCAGCATGATGACATCCAATAAGCGTATGGTCGATAAACTTATCATCCCGCGGAGAAAGTCTGTAAATATTTGTAGCTATTAAATTAGGAAAGAGGATGGAACAGGCGGCTAACAAGTTTATGCAAGTTGTATAATAGAAAGCACGAATCAAATTTCATAAAATAATTTAGGAGAATTTCCCTCTTTGCTGAAATCTGTCAGTATATATATTGATCGAATTTGCTGATCGGCATTAAATCAAGACATCATCAAGTAAGACCGTCGTCAAAAGCACAGAAATACATTAGAATATTAACCTACATTGTCGATCCATTTCCGGGAAATTAATTTAAAAAAAAAAAGCTTCACCAGAAGACACTGATTAAGCGACAGACGTTGTGAAGGTAGCAGTAATCGGATACACTGGTTGCCAATTTGGTGTATTTAAGGGGAAGTGGGCGCTCAGGAGCAGATCAAACAAAGACGAACGGAGCGGGGAGAAGAGAAAAGGGTAGCTTGTTAGCCAACCCAGACAGGCCAATACTAGTCACCAGCTTTAAAAGGCGCTACACAAAATTTAAAGGAGCGGCAGGTATTGCGATTTTTAATGGCTATCTTACAGCTAGCCGTTTGGGTCTTCAGGCTGTCATCCCTATTCAAGAAATTTCTGGTGGTTTTGCTACGAGTTGCAGGCGATCAGCTGTGTGTATACAGAATCTGGTTACTCATTCTCTTTTAAAATTACAGAATAATAACTGTCCACACATGTAAATAGGGCCAAGTGTAATCACACTGTTTCGTACTAAACAATGCTGTGTGTCACGTTTAACAAACCAAGAAGCAAATGAAAGATCCAAAGATTTCAATGCTCTATTATTGTGATAAACCAAATAGTAGACACATGTCTTTCCCTCGTTTCTCTACTCGCATACGACTTACACATATATGAGCAAATCATCGTTACGACCAGACACTAGTGTTAGGCTTCCGCGCCAAATTCAGATATATTCTGCCGAAATACTTAAACCCACATCTAATAAAATCAACAGTAATTTTGATGTAGGCCATGTTCCGCAGTTGTTGCATAAATATTTTTGAATAAAAACCCGTCTTCTAACAACTGTTTTTTATTGACTTTCATCTACCAGACGCGTTTCGCCCTTCTGGAGTGGGGCATCGTCAGTGGCTATAAATAACATAATATTATCATCATATTTGTGTATGTGAATTATGTACATTAATTATATACATATGTTCATGCTTTAAAATTTTAACGTCTGTATGTTCAATCTGCTATAATTATTCTATATATTGTTTTATAGTATCTGTTTTCACACATAAATTCACTTCTTAATACTAAATTATCTGTATGGTTACAATGTTTTTGTACATAAACTCTACTTACTAAAAATTGTGGCAGCTAGCACATGTCATTCCGGAACAGCACCTTCCGCAACTTTCTGCACCGTTGTT
The DNA here is from genome assembly GCA_031002005.1 of Vandiemenella viatica. Classification (NCBI taxonomy): domain Eukaryota; kingdom Metazoa; phylum Arthropoda; class Insecta; order Orthoptera; family Morabidae; genus Vandiemenella; species Vandiemenella viatica. The sequence goes on from JARYHS010012519.1 coordinate 192,569,837, forward strand.
TCTTGCTACACTTTAGCATTATTACCTTTAATATCACTCACTTCACTCTATGTTGTATAATTTGCTGTTAAACTGCACTTTTTAACTACGTCAAACTAGTTATTGTGTCTACAGCGATGTGTTTATTATGTATGTACATTGGAACCAACCTATTTGTGTTGATTATTGCTTTGTTCAGTCTATGTTAAATTATATCTTTTTTTCTGATCGGCAAATGTCGAATGGTTTGTGCATTTTATGGCTCTGATGTGTTCTTTGTACCTAGTATTGAAGTTCCTAGCTGTTTGACCTATGTATATTGCTTGGCACTGTTGGCAAGTCAGTTGGTATATTCCTGACTGTTGGAATTTATTAGATAACAATCACCCACCCACAACTATACAAACAGACATGAAAATTCTAAAAATCAACAACTACAAGAAACAATTATTAACAGTGCAAGAAAGTTATCAAATTCATAAAGCCATCACACAGGGAAACACGGTCCTAAATGAATTCACAAATTTAACAAACAAAACACTATACAAACCAATATAAAACACCACAACACATGAAAACCAACACAGTCACTCAAAAATCACAAATAATAGATAAGATAATCAGAAAAAAGATATAATTTAACATAGACTGAACAAAGCAATAATCAACAGAAATAGGTTGGTACCACTGTAAATACATAATAAACACATCGCTGTAGACACAATAACTAGTTTGACGTAGTTAAAAAGTGCAGTTTAACAGCAAATTATACAATATAGAGTGAAGTGAGTGATATTAAAGGTAATAATGCTAAAGTGTAGCAAGAAACAACGGTGCAGAAAGTTGCGGAAGGTGCTGTTCCGGAATGACATGTGCTAGCTGCCACAATTTTTAGTAAGTAGAGTTTATGTACAAAAACATTGTAACCATACAGATAATTTAGTATTAAGAAGTGAATTTATGTGTGAACACAGATACTATAAAACAATATATAGAATAATTATAGCAGATTGAACATACAGACGTTAAAATTTTAAAGCATGAACATATGTATATAATGAATGTACATAATTCACATACACAAATATGATGATAATATTATGTTATTTATAGCCACTGACGATGCCCCACTCCAGAAGGGCGAAACGCGTCTGGTAGATGAAAGTCAATAAAAAACAGTTGTTAGAAGACGGGTTTTTATTCAAAAATAATAAAATCAAACTTGATGCTAAATTATTTTTACGTCACTGTCATTAACATTACCTTGTTAAAGATATTTGAATGTAAAGTAAAAATACTACATCTCCTTAATCTTTGTCTTTTGTTCGTTAATGGTCTCAGCGAAAAATTTCTTAATTTATCACGCATTAAAATGACTGTTGCGTGGTTCAATATTTCGGGAAATATCTTAAAAAATAATACTGAGCTGTATAAGTGACATCTAAGATAAGATATTATTTTACTGCTGTTGGACTTGTTTCTCTTGATAATTATTGTGATTTAATTGTAAGTTCATATTGTAGATTAAAGTTATTTTATCTGCTATAATATCTACATCACGTAGTAAATAGCAGTATATATCAATACAGGTCATGATACACCGTGCACACTGAACTCCACGTAGATACCTAATATGGTGTAGCAACATGTAAACGTAAAAGATTACAGATCATCTGCCTGTTTTATGATTTTGTTTACTAATCTGTCTTGAGCTATGACGTGCAGTTGTTGCAGTGGCTTGTTCTGTCATTGTGAGAAAGATAGATTTTTAAAAAAAAACTGTCTAACGTCTCTTAACAGCGAAGTCTTTAAAGACGGGAAAGGATGGAGGGCAAGGAATGGGAGGGAATTCGGCCATGGCCTTTTGAAGGAAACATCTCGACATTTGCCTGGAGTGATTTGGGAAACCATGGAAAACCCAAATCTGGATGCCCGGACGGGGATTCGAACCGCCGTCCTCCCGAATGCGAAGGCAGAACGCTAACCGTTATACCACCACGCTCGGTAAGAGAAAGAATAGAAAGCATGAAAGTGTATTCTGTTCTCTGGTAGGTGATCAGGCGAATGCAATACTTTGTTAATACGACAAAAACATCGGATAGGTCTCTTCCAATGATTGAAATGTACGGTACGTAGCTCTCACTTAAAAAGGCCCGAACTGGAATCCCAGTCCATCTTCTACAATAGTCAATGAGGCTGCTCAATTATAAGCCACAACTGATTTGTTGTCAGCCCTAACATGTGCCAACGCCAATTATTAATCTGTCAAAAACAATCAGAGGATATGAACTTACTTTTTTCCGAATAAACGGGCAAGTACGAATCGAGCCTCAACGTTAATAGGTATCTTCTAAGTGGTTGTTAAGAAGATAGTCCCGTGGTACAAAAAATCAATGTTCGAATCGTATTCAGATTAGGAGTGGACTCCGCTGCACGGCTCCCTATACTGCACCACATTGCCTCTCGAGTCGTTAGTGCAATAGTTTGGCTCCAATTAAATTTACCGCAGGTGTGCTGCCCACCGGCGCTGGCACGGGGTCGGAGAGGTGGTATCACACAGTTCCCAATCACCAGACTAGGCCTGAATGGGCCGGCTCTGGCTTTCAACATCTCACGTCTTTCATCTGTCACCCACAATAAAAACAACACAATACACAGAACACACAAATCATCACAGTCATACTCGCTTAGGAACACTGGGGATACCACCGCGCCAGTTCTTCTCCCCCGGAACAATCCCCATGGTAACCGCGTACACACGGATAACGGGGTACCCCTCATACAAGAAGAAAACAGACTTACTAATATGTCATCAACTTTCAACAAAATAGTATTAATACAGGGAAAATTAGCATAAAAAACTGATTTTGTTTTACAAATATAAATGCTTACGGGATTATAGCTGCGTTGATATATTCTTAATTCTTCTTTTCCCGACGTTTCGACCTAGTCTTCGGTCTTCTTCAGGGGTCTTATGCCGAACTGCTAAATATTGTGCTCTTCTGGAGACCGGCGTGGCTAGTTGTTTATTTGTACTGTCGATTGTCTGACTATCCAGAGATGTTGTTTACGATGTGATATTTGTGAGTCCAGAGTTAATTATTTATCCAGCACACATTTCCAACTCTGGCTAAGACCATAACCACCATCTTTATTGAGGTTGTTTGGATGTTTGAATAATTCAATAGCCTCTCTCACTTTTCTTTGAAGATAACCTTCGGTTTTAGCTAGTACTCTTGTATTGTCCCACAATATTTCATGATCTTCCTCCATCTGGTGTTCGGCAATAGTTGTTTTCGGTATTTATTGTTTAAATATAGGATCTGATCCATATTCGGGATAAATTATCATCTTCCTAGGTAAAAATACATATGGTGTTTTACGTCCATTGATGTCTTATTTTGAAATTTAAAAAAAATCTTAATTCTCTCCTCTTCAAGGTCTACTCATATAATCCTCACATGTTGTGGGTAGACAGGGTGTAATTTTATCAAACCACTTTGTTTATATGAAAAACCCCAGAATATAATTTTACAAAATTTGAAATACAATGTTTAGTACTAGGTCAACTAAACACATACAAAGCAAAGATTTGAAGTCTCTAACTTATTCTGTTTAAACGCTAGAGGAATCACGGACAACCTTACGGACAGGCAGCGAATCGTTAGCCATAGTTCCCGAGCGTGGTGGGTGAGCGGGAGGACGCGAGCTCGAATCCACGCTGAACCATCCAGGTTTCGGTTTTCCCAAATCACTTCTGACGAATGCTTTTAAAGGGCCAACGCCGAATTCTCCTATCACGCTTCTAAACAACTCTTCGTCGACAGGGTGTAAAACCACAAGGAAAAAAAAAAAGCGTTTCCCGTTGGGTACGGAAACACCAAAAACAAAACGTTATTACACAATATTTTAAGACTCCGCTATTAATAAGACTCGATTTGGTGTTCTTAAACATACGTTGCAGATCTTTCTGTTAGGGTTTGACTAAATCTCGTAATGCTTCCGAGTAAGCAGAATAAGATTGAATTTGAAGTAGAAATGCAGTTGGTGTACTTCGCAGGGTTCGGAGCTGAAGAGGATGCCTAAAGCTTGTGAGACCTCCAGTACGAGGAGGATTTTAAGTGCGGCCTTTTGTGCACTGGGTCTCGGTTCTGGTATGCTCTTGACACTGCATGCGGCCTTTGCCTTGGCCGCCAAGTTATATTGTGGCTCTATTTAAAGCGCTGCCCGTAGGCACGCTATGCAGTGGTCAGCCTGCAGTTATGCTCTTAGCACCTCGCCACACCGCCACTTGCGAGTCACGAAAACATAGTGTCATTCAGGAGGAATGGTAAATACTGAAGGAAATGCTAGTACGAACAATATTGAGTAAAAAGTTCACATAAACATCTGTCCGACTTCAATTCGTTTATGAGATACAGATGCTGGAACGTTATTACCCCTTTAGACTTTTAAGTTTGGGGATGGTTGAAAAGGAAGTGTACAAAAAAAAAACTAAACACAAGAGACGAATTACTCGCTCGCATTGTAAACACTGCAACCCTCATGAAAGTACACCAAACTAAACGTACTGTTGCGAAGAGAGCTGCAAACTGTATTGAAGTCGATGTTGGGATTTTAGAACATTTAATTTAAACTTTTGTAAAATATACGTCTGTTTTTGCATGAATAGAGTATTTCAATAAATTATTTGTTCACCCTTGATCATTTTCTGAGGTCTGTTTTATGCACAACATTTCAGTACCTGTAATTTCTTGTTTGTTACCTGTTTTTTCTTATGGTTTTAAGCCTCGTCGACGTCGATGTCGCTAGAGGTGGGAAAGGACGGAGTGCTAGGAACGGGAAGGAATTCAGACATGGCCTTTTGAAGGAATTAAAATCAGAACTCTGAATAGACGGTCTCCTTCCCAAATGCTAGACCATGGCTTCACCGCTCACCCACCACACTCGGTTTGTTTGTCACCGCGCTGTAGGTGCGGTCTCAGATACAAACAACAACAAGGTGATGATGAAAAATTTAAATTCTGGGCTGCCTTGGCCCATATGGCCGCCAAAAGACCGATAATACTACTCTGCACTCACTCGACATTATCTATAGATTTCATTTTATATACTGATACAGACTATTAACTCATTAAGATGGTTAGACAGACATACAGATATGAAGTAATGAAATTTTTTATATAACAAGTATATTATAATTAAACTAGATTTTTGGAGATGTATTTTTAACAGCAAGGCAATTTCTGAAACGACTGTCGCGAAACTTTAAAAATGTATTTACTTCAATCTCTTAACAAAGAGAGTAAATTAACTCCAAAACAGTGTTATAACCAAGCATGAACTATGAAATTACTTAAAAAAAAAACAGACTAGAGAGTAAAAGTTTTATATTGATATTTTTTTAAATGACACTAGTGTTCTCAGAACAGATTGTTCGCAGACTTGGAAGTTCTATTAGTCATTTCTCTTGCCTTGCTTAATAACTCATAATGTAAATTACCACCTTATTTAGAGCTGAAGACTACACTGCCGGGCGTAGTGGCTCAGTGGTTAAGGCGTTTGCCGTCCGATCCCGGCGCGGGGCAAGAATTTTTAAGAGTCACGCTTGACCATATGAGATACCCCAGGACGTTCCGTGATTCGGATCCCGCAATAAAAGCTGCAGGTCCAATCAGTACAGAGGCGGAATGCAGGGGACAATCGAAACTACGTCACCGGGTCCCAAGACTACACGAATTTACTTTTACATATTTTTAACAAACTTCCTAAACGTATAGTAAAGATGGATTGTAAGAAGAAATTAAACATCTTATTTGCAGCTCCTTGTATCCCATGGAAGAATTTTTTTAAAGCAATTAATCGTATTCGATAGGACTTTTACAAAAATCAGTTGTAAATTTTAATAACAATTAATAATTGACTAAGATTATTATTTATCTTGTAGCTATATATATCAATAACAGCATTTTTCACATCTAGAACTTTACAGCAGAACTCTATGGAACTTGAATATGAATAACAAATTATTATCAGAATTTAGTTTTTTAAATACTTACATTTCTCGAAATACTATCTGAAGCTGCTTTAAAAAAGCAATAGGTTTTCTAAGATATTAACTTCTAATCCCGTTAAAAATGACGGACTGAACGCAAAGTTCTAGCAGTTCGTTTCCTTGCCGTTGTTTAATAAATAACGCTCATAGCCTTAAAAGCGATGTAATGTGGTTCTGAGTATAAGAAAACATTTTCATCGACTGAATTAAAATAAACAAAAAGCAAATAATAATCAATACATTAGTTTAAACGCAGTACACACTCCTCTTTCATTCTAGAAATTTATTTCTTCACTGGTTAACTAAATAGAATTGATTTAAATAACGCCCATAACCTCAATTATGCAGTAACATCTCTGGTCGCGTGACGTCAGTGTTACGGACACGACGCACAATGGTCAAAGTAGCCATTTATTAAATAGTACAAAATTTGTGTCTTAGTTTTGCATTAGACTCTTACGACCTTTTTTTTTCAGCAAAATTTGAATATTATTTTTAGTTCTTTAAATGAATTAAAAGTGAAGTAGAATCAGAAAATAAAACAATACTGAAAACTAAATTGGAACGTAAATTGTTATTATCAAAATAGCAATCTAAAACAAAGGTTTTTAAGGTTAACGCTCCTCAAAACTGCTATCTAAACAGTTATATGAACGAAATAAGATCATTGTTTAGGGAATATTTTTGTCGTAACATTATTAAATAATCTCAGCAATAAGGAAACGCGTAAACTATCTCGTCAGGCGGCGTCCTTTAATTACGTGAGGTGAAATAAAAGGGGGGGAGGGGGAGAGTCTGGCCAAATCTCACCAAAGAGTGGGCGGGGGACCGAGAGAAATCTCACGTCTTTTTAATTCCTTGAAGAACAGAAAAAAGGACTACAAATAATGTCTATCCTAAGGTTAGGAGGATATAACCGCCCATGAAAACAGGGAAGCTAAAAATAGAAAAGAAAAAGTCTCCAAAACCTACGTGGTCATCAGTAGGAGAGGGGGGGGGGGAGGGAGTCAAGATGTTCGATAACACATCTCACGTAATTAATGGAGGCTCCTCTTGATAGCTGAATAACGAAAATGAATCAAGGGAATAGTAAGCAATGTTTAAGAACTATTCGTGAATTACCAAGACAAATCTGTGATGCTCACTTGTTTTGTCGACTCCTGCAGTTTAACTGATAACCGCATCCGTTCAGTTTGCCTACAGCGTAACAATATGCCTAAGAATGTCGCTCGCTATTGGAAAACAATACTGTAGGACGCGGCTGGGCATTGTGTGTTGCTATGTGCAGCGGCGGCGAGAGAAGAGGTCGATTTAATTGGCGCACTGCGACTGTCGCAGGGGAACCAATTTCCTGGGCCAACGACTGCCGGCGCCGAAATCCTATTATTCAGGAGGCGAGAAGTCCCGGCAAAAGGAGGACTTGACGCGAGAAACTTCCATTAACTAGTTGTCGCTTAACGTACAGCATCGAGTTCAATGGTTCAGCAAATTAAAAGCCCCATATCTGCACAGTCAGCTCCCACCGAAACCTCTCTTCCTGTGCATTAAACTTTAAAAAAAAACCTTAGTCCGCTACCCGAAGGTTGGTTGGATCCTCCCGAAGAATGCTTACTGATCCACTGCATCTGACGTAGCACGGCCAGTTCCTTTCCACTTGAACCTACAGTTTAATTTGCAATCGGAATCACATAATGTCCTGGCGAAGCTCATTTGATCAAACACAACTCTAAAAACTTCCTTATACCTCTGGGATTTGAACCTCGGACTGTATCACCAACTTCTGAAAGCAAGCTCCTTAACCACTGGACCACGTTCCTTCTGTGAAGAGAAGATATTTGTACGTAAGTTATCCAATTTCATGAAGTTAAATAACGACAGATTCGATTTCGGGATCTTCGACAGCCAGACTACGGACCATGTTGTACATTAATAGAATATAACCTAAATAATGTTTTCTACTATTTTCCGAAAACAACTACTTGCGGGCTCTGTAAATTATTGTCTTCTTCACCACCTTTTCCCAACATTTTGGGATTGGCTGCCTTCGATAAGTAAAACTCATCGAAGGCCTGGTCAAATTTGGGACTATGGTTGTATGGCTGCATGACCTTGCTGACACCAAACATTTTATACCTATTGCCAAGTCGTACTCAGTACTAATATGGGAACTGAAGTGTTGCCATCTGTCTGTGAAATATGTAACTATGTTCAGTTCGTAATTAGTATGTTTTTTTGTTTGTGAAATGTTTAGTTTATGAGCGGAGATTGTGGACAGTCCTGGCATTCACCATCATGGCTGCGGAAAACCGCCTAAAAATCGCAGTGAGATCGTCCGGTACCCGGGGACCTAGGCTCGTGCCCTGCTCCGTTGTACCTATACGATCCGGTGTGCTTCGATCCTATCTGTGTTTAAGAAAATTAGTCATTCTTTTTATTAACTTTCGATTCCCCTTAGTGTGAATGTGATACGGCGCCAAGAACTTTGGTTTCGATTTTTTCGAAAACTGAGGAGGGTTCACGTAAGGCTGATATCCTTGGGCAATGGAAGAAATTGTTTCCATCACTTTCCATTAATTGTTTTTTTTTAATTCGAAAGAACATTACACCGTAAACAAAAAAGCGTCTTCTCAAGTCACTGGATACAATTTTTAAAAATTTTTTAACCATTTCACAATCAGTAAGGTAATTTTTTTCCAATATATCTCCGAAGAATACCCGTCTTTTTCACAAGATCGAACAGATCAAAATATCTCAAATGTTTCAGGCTGTCACTGTCAAAACCGACTTTTTTATTTACCATTTTGACTTACTTTCTGTAGTTTATCTAGATGATAACATATGAACTAAATAAAACCTGATTATGTAATTTTGGTTGAAACTAAATCAAACTGCATGCGAATTGGACCAGTGGTTTTCGAGTTTTTCTTCATACCTTAATTTTCTGTTTGTTTTAGCATGTCTTTATTGGAAATTGACCCACTTTTTTACTTAGAACATTTGATTCTAATTCATTGTTGCCATAATCCTCCAAAAATTTTAATAGATGTTTACTAAACTACAATTTGACTGTAAGATAACAAATTTGGACTGACTCCAAAGTAATCTTCAAACTCAATTACACCAGAGTACCGATAATCCGAACTAATCGGAACCGGGCCTTGTTCGGATTACCGATTTGTTCGGATTACCCGGAATTACAGTGACCAGTTTCTAGAATGAAGTATACCATGCATATAAGTAGGTACACCATGGTAACAATTGGGAACAAGAGGGGGGACAATGGCTGCTGTGACTCAAGACCAGGTAGGAGTGGACTGTTGCGATGGAAGTGATGAGGCGAAATGTGGCAAAGGAGAGCTGGTGCCACACAGTGACGCGGCAGAAGCCCTTAATCTCGCGCTACGCTATTTGGAGCAACAGGACACTGCAACACCTGCTGATTTAATGTTTATTAGACGATGGCGCAACTTTGCGTCATATAACAGACTGTCCTCATTACGCCAAAAAACAATTACTGTGGTTTTGTCTTCTAAAAAGTAGGAATAGAATGGGCGCTTGTAAGCATTGTAACTATTATCGTAAGTTTGACAGTTTTTTTTCATTGTTACGCACTGTTTAAACTTAATGTTTTCTTGCTAATTTTTCTATTATGTGTGTACTGTACTGTGTAAATTAAAATTGTGTGTATGTACAGCAGTTAACCGCACAATTAAATACAGTATGAACTGTATTTTCATGAACTGTGTTTTAATTCTTTTACCATTTTTCATACTTGACTAATTTTTTGCCATGTTCGGATTAACCGAACGTTCGGATTACCGGGGTTGGAATTAGCGGGACTCTGGTGTAATACTAAGCTACAGACCTTGCAATACGAATAAACACTAACAACTCAAATTCATTTAATATTAACAAGATATGATAATAAATAAGGATTTCGAAATGCTATGGACGGATCGGGCTGATATATCTAATGGCTAGACGGAGACAACACATAATGAGGAAAACGAGAAACTACAATAACTTAAATTTACCTTTAAAAAATCTTGTTTCTCATTTTTTCGCTTTTTCGCTTCTAAATCTTCTTGTGTACATGAGCTGAACAATACTGGTTCTTGAGGTTTTATATTTTGAATGTTGTACTGAGATCCATTACGCACTTGTTCTACTGTGAGATTTATTGAACTGATCAACTAAGTTATAACATAGTTGTACAAAATATGATTTTTTAACTAAACAGTGAATCGCAGAGAGAAATTATATTTTATACGTAAGCAAGTGATTATGGAAGCAGCCTCCAGTGTTGATGGAGTACTGAAATTAGTTGTACAGAGAATTTTGACGCAGTTTGTTACGTGAAGCATACTATTCCTCTGAAGACGCACAGTGCACAAGCAAACTTCATAATTCTTACGCTGATGCGTTGATTTTTGTTGAGCTATTTTGTCACCACCTACCCTCTAGGGCGAACATCCTGGAAGGAAAATAGGATCTCTAACTACACTAAAACCACCTTAAAGGCTTCAGGATCTTTCAGTGATGACCACTTTTGCGTGCTTTATTATCAAAGCATTTTTACGATCGGACAGCGTTAAATCTTAAAGATCACAAGCAAGTTATTGATCCATCCAAACGTAATTTCATGAGTGCAGTCACTGATTAAAATGACGTTCAATTTCATCCTCAATGTATCTAACTTAAGACTCCCAATGGAAAATTTGGTTTTATATCACGAAGCAGATAAAGACCTACGATTACAATAGTGAAATTATATCAGGTAGGATGAATAGCTTAGTGGTAATAATTAAATCTTAACGACAAACACTAAAAAGTTCGGATAATGTCACGACAACTTAACTTTTAAACCACCAGTTCTTGATAAGCTTTACGCAATATTAATTTTATAATTCATATAATACAATCAATTTAATGCTTTCTGTTATAAATCATGTTCGTCATATTTTGTCTAGTAGTATATATCGTAAGGTAAAGAGGTAATGAACAACAGTTTTGATTGTTCTCTGTGATTGATGAATAGAGATCAAAAACAACCATTAGCTTCGAACATATAAATCGACGGAAAATTCCCATCACAGAGCTGTCAAAACCAAACTACAATTAGTTCCTGCCTAGTTGACAGATCGGATCCGCCTTGAAAATAATTCGAATTCGAGTTTTAAATTTATTTTAATTATTTATTTATTTATTTGTTTTTTTGCTTCGTGCTTGCGGGAGAGGATAAGAAGGAAAGGAAAGGGAAGGTATTCAGACTTGACCTTTTGAAGGAACCATCTCGACAGACGTCTGGAGTGGTTTCGAACTTTCATAGTCCGGAATGCCAGGCCCTAGGTGACAGCGCACTCCCCAGGCTCCGTAATAATACTGAAGACGAGCGGGTGTCCGCAACTTCATTCATTTGAATGAGATGTCAAACCTTCCATCGATAATGGGATACTTTAATGTTGGGAAAGTAGTCAGTATTGTAGGTTGGCGTCTACTATAAGGGGGAAGAAATATTATTTCTTGAAGCTGGCGCGAGCAGGTATGTGACGTCATGTGTTCTGATTGGTGTTTCGTATAACATGACAAACAACTGTCTCTCTGCGTTTTATTTTATTAAAAATAAAATGTTTTTAACTCCTATCCAACTAATGAGGTTGATTTTCATTATCCTTTCAAGTTACAATTTACTCTATCATTATAAATTAAGGTTTCATAATTTTCTTTTCGACCGCACAGACAATATGACCTAATTTGCAGGCAATGCCTAGATCGTCAAGAATGTCGCTAAGACGGTGACAAAATCAGTATTGTAACGATACTAAAAAATGAACTAAACGAGTAATTATTGTTCAGTCTGCCAGTAAAGGCCCCTGCCAGGCAGACCTCAAACACAACGCGCCTGCACGCCGGGATACATATACGACTCCAAACAGGCGCAGAGGCATCAAAACAAACCAGGAAAATAAATAGAATCATCTAGAGGCTAAGTGGGACCTTTTCTTACAGAGGTCGCTGTACTACCACACAACGGAATTCCTGCGCCAGGCCGCCTATATAAGCGTAGCCGGCAGCTCCACCGACCAGTTCCAGCCTGACCGCTGAACCAGCGTCAACTACAGAAGACCACCGGAAGTTCGCGAGAAGTAGAAGCCGTCACTCTACCCTGGATCAGGACCAGGCTAAAATTCTCGACGGTCATTTGATAACTGTCTCACCTTTGTTTATGGTTTACCAGTTGTTTTGTGTACAGAGTAATAAACCTCAAGGAACCGTTAAGTGTAGTTCACTTCAATTATGATTAATGTCAGTTTGAATTCCTAATAATACGATGGCGTTGGTACTTGGTACGTATCATGGAAAACATTGTGTGAAATAACTCACCTTTCAATGGATACTCTTTTGCGGGAACTTTTGATTTCTCAGCTTTTCGCGTCTCATCGTTACCATATTTTATTCCTGGTACCAAGGGCTGTACACTGTTCGAAAATCCTTAAAAATTCGCCCAGCAGTGTTTGCGTAAATCTCGTTCAACGAAACAGACGAACAGACTGGTTTTTCTTTATTTCTCAGTTTGTTATAGTTGTTCGTGCTTTAGGGCGCCTTGTGTATTTCTATGTTTCCTGATGAAATAAACCTCATGTAAACCATGGATCCCGAAACTGCATGTTTTAAACCATATGAAAATCCGTCCGGTTGTATAAGACACCCTTCTTTCAACTATCTAATTGAATCTGCGAAACAGAATTTACTTCTCGCAGTTTATATATTATTAGCTAACTAAATAATGAAATCTTAAACTTTGTGCTTCTGAGAGTCTTGCAACTAAAATCCCAGTTTGTAAACGAATTTTTATTTTGCATTTGATTTGATTTGAGATTAGGCTACTGCCATCTTTAATATTGAAATATAGTATAAGCCTAACTGCTTGAATTTTATGAACTTCCTGATTTGCGTCATGTGGCGTGCTTTTTGATGATTGGTCACTACTAGGGATTTGCAATCCAGCAAAGCGGGATCCCGCATCATTAGACAGTCTGACGGATCCCGCACAAAATTAAGCGGATCCGCAATACGCAAAATGCGGATAAAACGCGTGTCAGTACGTGACTCGCTGCCCCACTCGGTCTCTATCGGATGTATTGCACTGTTTGCCTATACCCTTCCAGTTGGCATTTGGCGCGTGTGAACAAACGTTTGTTTTTGTCAACCTTCGTCATTCGTAAGTAAATAGATATACTTTTACGTATTCATTTTCGAGTTCACATGTCTGTAATTTGAGGTATATTGCGTATTTAGTACGATTTTGTAACTATATAATTATTTTTTATGTGTCACAAACGTTATCTGAACTACAAAGTTACAGCTTTTTATTCACGGTTTCATTATTTCCATGTTCTGTATTTGCAGATAAAGTTATTGTGACAATTTCCTTTTTTGCGGCTGAAAATTTGATTATTCGTTGATAGGAAACTAATGTTATCGTAATTTTAATCGCATACCTATTTATTTAGCAGCTATCAAAAGGCAATTGTGTATCCTTTGACTTATTGCTGTTTTGGCCGCTGCCTCAATACGTTTCTTCGACGAAAGCCGCCTGTTTACATGTGCCGTTAAGGCTATAGATTAATACCTCTTCTCCTTGTTATTATTTCGACTAAAGGCAAAAAAAGTTATAATGAAGTTTTCACGGGTGTATCGACGAATTGTGTTGTAGGAACATCATACTTCGATGGCTGCCTCCGCCGTCTCCCTCACGTGTGAAATCTCGTGTTTTTACAATGAAATCCGGAGATACAACCTATGAAAACTTCACTGCAATCATTAGCCGAGAAAGTCTCCTTTCTTACTAAAAAATAATAATTTCCACTCTCAAAACGTCGTTACGGCCACATATGTAAAATTTAAAAACTTGAAATTTTAAGTGTTGGCGAATAGTTTCCTTAATAACATTGAATCAACTGTAAGATCAATCAAGACATCAGGAGATATACTAACGAATCCCACAAAAACAATTTTTGTAAAAAAAAAAAAAAAAAAAAAAAAAAAAAAAACCAAGTCTCGTGCTTGAGCAGTGACAAAAAGTTATGAGATCCTGTTCTGAGCCAAGTCTACACATTACAGAGTATATTCACTTCACTTTGTGAAATGGAATATTTTCTCTCGGTGTTATGGAACGTTTATTTATTACTAAAAAAAAAAAAAAAACTCTGGTAACTTGGCCAATAAGCAAACAATGTTTTTAAATTCATGTGATGTATTGTAAGGCACATAATATGACCTAACATTGAATATTTTCCATTTTTTATTATTTGTTTAAAAATTGGTTTAGATTAAAAAATATAAAACCTAGAAATGTACTTAAGACATGCTAAAAGGTTTTAATATTATTTTGCCAATTAAAATATTGTTAACTATTAATTTTTATCGTTTAATATTAAAATTGATTTATTAATTTAATTATTATTTAATTTATTAACGTTTTAAGTAACTAAGTTTTAAATATAAGCGTTAAATAACTGGTTGCGCCAATTCCCCACGGATCCCGCGGGATTGGCGCAAATCCCGCGCGGATCCCGCGGGATTGAAAACACTGCGGGATTGCAATCCTTAGTCACTACTTGCTACAGTCGACCATTGGGCTACGTCTGACCTGAGTCTGTTCCACGCCGATGCGAAGTCGCAATATGTCGAATGCAATCTTACGGAGTTGAAATCTCCCACATTAGTTTCTGGTATGGAATTAACGGTAGTCTTAAGATATGGAAGAAACTAACTGCTTCAATTACGATAATTTTTCCGGGCACTAGGCCTGTTATTGAACACATATTCTCCCTTTTCTATTGAAATTAGTGGCAAAAACGTAGTAAGAATTTTGAAATTCAGGGAGACGGGTCGCAAGGTCCCGTGCTCATCGATAGTCACCGTCGTCCACAAAGACCGTAGAAGATCTCTGTCGTCTTTTCATAGCCATATTTTATATCTTGATTAAGTTAATAATGTTTTTATACGAATTATGTAATTAATCGATAGCATAAGAGGCATTCAACTTTTTTTTAAATGTGGTTTGCTCATTATAGCATTCGCAACCAGTTTCCACGGTTAGAAAGCATATGATCTGATTTAAAATCTGAGCTGTGTCATACGATGCCTGTGAAGAATTAAAATCTCCCTGAAATTCAAATTTTTTGTCTATTATCCTCTCTAACTTAAAAACTAGTGAACTGATTTTGACATGATTTTTACAGTTTGAAATCTTAGAGCCTAACTTAGAATCTGAAGTATACATCTCCTAGCGCCCGAGCATGGAATTTAAATCTGTTTTGAACATTAAATCTTTCGCTATAATTACTAAATTGATTTTGATGGAGATTTCACAACTTGTATCATAAACTGGAGACGGAGTATAAAATTAATATCTGATCGAAAAATCATCAAAGGAAGACATGAGAGACTCTCCTAATGCAATCTGTCGGTTATTTACATAATTATATGGTATTATGTGCTCAAATAGCGAAGCGACCGAGTTGGTGAATGCTACTCGACCGGGAGAAAGCTATGTAAAGTTATGAAAATAGTGCGCTAGTCAATGAAAAAATACCTGGAGCTCTAAGTGATCCACTTTGGCGAATTAACAAAGAAATGTTACAGTGTATCAGCAGCTTATCAATGAACTCAGTCCGGTCATTCTTCAAGGTACTTTAATAACTACAATAAAATGCCGGCCACGGTAGCGTAGGGGCTAGAGTGATAGCTCCGCGTGCCGAAGGCCGCCGGTTCGAATCCGGCCACGGCATGGATGTTTAAGTGTTGTGTGTCTGTGTGAATGTCCTGTCCGTCCTGTGGCGTCCATACATTGGAAAATACAATATATATAATGGATGACGACTTATACACTGAAAGCTATAATAATTACATTGAGCTGGCTGTATGGCCTCCGTTGCCAAATGCCATAAAAAAACTACAATAAATTCTGAAATGTAATCTAGGATAATTCTTCTCTTCTTCGGGCTTAATGGCTCGTCGATGTCTAGGACATTAAGGCTGGAAGTGGACGAAGGTCTCGGAGCGGCAAGAAATGCGATCATGACCTTGTGGAAGAACTTCCCCGGAATCGCCTCGAGTAATTTCGGAAAACCGACTTTCTGATAACCGAACGGGGATTTGAATCCGTGTCCTCCCAAACTCTAGTTAGTAGTATAAGAATTTAACAACTACCATTACAATATCTACACACCTTACGTATGACCCCATTCCGGTGCAGTCAAATCATTTTCTACAATATCATCTGACAAAAAGGAATAAATCCCCAAGCGAAATATTATTTGATTCTGAATAAAATCGAACGTCTCTTCCTTTATAGGATTTAAGGTCTACTACATTGCGCAACCAGAATCTTTCATATTATATTCACCATTTTGACCATTTCTCTCTAATTTCATCTTCTCGTTACCGATTATTCATCAGGTTCGGAGATCAGATAAAAGATTGTTTAGGAGTCTTTCCCTGTAAGGTAGGTGCGCCTCGCATTACCTACTAAGGGAGATTCCATAAACTACGTGGTCTAGATGGCGAGGGGGGGGGGGGGAGTTGGCTGGTAAGCTATGCTGGGCTACATGAGGGGTGGGGGGTTTCCGAGCCTAGTCACTTACCTTTTCATACTTATTACTTGTATGTAATTTACGATAGTCTAACAAGAGAAAACAATACAGAATGTCTTCTGGAATCAAGAGGGAGAAAAAAGCTGCGTGCCACGCGGGGATTAGTGATTAGGGGGGGGGGGCAGGGGGTTAGAAGCAAAAGCCACGTTGGGCTATTTGGGGGGGGGGGGGGAGGGAGTTCACAGGAGGCCAAAATGGAGCTACGTGGCTTATGGACGCTCCTTAAAGTTGTAAAGCAGTCAGGCTGCGTGACACCGACGCAATGATATTAATAGGCATGTACAGTACATCATGTTGACAGCCTTGTGACTCGCTGAGTTTCATGTTCTCTATAACAGTTCAGCTGTAAACTGCAATAAGCCAGCATACATGCTATTAGGAGATATCATAATGTTTCCAAGCAGCCATATTAACTGCAAGTGTTGCGGTGTAAGATACCATTGGTTTACTGAAGGTAATCGAACTATGAATGATGCATGAGGGAAGTCGTCATGGCATAAGCTGAATGTTTTCTTCAGACAACTTCAGGTGTTACATTAAAGCTGGACAAGTTGCTGGTAACATTGAAGGCTACTTCGCAGCAAGGCAGGTAGAACTTCTTGCCCGTCGGCAGAGGTGTCTCCTATTGAACGTATCTTGTATCTGGGTCACTCACGAACTGTGTCGTTCAAGTCTTTCGGCCGACAGCAGAATAACTTGCAGAGAGGTTTAGTGACAAGTAATTACTTACGACACTAGAAATCTCATTCAGGATTACGAGGTATTATACAATTTATCTCTTCTACCTATCTATATATAAATCAGTAGCAGGCCGTGTCCATTTTTGTGTTGGTTCAAACATAACACAAGAACTCAATAAACACATTTCAATTATGGTTCACACTGAATATCTGCAGTTCTATGTGGCTTGTCGCAGGAAAAGCAAATCAAAATCTGTTATTAACCACAATCACCCGCCGCTTATATCTTGTAAGTCTGAAAGGAGAGCTCTTTTATTAGGATCTCTGGTTTTGTTCATCTTAATAACGCAGTTTTACGGTCCCACGTATTTCGAATATTAATACTACTTTATTGTTAAAGAATAGTGTTTTTCTCAAATGATTAGCAAACTTTTCTCACATGTGAATGATTTAGTTTATAAGTTAATATTTTTCGTGGCTTGGAAACTAAATCTCTGGCTTCTTCGGAGTTTGTGTGTTTCCGGTCGGGTAAGCCGTTCATAAAACCGGGAATGACTAGTTAGACAAGAAAAGACACCATGATCATCCAAATAAGAAATAAGCAGAAAAACCACTGCTATGAAAATCTGCAATTGGATGGAGGAAACTTGCCATAAGTGACGACCAAGCTAATTTTTTTTTTTTTTCAATTTGACTTACGACTTTACGTCTCGTCAACGCCATTAGAGTTTGGAAAGGACTGGGAACAAGGAACGAGAAGGAATTGAATGGAGGAAACTTGCCTTCTTTTTGGCTTACGGCTTTACGTCTCGTCGAAACGACAGGGAGCAAGGAACAAGAAGGAATTCGACCATAGTCTTTTGAAGGAACCCTCGTTGCATTCACTCGGAGTGATTTCAAAATATCGAAATCTGGATGGCCGGACTGGGATTTGAACCTGCATGCTCTCGAATGCGAGGTCAGAGCGTTACCACTCACTCCCCATGCTCGGTGAATCTTTTTGAGTGCAGAATTTGCACAATCAGCTTCTATTGTTACGGCAACTGCACATCGTACCGTTTCATAAAATTAATTTCATAAGTTAAAAAAAGTAGCCTACAGTTAGATTATTTTATGTTGATTTCATCTCCATATGTTTTGCAACGCAAGACACTTGAACGAATTACAACATCGTAGTGGTTATAGTAGTTAGTAGCGCTGTATCATATCTGTCCGTATCTTTTTGCGTGCGCAAACAGGTGCGTGAGAAGCGCCGTACGAAGTGTCAAAGCAGGACTATATTTACAACACGTAACTGGTAATCGATAGCGGGGACGAGGCCTGGAGTCTGCGAGGTGTGTTCCGTGTGGCTAGTTTTCTGTAACCAGATGCGTGGCGGGCACCGCATTGATCGCCCGCTGTCCGCGGGGGGGGGGGGGGGGGCGATGCGGCGTGGCGCTGGCGTCACCGCGCCGTACGGGACGGCACGGCCGCGTGCGACCCACGTGGTCGCCGTGCCCAACGTCACACGCCCGTAGCGTGGAACAAGCTGTGTCACTCCAGACAATATATTTACAAGATGTCTCGGGAATTACTACGAATGCACTCTCTGTTCTTGCAAATAAAACGAACAAAGAACTCATTAAGACATTGCGTACTAAAATAAAATTTGCAACTGACTTAAATACTTCGAGCAAAATAGTAGTAATATCGAAGCACATTTGTTTATGGGTTTATATTCAATAGACTCTTTCGATGAAAAACTGCTTATAACGGTTTCATCGTATTTGCCGGTTTATTGTTGTTATGTATGCATTTCGTATAATCAAACTGTACTGAATATTGTAACCATAATATAAGGTCTGCAATTTTTTTTCTGTAACACAGTTACTTTTAATAAATTGTTTATTTATTAATTTATTTTTTAAATTTATTAATCAATTTATTAAAAGTAATTGTGTTGCAGAAAAATTATTTGCAGACTTTTTATTTCAAAACAGTAACAGACTTTCGTAAAATCCATTTATCATGGATCTAATAAAAAATATAACCATAATACTTATTCAACACACATCGTCGCAAAAGTTTAGGTAATTTTTTAATTTCTAAAAATATAATGATGCGAAACCAATGATTACTAGTCTTAATGAATCTATTAAAAATATAATTACTTCTAAAACCTGAAATACATATTGTGATTGTGCAATTCGAAGGAAATCACGTTAGAGACAACAAATCTTATTCAAGGAAATTTTTTAGGAATCTTTCTAGCACCACTACAACTTTAGTTCTTTTCATTGCTTTTCTAATCTTATCAGCGTAATTACATTTCTCTCGTTTTTTTTTTTAGTCGATAATAATAATGTATAATAGTAACAATTTGTGTTTCTATAACACTATAATTAATGCATTCTACTACATGAGCCATTAATTAGTCAAGCAAAGCTATGTTTGGTATTTAAACCTAAGGATGGGTGGGTCATCCAGATGGAGGTAACTATTCTTATGCGGGAGTCGGAGATAGTGTGCCCAGGTCCTTCCTTCCTTATCTAAACAGGTAAAGGGGACCTACAGTTTAACGTGGAATCCAAACCACGCAACCTTCCTGGCATACTTCACATTACTCACCAATCTCTGACAGAGGTGAAGATAGATTTAAAGGCATACGAAAATCCAGGCCAGGAGGGATTCGAACCGTGGAACTTTCGACATCCAGTCAGACGCCTTAACAACTACGCTAGCAGAATGTGCCCTGATATTTGCAAAGAGTTGCATCCAGAGAACTGGAAAATTTTACTCTTATTTGTCTAAAGCTACTTACAAACTTTATCCATCTTTTTATGTTTTATTAGTTTTTGTAAGGGAATTAATAATACAAACAGAATTCTCAGTAAACCACGTAACTACAAATGAACGCAGCTAATTTTACCTCATTCTTACTGCCCGAAGTCAAGTTCATCACTAAAACCTAGCACATTCTTCAATGATAGTATACTATATACTATACTAGATACATATATACATATTTTTCAATGTATTTTTTTTTTGAAGTTGGGTTAAAAATATTATGATAATGCAGTTCTCTTAAAAGATGGTGTAATTTAAGTAAAACTAATTGGTGCTGGGTTAGAGAGAATGTTTTGGAACAGTGCGATGTTGTGTATGTATCTGACACCAGAATGCGCCTAGGTGTTCGTG
Source organism: Vandiemenella viatica (assembly GCA_031002005.1). Taxonomy (NCBI): domain Eukaryota; kingdom Metazoa; phylum Arthropoda; class Insecta; order Orthoptera; family Morabidae; genus Vandiemenella; species Vandiemenella viatica. Next base: position 192,590,389 of record JARYHS010012519.1, read on the forward strand.
TCTAATGCGGTGTCCTTGATGCTTTGTATACGACCTTGCTCTGCAACAGCTGCTACTGCCGCAGCTGTTTATATGTTTGCCGCATAATCTAGGCTACAACAACTAGCATACGACGCTTCTTATAGCAGCAAAGCAGAAAGTTACAATCTCTCGAATAATGAACACACTGATGAGAAATTATGGAGAAAATTCTTCGGTTTGTTAAGGTGCGATTTTATCTTGAATTAACTGCTAAAGCCCCCCCCCCCCCCAAAACCAAAATCCACTGAAGGGAAGCCCTCTGAACTAAATTTCATTCAAGCCAAGCCCCCCCCCCCCCAAACCAAAATCCTGGATCCGCCCCTGGGTGTATATGCTGATGATTCACAACTACTCTACGACTACTCTATATCTCTTGGATATTGTGTAGGAGTTGACAAATTATACTTTAAACAAGATGGCCAACTGCCACAGTATCCTCGGGCCTGGCATTCTGAAGGACGCGGGTTCTAATCTCCGTCTAGCCATCCAGGTTTCAATTTTCTATGGTTTTAAGAAATCTCTCCCAACAAATGCCGAGATGGTTTCTACAAAAGGCCAAGGTCGGAACCCTCCGCGTTATCCTCTCCCAGCTCTAATGACCTCGACGTCGACGAGACGTAAAATCCGAAGCCAAAAAAAAAAAGTGTCAGCCCATACTGATGAAAATTCGACAAAACAGTTCAATTAACAACAAAACAGGGAGGTGACAGTCATAAAGATGTACGCTGCCAATGTTTTTTCGTTAAACTGAAACGCAATGGGCAGTTACCAGTCTGAGAACACATGTTTAAAACAAAAACGTTCTAGTCGCCTATGTTAAAAAAAAATATATATTTTTAGTGTTTTTAGTTTTTTCGCTCTTCTATTTTTGTGTACCTGTTACAGAATTTTTTTATGTATAATTTTATTTTCAGGTGGTAACAAAACTATTGCAATAATACCTTATTACCACGCGCCCTCAGTCCTGTTAAAGGTTATACATTGTACCTACAACATCGTATCTACGTAAAGGTTTTTGACTATAATTTTTATTTGTTTGTGTTATATCTGACATTAATCGTTTGAATTAGATCTTATGAGTTCGTAGCCCCTAACCATCCCGGTGGGTGACGTGGTGAAGCACTGTACCGTAGGATGGAAGGTTGCGGGTTCGATTCGAAAAGCGGAGAAACTTTTTTTAAATAATATAACTGACATTAATCGTTCGAATTAGATCATATCGTAGCCCCAAACCATCCCCGTGGATGAAGTGGTAAAGCGCTGTACCGTAGAATGATGGAAGGTTATATGGTCGAATCCGCAATCGGAGAGATTTGTTTTTGAAGTGAAAACTTCTTTAGGCGCGTTGGGTGATTTTTGGATGGGTAAAATCTTATGAGTCATGCTAATGTCAACAGTATATCTGCAGCTATAAGTATGACATGTCGCTTGTATGATATTCATAGTTTTATGTCTTCACTTCTGTCGGTAGTCCACAATGAGTGCCAACTGTTTTTTTTTTTTTAAATCCTTAGCAGTAATGGATATCTAATCTCTGTTTATTAAAAATTAAGCTTTTGAATATTTGTGTAGCTTGGTAAAAATTAAGTTTTTTGAATATTTATGAAGGCATTTTGTTTAATTTTTAATTACAATTTATTTAGTTATTTGGTCTCAGTAGGACACTGGTTGAGTTCTGAAGCGAATTCGTTCCCCGCGCAAAACGTTTCTTTGCAGAAGAAGCCTAGCCTATAATGACCTCTTCATCGATGAGGTATACGCCTTAGGTTATTCACCTAGATCTAGACTACGGAACTATTAGAGGGTGGTTTCTGAAGTATCAACAATTAAATAAAACGTGTGCCTGCTTCTTTCTGATATCAGTATATTTTACAACAAAAATTTGTCTCTTCACAATGTTCACAAAATTTGTAAAAACATTTTGATCTAGAACTTCGGTGCCCGCGTTACTGAATAGCATGCAACTGTTGCTTCTCTAATTTGGAGTTTATTAAAGGAATGATGCATGGAATGTAAGATGGGAATGCTAGATTACAGTGCAGATAATTTTTCTAAAAAATGAATATGTAAAAACATGAGTAGACACAAACGGAATGAACAAAACTCGTCAACACAATTAAAGTTTTGAGTTTAACATCACTATTTTTTTTCTTTTCATCACTATTTTTTTCTCATGAAATTAAGATGCACAGTAAACAATCCCGGTTCAGAGAATCTCAAGAAAAATAAACGAAATTAAGATGCATGGTAAAAGACCCAGAGGAAGACCAAGCTATGGATGGCTGAAAGGAGTAGAGGAGTGTGTACGGAAGAGAGGAGAGGACTGGAACAAGGTGGTGACAGAGAGGTGGTGGGATGAATCAAAGAAATGGAGAGGCTTGTGCATGAAGCAGACCCGGCCAGAGGCTGGAAGCTGTTGAGGATGATGATAATCACTATTTATACTAAATATGGAATCGATACTTTCCATCGACATATGTTATGTATCCAACATTAGTCTCTTATCAAGGGTCATTCCAATGTTTTTAATGTTTCCTACAATAAATCATGAATCAAGAAATTTCCTAAAAGTGCACTTCTTTTTGCGGTCTTGACTGGAAGGACCCATGTTCATCCCAGCGAGCTCCCACTTCCAGAATTTTTAAGATATTGTTACGAAACAAAAAACCTTACGCCACTGGCCCGCAATCCTACGTTCTTAACGTATGGTCATTTGTTAAGAGCTATTCGGAGAACAAGTAATTTTTATTAGAAAAATAATATATATATATATATATGATAAATGAACTGGAATGGAGTTAATTGGAAGACAGGAAGAAGGTGAAGAGAGTTGTTGGCGTGTAGGAGGCCTATATTGGTGATGAGGCGTGGAAATATATTGGTGGAAGATTTAAGAGAGGTGTATGGAAAGGAAAAATGACCATGACCACAGGCTATCACTCGATTTCAGGCATAAGAGTGTGGGAAAATTTTCTTTTATACGTAAGAGGGTCACGGATTGAAATAAATTACCAGGGGAATTGATGAGTAATTTACCAAAACGTTGAAATAATTTAAAATGTTTAAATGTTAATAGAAGGCAAAAGTAGGCCTGTACAAGAAAGAGAAAAAACTGGCGTTTAAGAAAATTGCCACCGTATCATGAGCTACATCGCAGCTAAATTAAGTATATTGATTCGTAAATGATGTTACATTATAAACTGATGGATACATTTTTTAATATTTAAACAATGTTGATAATCACTATGAATTACTAATGAATAGTAATTACGATAATATTTATGTAGCTATAAATAGGTTAATCTGTAGCGTGAGAACACAGCGAGCATCTTGAATTTTTCATGAAGTCGTTCCTCCTTCTGGAGGGCGCAGTAAAAACGGCTCGTATAAAGGTTAGATCCCATCGATTTACAGCAGGAATACTCGAACACGTGAACTGTCTTCAAGTACCGAAAGACGATATAGGGATTCCATCGTATCAAATGTTAAATGATTCAGTTAAAGACAATTATCTTGCAACATACAAGTTCATCCTCGGCAATAATTTTTCTTTTTGAGAACACTGATTACAAAAAATTAATTCATTTCTCAGTCTACTGAATAACATAAAATATTTGTCAGTATTTTTGTCTGTGTTTTATCAGCATTACAGCACATAAAAAGCTGGTTTTGACAGTAGTATAGCCTGTTTTTCCGCAAACAATTCCACTACCACTAATTTGTTCCCTGCTGTGTATACAGAGTTGTTCAAAAAGAAGGAGCAGATTTTACTTTTTATTTCTCACAAACTATAAAAGATACAAAATACTTATCAGCGGATAGAGGAAGGATTAAAGTTTTACTATATACATTCTACATGATCACAAACCATTTCTTGACAACTTCTTCGTCTGACGTTCGAGGACCAGTGCTTCTTATGCTAATCGTAAATCTGTTTACGACGAGGCGGAATGCCCGAAGCACAGCAATAAAGGATTTACTTTTTGCATACTGTAACACACAAAACGATGTCTCCCGTAACGTCAAGGTTTCCACGTAAACAGACAACAGCGTCATTTGTGGCAGTAAACGCAACTAATAGGTGGAGGTTAGAAACTTTGAACCTTCCTCTAACCAGTGATGTGTGGCTCGTAATTTTAACTTTTATGGTTTGTGAGAAATAAAGATGCAAAATATGCTAATTCTTTAAAAAAATAAAAAAAGAATCCTGTATAATTTACCGTTTTGAAAATCATTTTGAAGTATTACAGAGGGTTAGCAGACAAACGTCAATAATCACTTTCGCTCCTTAACACAAACCGTCTGTTTGTGACTAACAGGTACAGCGCATCAAATTCCCCCAAAATCTTAGCACAAATTGTTAATTTTTTCCAATTTATGTTATCAGAAGACACCATTGGGCAGGTCTTAATATAACTTGTTATTTATTAATTTATCTACAATACGAGAATTCATGTGCATTTTTCGCATATCTCTCAAGTCATGAAATAAAAGTTTTATAGAAAAGGGTTAAGCGTTAACTGTTATCGAAATTGAAGCAGAAAATCCAAACTCATGAATGTAACGTTTCTGATAAAATTTCGAAAAAGTTTATTTATAGTTACTCTAGTTGAAGAGATTTACATATCGACGAAAGTGGCTTCAACGACAAACATGTTGTTTTATTTATTTATTTTAGTGGCTATTTGTCTTATATTCCGTATAGCCAACATTTACAAAAGTTTCCGTTGATGCATACAATAGCGTTTTCAACTAATTAATAACTTACCAATATACATTACAATAGCTCGAGTAAAACACTTACGGACCGACTTACAACCAGTCAAATGTTAAAATTTATCTTTATACAACTGAAATGGATAAACGTACATGTAGATACAATCGTGCGTTAAAATAAACATTACACAATGTAAAAGGATGCACATGATAAAGGATTAGCGTTCAAGTTGTTAAAAGAGATCAGTTTTGTAATATGTACAAGGAAAACTCGGATAAGTATATTTCCATCTTTAAAATAGGTCATTAAGGTCATTCAAATATTTTTGTCGTTAGACGATAGCAAAATAGGAAAGAGACTATCAAGGTTTTTTTATTTCCATCAGAACTTTGTTTTGCGGCAATCTATACTTTTGGTAGGAAAAAAGAATGTGATTTAGGTCGCCCACATCTGTGTCTATGCAGTCGCATTATGAACTTTCGATTTAATTGACTGGGGAAGTTACCACTATGGAATCGGCTTCTGGTAATGCGTGTGATGTAGCGCCTGTTAATATTCGAGCTATAGCACCGAGGCTTCGCGGGGGCAGTTGGTTGTAAGCAGCCGTAGAGAGAATCATTTCGTTGTAACGAAATGCTCAATTCCGCTCGTCATAATTCAGTTGCTCGCTGTTTAATGGGTTTATACAATTCTGAGGAGGGGAATTCAAGGTCTTCTCTCTCTCGCCAGCCCATCGAGATATTCATTAAATTTGACTTCCTTGTGTTGGCACTCACATAAAACGTGTTGAAATATCCTATGAGAATATCAGTTATACTTGCCACGCTTTAGTTACAACTAGGCTTAAATCACATTTATTCAAATTTAGGAATCAATATTGTGCCTCTACCTTTCAACCGTGCATGAATAGTGTCGGTAACGTGTGAACCTCACATTAGTGCGAACGTGGGTTTCCCGATATCATTCCAGCCGAATCACTGTCTTCATGAAGTACATACAACGTGTAGTATGTTTTACAGCCCTTTGTTACAATCCTCTATCGGCGTTTAGCCAGAAAATATACTTGCTGTATAAATCAGTGGATTTTCACCGCCGACACAATTCAGCTGTCAGTCGTCACATGGCGTTGTGCCCGCGAGTCTTCCTTACACAGAAACACGCGGCACTAAATATCTCTCACAGCCTGCGGGCATCGATTTTCGTCCGCCTCCGGAAAGCAACTTCCATAAAATAGTTCCACGCTGTTGCAGAACAGTGCAATCAATGGCAGCTGTCCAGATTCCTCGAAGAGTTACGGCTTTCGGCTTGAAAATCTCAGCCAGTTGTGAGACTTGCATTAGTAAAATTACTTGCAACTTTCTGTAAATGCATACTGCAACACGGAAACAACTGCGTTAAACAAACTATTTCGAGACTGAAGTCTAGTGAATTCAGTGAACCAACAAGATGTCCCAGCAAACGAAATTTCTGTTGCCATTGCCAAACGACATAGTGTCTAAGCTAACGGGAATTGTCATATAACGCGCCAAGGTTGCGATACGTTATCTGGTCTTCGCTTGGCTGTTGTGTGAGGGATATGCGTCTGTTTGGTTGCTGATCGTGGATTGAATAGGAAAGTATCTTATATCCTAGCAGAATGTCAATCGATAGAAACTTTCATCACCAGAACTTTGTATTTATTCGAATCGGCGGAACATTTCTTTAATATACAACGACGAAAAGACTTAGGTTTCTGATTCTCTCTATTTAGTCCATTCTAAAAAGTTATTTTAGTGACTAAAAATTTAAGAAAAAAAATTGGGATTACCTGGCTATCGTCTTAAGCACGGAAAAGTATATTGTTGCTGAATGCATGTAGTTTTCGTAATTCTCAAAAATATTACTCACGCAATACAATGAAGATACGTGAACTATTCGGAATATTTTAATTACCTTATTGTAATAGATTAAAAGAAGAAATGATTTTTTTGAAAAAAAAAATAACAATACATGGAATTCTCTTTTACAAAATGTAATACACTTTATTTGTTTTGTGGATCTTCTTCGGAAAGGAATGGAACTTCATTCTTTTTGTCTACATGCTATGCTGTCATGTAGTTGTGAGAGAGAGAAATATTTCTGGGGACACAGTAACTGACCTGGTAAAAATTAATGTTTACGATCTCATTTTATTTTAAGTAATTCCTTTGGGCAACATCATTATAGAGGACATTTCATATAATATGCTATGCGATTACGTTCATAGTCATAAAAATAACTATTCTGTTACAGAAAAGTTACAACACAGGCTGGTTTCTGATTTTAGGACATGGGGGTGGTGAGAGATTATGCAAATATCCCTAAGCATACGCCCAAGTATTCGAACAGTTAGAGAAGAGGATTACTCAAATGTATCCGGTTTTTTGGTGTTATAGAATCTAATATATAAAAGCAAAAACTGGGTGAGATATAAATAAATGATTAAGAAAATAGCCACCACAATGTTTTCTCTATATGAGTTACGAACAGAAATAATTAGGCTTGAAAAGTAACGCAAACTAATAAATATTTAAGATAATATCAAACTTTTCATAATCATCAGATATAAAATGTTAATGCTGAGTTAGCACTATCTGTGAATATCCATATCAAAAACAATGCTTGCTTTTTTGCTCTGTCGTTAAGGTACATTTGTCAAAATTTGTCTGCCGATATCGAGCAATTTTGGAGATACCGAAATGTTATACAAATTAAGAGAAACTGCTAATGTCTTTATGAAATTTTAAGTTAATTACTACTGACTACTAGCTCAGTTGACATGTTTGAATGTATCTTTGAGAGGCTCATGTTACGACTATAGCCAACAAAAATACTTTTTGATACATTCAAACGAAAGCAAGAAATTACAATTGGTATGTATAAAATACTTTTTACGGTAGCAGAAATGATGGAAATAAAATCTGTTATTATAATTCAAATTTAAATAAGAATTTGGATTAAGTGCCTGATAAGAGAAACAAAAACCGAAGTTGGTAGTACTATTTGCAACTATTGGCCTACGTGAAATGATGGAGAATCTTTGATGGCCTTAGAAGTCAGTATGAACACTAGCGCCAACCATAAAAATTAGCTAGTGCATAAAATGGCCGAGAACATGCCAAGAATAATCTGCATTATTCACGTTCGAGAGCATAAAAATTTGTTTACTAACGAATAACAATATGAGAAATTGTGAAAATATTGTGAAGTATAATTTTTTGTGTTCGTCTTGCCCTATTGACTTCATCTGTGATTAGTGACGGGTTATTTTCCCTATCTTATCTTATTTTCATTGCCTAACGGAAGTTTCATTGTCACAATTTTTCCTTTTTGTATAAAAAGTATATTATATGAGAAAACACAAGATTTGAATATCCTCGTAGTTGAAGTGCTAGATTTTGACTCTAAATTCTTCACGTCAGTTTTATCAGCCGTGTGTTAAGAATCGAGTGAAATGTTGTGGTCTGTGACGTATGCGCGGCTGTTATCGACGCCTGTTTGTCCGCAGCCAGAGGCTCAATTGTCCCGCGGGACTGCCTGCGCTGCAGGCGCTGGCAGTTCGCCAAGCCGTGTGAGCTGTGCTCACAGTGAGGCCGTCTGTTCCACTGCACCGCTCATGAACAAACACCACTGCATTCGGTATTCACATCGAAATAAAAAACTCAGTGGCTGTATCTTTCACACTATAAGACTCTTCAGCAGGCTGAACATACGAAAACATTAAAGAATATGCTACAAGTTGGTTGTTCACTTACCCAGGACAAAAATATTAAATTTACCAAGGTAACAATGAATTTATCCAATTTCCTACAAAACATCGTCATGGAATTACTTGCACTGGTCACGTGTATTCTAAAACTAATATAGGAGATGAGAATGATTACGTTTGATATAAACCTTTGACTAACACGTTAAATTAGTAGATACATCATTTTTATTATGTTCGCACCAAAATCAGTCATTAGCAAAATAACTTTACTTGACCGGTAAAAAATTGGAAAAAAATGTTATGTGGGTATTTGATGTATTGAAACTGTGTTATATGCTTGTGTCATATCTTCGTCGGTATCTCATACTTTTACTTATTGTACATAACTCACTAGGTTGTAAGTAGACTTTTGAATAAGCCTAATTCAATATTTTGAACAACGTACCCAAAATTTTTCAACGTAGATGGTATAAGATCCGGTATTTTTCGAAGAATTTTTTGAGAGTAACTATAATTTTTATCCTAGTTGGCTAGTTAGTCTATAACCAGCCAACAAAAATTTTCTAGGTTTCATTAATTTTTTTAAAAGCATTTTAAAATTTTTTGTTGTTTGCCTCCACAGCTAGCCATGCATTTCCGTTATTTTTTGTGTTCTTGTGTTTTACGTTGTATAACTGATCTCCTTTCAGTCATATAGGCTTCAGTTTTATTTATATACTGGTCTACGGCTTATAGAGTTCTTGTCAGTTTTGAGTCGGAGCGCTAATGACTACGCCGTCGACTTTCCATAAAACACCAAAAACAGCTACAATAGGATGTTACTGTGAACTCTTTCATTGTCACTCGAATATTACTTTGTTCCGTAAATGCAGTGGCGTAGCTAGGTCAACAAGGGCCCCGGTGAAAAAAAAAAATTATTTTGGGCCCTCAGGCCAGATGGGCGACCTTTTTTTTTTGCTTTGTGTTGCTGGTAAGGGCCCCCTGAGCTGAGGATGTGGCCCTTGAGTTGTGCTTAAGGGGCCCCCTGAGCAGTGGTTGGGGGCCCCCTGAGCAGTGAGAGGGTTCTTAGTGAGGGGCTTCCTGTGTCTCAAGGGCCCCCTTAGGCGACTGTAGAGCTAAAAAAAGAAAAAGGTCACCAGTTTGCCATGAAGGCTCGTGGGCCTCTGAACTGCGCTTGGGAGCCCCCAGAGGTGCGCTTTGGGGCCCCCAGAGGTATGCTTGGGGGGCCCCTGAGCGTAGGGGCCCCGGTGCACTGCACCGCCTAGCCCCATAGTAGCTACGCCCCTGCGTAAATGGGAACCTCCTTAACATTGGTGAATCGTAATATACAAAGCAATTCTTTCAACGACACCGGTAATTATAAAATCAACTGTCACTTTAAGAATTACTTAACTTCAGTGAATTGAAATTCCAAACCTCAGTGCTCAATACGTTGTTAGAGTGTTTTAATGCAAAATGGAATTTCCACAAAGGAATGTGAGGGGGTTATTAAATTGTGTTGTTGGGCATTGTGATCGCACTGCTATGCTCTTCCGCGTAACCCATAATTGCTGCTTAATGACTGGTATCTCGTAACCAGGTCATTGCACTTCGCTTAATTTCATTGATGTTAATTTGGTTAATAACTATTTCAATACAGCTTATTACTCCGACCAGACTGGCAATTACTTTTCTACAACGCCAAACTGACTTGTGAACCACATGAAAACCAACACTTTTCCTGTCAGCAAACTTATTAATTTTACTTATAAGTATATCTTTCCCGCATACGGTAGGAAACCATTCAGTCGGGAGGACGCAGGTTAAAATGCCCAGCTGGCAATCCAGATATCATATACATACATTGTTTTGACCTCGACTCAGTATGTAAGATTTCTGAACTCAGAAGTTTTTTTGTAGTTTTACGCCTCGCCAAGGTCATTAGAGGCAAGAAAGGACTGACGTAAGGAACTGGAAGGAATTTGTCCATGGCCTTTTCGAAGGAACCATCCCGGAATTCGCCTGAAGTGATTTGGAGAAACCATGGAAAACCCAAATCTGGATGGCTGGACGGGGATTCGTACCCGCGTCCTCCCGAAAGCGAATCCAGAGCGTTACCGCTCACCCACGACGCTCAGTCAGAAGTTAGAATAGTAGGCCTTCTGTATACTCAACATTTTCCATAGATATCTTATGCAACATTTTGGTCTCTATGTTTTTTAAATTTTTCATGATAACTTATATCATCTATTTGTTAAATAGTATTATATTTAATTGTCCTGAAATTTAACACTTGTGTGTGAATGATTGTTAGAAACATTAATGAGGTGTACGTAAGTAATGTATTAAATTGCTTATTGATAGATGTGTTAAGCGCAGTGATCTATCAAACTTTATTAGCATTCGAATTTCACAGTTCTTGAAGTCATAGGTATGATTAGTAAACAAAGTCGTGGAAGCCTAAGGTTTCCGTGTGGTGTGTCTTTATTTCGTTGACTGAACTTTCAGCTAACATTTTATACCCTTCTTCAGAATTACTACGTTTACTGGTCCATGGTTCTTGGTGAAGGTGTTACTGTTCTTTCAACTGTAGTTAATAGACGTCGCAAACACATCCGCTGTTACCAACAAAACGTTAGTTACATATCCGCAGTAGTTCTCATGTTTTGAACCCCAGGAATGCAGTTAAACACAAGGCTGATGTGGACATAACACTAGTTAAGGAGGTTTTGGAAATTTCTAAGAACGATAACAATTTCAGCGATCCCTTCGATGAGAACTCTAACCAGCTTGCTGTTCTCTGCTTAAAACTATAAACAATGCGTATTAACGCTCATGAAGGCTCCGTAGTGACAGACAAAACCTCAATCAACGAAAAAAAATATAAGGCAGTACCTGAAAAACATAGGTATGATTGGAAATTTGTATTTGAGGTTTTCTACAAGTACAGAGTTTCCATTCATGCTATATGCAGCAGTTTGCTTTATTTGTGTTGACTGCGGGCTTCAGTTTGTCATCAAGCATACCACCTACCCATAATATAATGCAATCTGATTTACAGGTAACTGTGATCTACACATTATGATCACAAATTTAGCGAGCAGTTTACATCCGAGTAACTCAATAAGTTTCCGTTGATATTTGATCCTTAGTGTTAATTCCTCCTCGTGGGATTCTACGATAATCGAGGCACCGAAAATTGATGATGGATTCTTATGTAACTTGACAAATCAGAAGTGAGAATTTAAAGTTCTTGATATCTCGCTTAGTTCTCCAGATATCGTATATCGAAAGAGAGATGGTTAGTTTGAAATATGGCCTGGATCAGAAAGAAAAATTTCGTCAAAACCAAATTAAATAATGGATTTTTTTTTGTAACTTTATGAGACAAATCGAAAGTAAACAATATTTTTTTATATATCTCGCTTAGTTCTCGAGATATACTACTTCAAAATTGAGGTGATTAGGATGAAATTCCGTCTGGACCAGGAAAATTTCGCCAAAGCGACAAGGAACTATACTGGATATGCACAATGAGTTAATTTTTTATTTTCTTCCTAGCGGTTGTGATTAGTTTGAAATGCGGCCAAAGGCACAAGGAACTGCACCTACAACTAATTTTTCGTGAACTAAGTGAGACATCAAATAATTTTATTATTCACTTTCGATTTGTCTCGTCGAGTTACTTCACCAAACTGTGGCACCAGCTTTATGATAGAACTGTCCCTCGTTGGAGTTAGACGATTAGTTCTGAGCAGTTACATCACCGGGGAAACAAAAACATCAAAATGACAGTTCACAAACGATCAGGCAATAACCATGCGAACACTACATGAGAAAGGCCTTTGTTTGAACGTGGAATAGTGTAGATTGCTGCTACTGGAAGCAGAGGAAGTTCGCTTACGCTAATCTTGCAGGCAAGAGTTGCGGCCTGCGTCCCAGAGATAAGCCAACGGCAGCAGCTGTCGCAATTCAATCGGCCGAATCCGAATGCAAGTGACCAGGACGGAGTTAGCGAACCCTCGCATTAGCTGCTGGCACACCAGGTCGATTACCGCGCCCAGAAATACTTGCGACGCAGGAAACTCTGATGCAGGGTTCCTTTTCGAACCACAACCGACACGGTTTAGATGCTGACGTTCAGGATGAGTCAGCTTAAGAAACAGATTTAGATTTTCCACATTATTCTGAAATTACTACAGCCGATTTCTAGATATCAACAAAAACATCTATATCAATATTTTTAACCGGTTTTGGCACGAATTTTGCACAGAATTAGTAAAAATCAATTAATTGTAAAACCAATTTCGTATAAAGATTTCATAATAGGGAATACTTTCAAAAATATCAAAAAGGAGCAGAAGATGAAGATCTGTTTCATCTTTTCCAGTCACTCGTAAACGTATCTAAATTCGAGATAAATCATTCATATTGAGTGTTTGGTCACATCGATGAAGGTGAAAATTATTAATTTCTTTAAATGTAACTCAGCTGAAGGGCTCTGGTTATTTATCTAGCAAAATAGCTTGTAGCGTGGCTGTTTTGTTCATTTAGACCTAAAAGCAAACAGCATAACAACACGAAGCTTCCCAGTCAATGTGGAAAGTATACCAAAAGTATTCAGATGATATAAAATCTCCGAGATATATTAAAAATAACGCTCCAAAATCTTAAGTAATTTCCAGCCTTATTCAAGAGCACACTGACAATTTTTTCCTTACAGCTTTACGCCTCGTTGACGTCTAGGACGGTATGGGACTGAGGACTAGGAACGGGAAGGAATTCGGCCATGGTCTTTTGAAGGAAGCATCCCGGCATTCACCTGGAGTGATTTGAGGTAACCATGGAAGCCCAAATCTGAATGCCCGGACGGAAATTCGAACCGGCGTCCTTCTCACGCACCACGCTAGGTCACACTGACAAACTATGATTCAAATTTTTTTTCTCAACTAGTTCAAGATGAGTTTAAAAGATTTTTTTTTATAAACTTATAACAAAATTCCGTTTGACCTAATTGTTAAAGCTGTTCTTTCAGGCACATTAAAATATATGATCAATATAGGCTACGCAGTTTTTACCTTGCGGTTAGTGGAATATTTATGGGTTTCAATATTAAGCAAGTACACAAAATATTGAACCGACTTTTGCTATAATTAAGTATTCTTTAATAATATTATAACCTAGTTATCAGTTAGTACGCAGAAAAAAAAGGAATATTTTTTTATGCAACACAGAAAGAAAACAACAGCCCTTTTATACAATATCTACGACTACATTATACCTAATTGCTTTAACGAAATGGCATAGAAGTTCTTCCAGTGATTAACGAAAAACTGTCATCAGTAACTGGTTAGAGACCGATCTGATAATAATTCTTATTTCGAATCTTATGTAAATCAATTTCTTTGATGCGAAAGCAAATCACAAAAAAAATGAATGCTTGTCAAAAGACGTCTAGAGATAACAGCAAGATCAGATGCTACAATGTGGAACAACTGTGGAGCTAAATCTTCGAGGTTATCTTCCCTATGACTAAATAAAAACATATTTCAGTAACCTGGTATCGTGAGAAACTTTGTTGAAAAGTCACATTTTTGGAAAGTTCTATGTTTAACCGTACAGCTTGAAAATAAAGGTAGTTTTAATATCAGATGCAGTGAATTTTCATCCTGAATGGAAGAATTGACGTCATTAACTTCCGTTCTTACAGTATTTGAAACATGGTAAGGAAGTGGAAATCATCCCCGTTTCCAGCCAGGCTGTGCTATACGAGAGAATAGAGATGATGAGATCAACGACCCATTTACCTTAATAACACGAGGTTAGAATAGTACCAATAAACAATAAGCTCTGAGGCTTTGCCATGAAAACGTCGACTCAAACGCGGTTTGAACTTTCTTCGACCAATTCGCAACAAATCACTATAACCACGCAATTTTGGGAGTCGATTGTGGATGAGAGACAAATTAATTCGCTCACAACTGGAACTTTCAGTTACTCTGACAGCAATCGGTGAGAAAGATTAACGCTCGCATGTTTGACGTATCGCCCCGTGGCGTCGAAGCTGATAGGTATACAGAGCTAACACTGGGCGCGAGCAATCAGTAAATTACACCACACCTGCCATGGACCGGATCCACTCAACCCCCACCCAGATAACAGCACACCGAAAGTGATGAGCAACTTCCTGTGTTGAGTACTGGCCGACATTATTAAACGCAGTGTGGTGGTTGAGCGATAACGCTCTGTCCTCTCATTCGGGAAGATGTGGGTTCTTATTCCAGTCCGGCCATGCAGATTTGGATTCCTATGGTTCCCCCAAATTACTCCAGGTGAATACAGGGATGGTTCCTTCAAAAGGCTTACGACTAGTCTATATTTATAAAATAAAACCCGTGTATATCTGTTCCAGAAAAACTAAAAAAAAAAAAAAAACTGAAAAAAAACTACTGAGCAGATTTCGATAGGGTTTCCACAGTTTTAAAGCTTAGGGTCAGACTTGAATCGTTTGGTACGTCTTCAACGTTACATAACAGGAACAGTAAGCGAAAATCTGAACGAGTAGCATCAAACACCAAAGATGAATTACCAACTACATGTTGATACCTTATACATCGTAAAAAAAAAAAAAAATTAATAGCCATTGTACCACCGTATTAGCGCAACTACCGGTTCCTTCTTTAAATTTCTGTTTTTCAGTCTTTAAACCCTATAGACGGTCGTATTGAATGCGAATGGCACACGAGGAAAATACGTAAATTATGGAAAAAAGCTGCCGAGAGCTTCTTTCCTTTTTGAAGCTACGATATCAGACCGCACAGCTACAATGTCAGATGTTTTGCAATGAAATTGTATTAACTGTTGATAATGAGTGATGAATATCTGACGGGTTTTAAAATGAAACTGAACTGTTTAAAGCATTTAGTGTTGGCACCAAAAACAGTTTAGGAAAATAATTCTGGATACTTGTAATTCAACTGGAGCTTTTTTTTTTTTTTGGAAGCCGTACATATCGCGGCACATTCTGCATTCCAAACAAGCCAGTTTCTGCTGTAATATTGCATTTATTCATTTTACAATTAATTATATCATTTAGTAACTCATTTCCGATATTTTTATAATTTACCGTTTAACGATTATGTTTTTTACACATATCTGGTAGTAATCGCTAGAGTTATTTTGTTGAAACTTGGTTTCTAATTTTGTGACTAAAAAGGTAGGAATAAATCAACTCCAAACCATCTCCTTTGGTCGTTCCTTTACCTACTGAAAAGGGCGATTGTCATGAAATTTGATTCACAGGTGCATAAGATTTAAATCTGTTATGAACATCAACATTTTCAACAAATAATGTGACATAACTTGAAAACTGTTGAATCTATATTGACTGGATATTCACAGTAACAAACGTTCTATTCTGACTTAGGAAATTTGGATGCCTAAGATCTGCCTTAGAATGTTCCACATGTCTCATGATGTTACGCGATCCGCCACCGTGACAGGAAATGAAAGTGAGTAAGTAATCTCAATTTCTTTTGACGTCATTTTTCACTCATTTCTGTAAGATCACAATGATACGTCTTCAGTGAGTACATGGAAACAGTATGACTGACACCTTACGTTTTTTGTGTTAATGGTATTGGTCACTGTATAATTTTGTTCACGAAAACATGAGGGTCAAAAATTGTAAAACCTTTTCTAACCCAACCTTCGAAATGACAAGTAACAACCTCCCCCCTTTCCCAGGTCGGTTGGGACAACTTTCAAACTTTCTAACTCGTTTTCCTATTTTTGCTGGTAATACTGTCGAGAATTTGACACACATGTTTCAAATTGTGCGACTAAAATTAGTGTAGGGACAAATCAACCTCAACCATACAGGGCAACGCCAGGAACTTTGCCAGTAAACTGATATATTTATTGTCATACGACCTCACAGGTACTCCCATATTTTTGTCTAGTATGTTGAGTTCTTTAGAAAGAAATACAAAGCGCTGCAAGTATCGCATATGGTTATTTAAGCGTATTCCATTCACTGATATTCTTGGTATGAAATCCGTTGTAGGCATAAAGTACAAATAAAGTCAGGTAAGTCTATTTCATGGTAATTGTAGACAATAGTTGTTGTAATTTGTTTTAAAAAGAATCTGGTATATTACACTTTTAGAAACAGCAGACGGGTAAAAACATTGTATCGCACGCTAAAAGAAGGCGAAGCACAGGGATCAGAATGAAGGAGGAAGTGGGAAAATGGAAACAAAGGTGATAAAATAAACGAAAGCACACGAGATCCGTCAATTTTAAGTTCATGATGTTTTAACGTAATTTTTTTCCGGGGAGAGCATTTATCAATTGCATTAATTCTCCAAGAAAGATGCTAAACGCTACGCCCGAGTTCACATAATCGCGATCCAGGAAATCATCCTAGAGTTTGTTCAGTTGGTATCCGATGTACTCCTAACTTGCATCGTCACCTTGAAAGTTTTTATTTCACTGATTTTGAGTTTATCAGGATGATCAATAACTGCTCTTCGGCGACTCACCAAAAATTTCGAGGTCGTTATCAGGCAGAGAACCGGCAATCAGATCCCGGCCCGGGACTAGACGAGAAGACAAATGAAGATCACCGAGGAGAGCGCATTTACTATTTTTATGTACAGAAACTCTGTTTGATGATAACCTTGTATACTGATTAAGTAACAAATTTTTTAAAAAATTACCGATTAAATTTGTATCGCCGCCATAAATAAATTTGTGCTATCAAATTTTTCAGTCTTTTGTATTAGTCTAGTATTTAACGGAAAGCCTTGTGTCTTTTTGTATATAATGACGAGTCTGATAGCACGTTGACGACAAACTGCTCAACCACCATAGCGTCAGGAGAGTGTTAAATATGCGCGATGCCCCTAATCTGTCGTATTTTAGAAATATCACACTACATAGCATTATGTATTATTTCGGTGTTTGCTTGCAGCGGGGTCATCATCGAAGGTGTTGCGTGAAAAAAAAATGTCGGTAGGTCAATGCGTTGCGAAAGAAGACTTTGTTGCTTGGAAAGTTTAAGCCTCATACTTGTGTAGAGTTTAATTATGGAGTGCTCATTGTAAATAGCCTTTCCAGTCTACTTTACACACGAAATATAGTGTACTACCTGCTGAAAAACGAAATCACTCGATAATAGGCGGAAACATTGCCTATTAAAACGATAATAGTAATTTTTCCTGAACCATATTCTAAATCCTCAACAATGGTTTTACCATATCCATAATTTTTATTTTATTTTTTGTCAGCGGTGTTTCGACTTGTTTGATGCAATCTTCCTTCTCTTCTTGTCCTCAAATAACTTCAGCTCCACATACCAACTACTCTCTACACATGATTCCCAATCTCTACGTTTTGCTGTCTTGCAGTATCTAAGTGGACCCGTTGGATCGTGTGGTTAGCTCGGGTGGTTGGCTCGGGTGGTTGGGGTATCACGATGGTGTCTGACGCCTGACACGGGGTCAGCTGGATTTGAGTTCCGGTGATAGAAGAAATTTCGTCATCAGGGTTTGGCCGGCAGGGTAGGAGAATTAATGACCATCAGATTGAGCCTCTCCGCAAGGCGTATACAGTGAGAACATAGGAAACTGTTGGTGGTGAGTCGTCCTTTCGAAGGGGATTTTAATCTTGGCTCCCTCCCCCACTCGATATCTTTTTGCAAGAATAGGCGTGAATGAACTAGCACCGGGTTTTACCCGCTCCCTTTCTTCATTTTTCAGACATTCTCAACACACTGAACTGAACATACACATATCAGAAAGAAACACTTTAATTATTAGGGAATATTACTATATTTTTGTGTCTCCTATGATAATTGTATTTTTAAGGTGCCGGCGTGAATGCAAATGTTTTGCAGTTTTGGTTGAGATAACACTAAGGTTTTAAAGAGGACGAAAATTAAATTTACCTGCTAGGCAAGTTTTCTCCACACGTATTTGGAAATATTTTACTTGAAGTTGTGGTATTAATGTATTCCGTTTAAACTGGACTGGAAATTCAGTTCTCTGTGTCGAAACGGTATAGACAACCACCGCCCTCACTTTCTACCAGTAACTACCTGAAAAAATGCAGGCTACGATGAAGGTTCCGTTTTCGTTGATACGTCATTTTTGACAATGCACTGTACGTGTTACTGTTACGTTCGCAGTTTATACGTCTGTTGGAGCAGTTAAGCGTTCATTAAGGAACCGTGCATGCCCAGGGCGTCCTGGCCTCCACAACGACAGCGTAAACAAAAGCGAGTGAAGAGCCTCTCGTCTCGTAGGCTCCCCTCCAGTAACACCGGCCTAATAGAATATTAACTCCCTGCAGCCACTTACCATATCACTATGCACCGCCAGCTGCACAATCCAGCCCTTACCTCTACATCTCCAAAGTACAAGTCAGAACACCATAAACAACTTGTGGTGCACAAAATGACGACAGAAACGTAATTTATGTAAGCTACTTGAATGTCCAGAGCTATTACCCACGACTTCATACACGTGGACTTAGAATTGTATTGTTAAGTTGGATATAGAAAGCAGGAATCGGGATAACATGACGAGGAAGCCATTATACTATTGATCCTGTCTCATGGAGAGAATCAATTTGCAACTTGTTTAAAAATAGCAACAAACTAATGACTGTGGGGGGAGGGGAGTTGATTAACTGTGCGAGACTACCTATGATAGTTCCTCCTGCAGATTTTTATTTGTTTCCGTGGTTCAAATTTTTCTACTTTCTGCGGATATTTTATACCGTTTTATACACTTTACGTCCATTGCTAAGATGTATAGCCTTCGAGGGTTGCAAATCCGTTAGCTAGTTATGTATAACTGTCCATTGGAAAAACGATTATTTTCTAAGCTTAGCTCTTTCAACTTTCAGTGTCTTTTCCTCGACTTTATTGTTGGTCATCGCAAAGACTAATCTGTGTGGGAGCTGAACTGGTAAGACTGTCTGAATTAATGGGATTCAAGGAAGCAATAGTCTGGTGCAGCACAAATCCACATCATGTAATATACTATATAATAAGTTGCGGCTGTATATGAATTTTATCAACAGATCATACACAAACATACTGCGAGACAAACAAAGCCTGAGCAACCGATATAACATCACACACGCTATCCGTCTGTCTATCTCCGTTCGGTTAGTTATCAAAATTTCTTGACAAAATTTGTTATTTATCCAGAAAAAGTATACTAAGTTCTTCATAATGGTTCATAGTAGTTCCTTGTCAAATATCGTCAAGATCGGTTTAGCCCTTTAGTCGTGAAAACTTAACAAACAGACAGAGCTAGCTTAGTGTGCATGCCATAGCCATTAATTCACGAAAAAAAAAGGAAGCAGAATTTTTCCTGTGTATCAATGAAAGCTCTTTCTGTGACCAAATGATACAACACAACTTGAAAATAAAAAAGATTGACCACAAAACTCTCTAAGAAATGTCAGAATTACCCTCATCTTGCTGGAGAATAATCATTTAAACTCCGTAAACTTCATTAAATCTTTGTCCCGCAGCCAGTAGATTGGTTGAAATGCGAGGCTAGAACGCTATCCGTTACACCACCACGCTCGGTCCCGAATTCTTTGCCGTTCCTTGTCCCCAGTGAATTTCGTCTGTAATAATCTCGACGTTGATGGGATGTAAAGCAGTAAGAAAAAGATAAAAATACGCTCTTCCGAAAGGTTTGCTGGAAATGCCGAACGATGAAAATTTCTTCCACTGTCACCAAAAGCTTCTAACTGCACATTAAAAAGTACATTTCTGCACTATATAAAGATTTTTAACGTATTCCAGTTCTTTTATATTACAATACACATTTTTAAGAATAATCATCGCTTAATAATGCAGATTATAAAATCATTGCGTTCAATTTGGCATGACACAATTTTCATTCAGCGTATCGCAAACAGTGTAGATACCAATAATGACTGATGGTAAGCCCTTTCGATAGTTTCAATGAATTTTCATAAACTTTAGTACCGAACATGATGGATGAGTGATAACGCTCTGGCCTAGCATTCGGGAGGACGCTGATTCGAATCCCCGTCCAGGCATCCAGATTTGTGTTTTCTATGGTTTCTCCAGATCACTCCAGACGAATGCCGGGATGGTACCTTCAAAAGCCGTGGCCGAATTCCTTCCCGTTCCTCTAATGTCATCGACGCCGACGAGGCGTAAAGCCAGAAACAAAAAAAGACAAAAAATAAAAACTTTAAAATGACAATATTTTTAGAAATGGATTTTTCTTTTAAAAAGACTGTTACAGCAGATATGGATGAAAAATATTTGTATAAAAATATGGCATCAGTTAATTGAAAGGTGAACGAATCAAATTAAGTTCTTAGTTGGTTATCACGTGTCGAAAACCTAGGCCCCATGAAAACGGTAGCATTCGCAGGTGTGACGTCACAGATAAGAGTTATTAGCGATGTAAACGTTTCATGAATATGCAGCCCAGCTGGCAGTTCGCTCTCTGTTTTTGTGTTCGAGACAAAGAGTCTCGCCGGGACTGCTTCTCCAAACGCTTTACAATGAATTGTCTCATTACCCGGACGTCCCTCTCTTTGTCTCAGTAAGAATACCGGAAACACGGAATGTCGCCTCTCAGATGAAAACGTTGTCAGCGAGAAAACAGCGCTCACTGATTAACTCAAAATCCTCGCAGTTTGACGACATGTGATATTTGCTACACACCTAGCAAATTGTGGACTTAGAGTATTGAGTCATGTAAACATTATTCTTTGTATGTAATTATTGTAGGTCATTTCTTCCACAGTTGCTTGCTAAACTAATAAGTATTCTTTAATAACTACGGCAATACAACTGTTATTGGATATTATTTATTTCACGGACACGAAAACTGAAGTTTGACAATGTCGTGCACTAAAAACTGTCCTTCAAAGTTGACTTCCAGTGGATTCGTATATCCCAACTTAGTACAAACTGTGTAGTTATGTGCAATAGTGCAAACAGCATGGTGGTTGAGGTCACAGGTAACCAATAACCACACCTCAAAACTGAAATGTAAATAAAAAATTGTACGCTGAAGATACCTCGACGAGAGGTGAAACGCGTCAGTGAAATAAATAACATCCAACAGTTGTATTGTCGTAGTTATTAAAGAATAATTATTATTATTCTTTGTTGTTAATTCATTTTTACTATTATAAATCTGTAAACGACCTACTTGTGTCTGACAGTCTGAAATGGCCTTACGCAAAAACTTGTAGGATAACAGAAAGATCATAGAATACATATTTTAATGTTATTCCTATATCTTTGAAATTTTAGAGTTCCCTTGAAAGGTTTCCATTGTAACAACAAACACAGACATAACTAGAAGATTGTCTAGGTTGTTAGCGCCAAGGAGAACTTGCGAATAAGAAGTCTGATTATATAATTAAAGTGATGTTTTTGGAACTTAATAAAACTAAGTTAAACTGTGTTGAGTATAAAGACTATCATTTATTTATTTTAGCTGCATGTTCTAAATATAAAATAAATAGCTCCACTTCGCAATAAAATCACGAAGTTATTAAGAAGCATAAAAGCACGATAAATATAAATAAAATCTCTTCGGAAATACAATAAACTGCCACACCAATTTGGATGGTGTTTTCAGATTTTTAGATCTCCTGGTACAGATTCAGGCACAAGGGTGTGGGAAGATTCTCTTTTTTAGGTAAGGGTGTCAGGGATTGGAATGAGTTACCAAGTGTAATGATGAATAATTTACCGAAAACTTTGAAAGAATTTAAAGATAAAATTTGTAGAGGGCAAATGTAGGTAGGTGCAGGATAGGGGGAAGATGGGTGTGTAGGGAAATTGCCACCGGAGCCTGTGCTCCATTGCAATTAAATTAAATTACATAAATTAAATTATTTATATGTACCGAGGAACAGAGCAAGAAATTATAATTATTTCGAGATGTGAGAAACATGAAAATTTGAGATGATCACTCCTTTCAAGAAATACTGAAAAAGGTCGAACTACTGCTCTAGAGATTGTTTTTTTTTTTTACTTCGGTTATTTAGCAATAAGCATATGTAATATTTAATTCACTTAAGCAGAGCCTCCTTTAACATCGACGTGCCATCCAAACAAGTTGGCTACCATCAGTAATATGTTAAATTATTAACGTGGTATACATCTGAATAATTCGTGTCCTGTACGGCATGTAGACGTGACGTTAACAATTTTGCAAAAAGTATCATGGTTTTAATTAGCATCCAATACGATAAATGTTCACACTACTGTCGTAACACGGTATCAGATTCCAGACATTTGCCTTTACTGGAGCTGTACTTACAACAAGCATCAAATTAACAGTCTTTCAAAACACAGACTTACATCGTTGACAAACTTTCATGCTTTTCGACTGATAAAATTTAAAATCACTATATGTATATCTAACAAAAGCCACAAATTGCATTTCAATCTTTGACAGCTGACTTAACTGATAGTTTCTCTGTTTTGGCTGCATCCATCATCCTTGAAAAGAATCTTTTTAGTCATACCCCAAGCCTCGTATTTAAAAGAAGCAACTTAGATCTTAAACCGCCACACCAAGCTTTATTTCTTAACTCAAATTTAAATATATATATATATATCTGGTATTCGGTACCAAGACCAGACAACCAGAACAAGTATAACATAATCATTTTACATGTTTATTTTTTTAATGAACAGTGAATACTCGTAAAATTTTAACACTGATAATATTCAGTCATAATTATTATCCTTGATAAAAGTAGAGATAAGTCTTAACTATCGTCCTTATCATAAGGGTTTTTTTTTGCATTTGCTTTACGCCTTGACGTCAAGGTCATTAGAGGTGGGAAAGGACTGGGGGCAGGGAACGGGAAGGAATTTGGCCATGGCCTTTTACAGGAACCATATTGGCATTCGTAGGAATGATTTGGGGAAATCACGGAAAACGCCCGGAAGGCGATTCGAACCCGCGTCATCCCGAATGCGTGGTCAAAGCGTTACGGCTCACCCACGACGGTCGGATTGACATTAGAGGCTGGCATTAATTTTTAATGTATATTTACCGCAAAGTGTGAAAATGAAAGTCAACGACCATACTTCAAACAATAACAATAACGTAATGATAGTAAAACATGTTTTACTATACTAACTACAAACTCGCGAGGCGGAAATCCTACAACGCGAAGAAATGACTATTTCACAATATTTAGTAATCAATTACTACTAAGATATAATATAACCATTTTAGGCAAACTTTCATAAAACTTACAACTATTGTTGACAACATAGACACGCACAAATCGAATTTAGGTAACTGCCTGAAATACTAACATATGCTCCAGAAACATTGAGAACACTTTCAAAGAAGCTCAGAACTGTGAATTCATTTAAAGCGACATTATATGAGATTTTTAAAACAAGTTCATCCTCTAGTAGGCCTACATTAAGCATTAAATTGAAACAGTTGCTCGTTTTCCTCTGGTCTAAAACGTCATACCTAACATTATGGTAATCACTACTGTTCTGCGAAACAGAAAGCCGACGAGGTATAGAGTTGTGTACAGCCAGCTCGCTTGGCGTAGCAATTTTCCTAGCAGGGCACTCTCCAGAAATTTGATCGATCAAATGAAGCTGTATAAAACGTTCACGGGGCTCCCCGGGGAGAAATGCATCAAGTGGATGCAACATTCCGGAGCCGATCTCCGACTTCATCTTCCGGCGATCCATACATTGAAGTGATGAAAGTCATGGGATAGAAAGATGAAAATATCCAGATGGAGGTAGCACCGCGGAATGAAAGTAAATATTTTCCGCGAAGTGTCAGAGCTTTCATTTGTACTGTCGAGAGTCGTTTGAAAACTGTTCTGGCGTGGTTATGGCTGGACGATATGAATTAACAGACCTTGAATGCGGAATGGTGGTTAGCGTAAGACGCATGGGGCATTCTCTTCCGGAAGTTGTTCGTGAATTCAACAGTACACGATCCACAGTGTCAAGATTGCGCCGTGAAAATGTAATTTCCGGCATTATCTCCCGCCATGGACAACGTCTACTTAACAATTGGTATGAATCGAGGTGCCAGGCAAAGAACAGCCATAATCAATGTAATACGTACGGCAGACGTGTCTGTCATGACAGTGCGGCGAAATTTTGCGTCTAGGGGATATGGCAGCAGAAGACCGACGCAAATGCCTCTGCTAACAAAACGCCATTGGCTGCGGCACCTTTCCTGGACTTGTGAATATATTAGTTGAATCCAAGATGTCTGAAAAAGAGGTAGCGTTGTCAAATAAGTCATAATTACAGTTGGTAAGCGCTGATGTTATGGTTCGCGTGTTGGGCAGATTCGACGAGGTCCCAGTTTGTCAGGAAGGCACTGTACTACAGGGTGGTAGCACCATCCTACCCACTGTGCTGAGTGAGGGGCTCATTCAGGAGGACACCAGTGCAGATTTGGATTTTCCATAGTTTCCCAAAATCACTCCAGGAGATTTCCGGGATGCTTTCTTCAAATGGCCAATGCCGAATTTCATCCCAGTCCTTGCCCCAATTCCTTTCCCGCCTTCGATGTCGACGAGGAGTAAAGCCTTAAACAAAAAAAAAGAGGCTCTATCCTGCTAAGGGCTTTATTTACATGGCATAGACTGGAATCTATGGTTAAATTGATGGAACCAATATTATGTTGAGCTGCTTGTAGCTATTAATGTCCTTCATGATCCCAAAGAACGGCGGACTTCTCCAGGACGACGATGCGCCATATTACGGGAACAAAATCATTCACGATTGCTTTGAGGAACATTCAGGACGCTTCCAGCCAATGATTAGGTCACCTACGTCGCCAGATATGAATCCAATCGAACATATCTGGGATACAGTCCTGCGCCAGCAACACTTTCGCAATTACGGAGGAAGCATTGCTGAATAGTCCGACGACTTGCTGAATCAGTGACACATCTGGTCACTTCACTTCGCCGGGCAAAAGGGGCAGTCCAAGACTTTTGGCACCTCGGTGTACTCTTTATCGAGGGAAAAATTCGTTCTATCAAATGAAGCAGTCAACGAAGACCAATCCTCCCAAAATACATAAATTATTACTAACGATTTAAAAAAAAAGTAAAAAAAAAATAAAACTTGGAATTGAAACAATATAGGCTAATTCTTTGTGTTTACGTTTTCATCTGAAACATGCAGTGATAATTTCGACTACAACCATTTAGATAAACATGGACAGGGTGTCCAGTACCTTCTTAAAAAGGTACATATTGAACCTTTAAAAGCTGATAATCACAAGATTATAGGTAGCTGGCGTGATTTCTCATTAGTCACTTACAATTAAAATAATAACTGTAAGGGGTGAAGACAGTGGGTTTTCACAGCTTTGAAGCCGTATTACCGTAGGAGGTGGAGGTAGAGCTTAGCATTCCTGTTTCCTGACCGTAGGCACTAGAGTGACATGGTCCGGCGTTTCCCGCAGGCTGGGTGGGCCTGGGGAGCCCTTCCGGACGTTCAGCTTCGTCGGAGATCGAACTCCGGTCGTCCCGGCTATAGTCAGACGCTGTGCCGCCTAAACTGCGCGGCCGTCACTACCATATCGAAAGTAAACAATGAAATTTTATAGCCTGAATCATTCACGAGATTCCTTTCTTTTAAAAATGTAAGACACCAATTTCCTACAAATTTCTTAGAGAAAAAGAGTATTCATTCTCTCGATGTTTTCGGACATTTTGAAAGCTTTACTCTCTTTACACGTTCTTGCATCCAACATTAATCATTAAAAATCTTGTTTCTTTAAAATTATTGTAGATTATAATGGTTTTTCGGTTTATTTTGAAAGAAATCTAGTAATGAAACGTAATCGGACAGCCAAGAATCAAATAGTAATTAAACGTTTTTTCACTTCTATTTCAGTCATTCCTGCTCGCTGGTCGTTGTATGACATAAATAATTACTTGTTTCCGCTTATCGCATCATGCAACGAACTTTTGAATTTATTTCTTTGCGGATCGGTGCACATAATAATAATTTGCATTGCCTATATTTTTATTCCTCGTGAGATGATACATATTCACTGTACAAAGACATTGTTAACAGAAACAGCCGTCAATTGTGTTTTGACGCAATTTGCTGGAAATAAATTCCTGAAATTTGCAAAAATAAAATAAATAGTTATGACCAATCAACATGAATTGTATACTATCTTTTTTACGTATGGTTAGCGTTTTACGCCTCGTAGATTTCGAGGTCATTGGAGGCGGGAAAGAACACGGAGCAAAGAACGGAAATGAATTCTGTCTCGGCCTTTTGAAGATACATCCGCTCATTCGCCTGGAGTTGTTTGGTGAAACCAAGGAAGACCGAAATCTAGATGCCCAGACAGGAATTCGAATCCCCGTCCTCCAAAATGCGAGGCCAGAGCGTTATTCTATCCTTATATTATTTATAAAATGCCTCTAACAATATATATCATATTTAATTGCTACGAGTAGATACCTTGTTGCACATTTGTTTGCATATTCCATTCTCCGCAAATCATGTTTACCTTTCTACAAAATGTATGTGGTTCTCCAGTGGACTTACGAGGCAAGAACTTGGGAGATACATTCAGTGTATACACGTTTAAGTACAAACCTTTCGTGTAGGATAAACATTTTTTTATTTCATTTGTTTCTTGTTAAACCGTACCAGTCCATCTATTGGATTATGGAAACTGCCTAGTGAAAGATCGCCGATTAGATTCCGAACTCGAGGATGAATGGTTTTAAATTACCAGTAAGAGTTGTCTTCTACCAGCCATAGTGAGCTGAACCATTACCAAGAGAAAAACTTGTAATAATGTGTAAACACAACTAGAAACACTGGCAGAACGGTCGAAGAGGTTTAAAGTTATTTAAAATTACATAAAACGTAACCAGTTCAGCTGTACCAGGATGTCAATAAGTGCACATCGTTTCTCTTAAAGTTTACAGCGAAGTGAGGTTGGATCATCCCGAAAAATTGTATCAGTTGGTAAAAATAATATGAGTAAAGTTTTATAAATACGCTGATGGATATGAGCTTTTGTTATATCGCCAGTGATGAATTATAACCGAAAGCGAGATGAAGTGTGGCGTTCGCGTAATTACCACACAAATGGTCAGTACACAGCGCGGTAAACACGGCAGCCAAACAGCGGCGCGCGCGTGTTTTGTTTCCGTCAGCGAGCCAGCTGCGTCGTCATCTCTGGCTGCGTATTAATCCCGCGTGCAAACTGTCCACTACATGCTAATGCGCTACAAGCCACGGGCATGGCTGCAACTCACCTCAACTGGAATTAGAACACGGTATCGCTACTGTTCACCCGCTTTGCAAACTATGTCGCGAAAATTAAACGTCCTACAGCATTCATCAATAAAGAGAAACATAAAAAACAAAAAGTTGAATCAGCTATCTGCAATCTGCAGGATCAATGACAATGCTTCTAATACTACACATTTTTTTCGCTTCTTTGAACATATCCTGGTGGATGAGCGGTAACGCTTTCGGACGTTCAGATTTTGGTTTCTCCAGATCTCTCCACGGTAGTGTGAGGATGGTTCCTTCAAAAGGCCAACGCCGAATTCCTTCCCGTTCGTTGCCTCATTCTTTTACCGCCTCTAACGATGTCGACGATGCATAGAACCCTAATCTAAAAAAAATCGTGGTCATTATTAGAAGGAACGGTTTGGGAGCAAGAATTGGGAAATAATTCGCATATGTCCGTCTTGAAGGAACGATACTGGCGAGAGTAAGGTGAAACGCGAAAGAGCCGAAACCTGCATGGCCCGACCAAGAATCGAACTCAAGTCCTCCCGACTGGTAAACGCTCACCAATCAGGCTTAGTAAGACTAGGCCCTACAGCAGAATAACATCCTAAAAGCTAATTACATCTTTCACATTGCGAACTGAAACATAAAAAATTCATACTCTACATCACTCTAGCATAACTGTAATAAATTTCGTCATTGCGAGGATCGTCAAATTTAAATAGCAATTTTAACCTAGAGCGTTTTAAGAACACACTAACTGGTTGGGTTGTAAAAAGTGTTATTTGATTCACAGGTTTTAATACAATAAAAGTTCATCCGAGACTGGAAAGATATATTACTTTTATTTTTGTTGCAGAATAAAATAAGTTCTGACTCGTTAGTGTGACGGGCGCGATCCTGATCCCTTCACACCGCCCGAACTAATTGCGGTGGCAGGAGTGAACATTTTTCTGGCCCGCGAGATTCGTCACACACAAAATATTTTTTATATTTCATTTTTAGTATTATATATTTCTTTACAATGTGCGTTTAGTATCATTATTATTATATTATCTATGTTTACATGTAAGAATAATAGTAAACACAATAATAACTCATGTTTCGATTTTTCACTCCAAAAAACTCTCTCTAGTGGGGATATATAATTTTATATGCGGCCCGCGGAGTTATGATGCACTTCCATAGTGGTCCGCAAGATCATTTGGGTTCGCCACTGTCAGATTCTTCGTGTTTTTTTTAATTAATAAGATAATTAAGTAGTCCACAAGGGTATTTGAGTTTAAAATTTCGTTTATTTTCAAAACAACATCAACGATATTGTTGACATGCATAGACACAATCCAGAGATACTACTAACGCAGTCCTTGGCAGTTGAAAAGTGAATCTGTATAATCTAACTAACTGTCCTTCTGCTGATTTCTTTATATAGGCTCTATCGAAATTTCCCGAACAGTTCAAAAGCTTCCGCGAGATATTTCTCGAACATTAACAATTACTCAAACAATTAAACATATTAAAAACAATCAGAATTAATACATAACCACTTAACATCATTACAAAATGGTCAGAAATGGAAATTAAAAATATTTAAACATAAAATTATTTACAGAAATCATTTTAAACTGTAGAAAATTGTCCTGTAGCCATCGTAACTTGCATTAATACTTGGAATTACACACATTCAAGCAATTCTCTTGTACAATTCTGTTCTTAAATATATTAAATGGCTTTTAAATAATTTCTTTTCATAAAATAAAGTCTATATACACTGATTTTCAAGAAATTGCAAAACAAAAATACTTCATTAAATACAATTCTATTTAAAGTCCAGGTATGAGGGCTGTTACATCACCCCTGATCTAGACGAATGCTGGAACAATCTTCGCGTCATAAACTACATATTTCACAAACAAAAATACACTTATTATACACAACATACGTTTCGCAGACAGATAAAAACACCAACAACACTTCGCCGGTAGCTTATATGTTCAGGATCTCACAAATACGGTTATAAATGCTGTAGGGCAAATGATTCACACTTGCCGCCTGTGTAGACAGATGACCGGTGTTAACGAGGACCTCTGAAGCTGTATTGAGGGGGAAAATAAGCTATCAGAATTTTGGAAACCACTTACAATAGGAACCGTTGTCACCCAGAAGCGTGTATGGAGGCAGTAAACCTTTCCGAGATGAGCCAGTTTCTTGACGTTCGGAAACTTCTAAGGCAGACAAACGTTGTTCTCAAGCATTATCTAAGCTACAGAAAAGACGTTGCCAGTAGCTTCGCTATACAGAAAAATGTAATTTATTTGTTTTACGTTATTTTTTATTGAATGATAAATTACAAATCCGAACGACCCTCGAACTAACTTTTAACTCTCAACCAATTATGTTCGATATATCCTACACAATTGTCTCCCAGCGCCTGTTTATTTACTAGCTGAGAGGTAATGATACAAGGAACGTCAAGTTTTATCTTTGTTTCTGGAGTCAGCTCCCGGCACATCTAATTGGCGATAGGGAGAACCTTTCGTTGGAAGTCAAAAGCTCTATAAACAAACGTCTCTATTTTCTGCTTGAAGTAAAGCTCTAATGATGTCAGCACGACACTTTGAACACGGAGCGTAACGAACTATAAGGCACGTCGTGTGATGGCGCAATTAATATTCCCCGAACAATTTGTCGCGAAGAAAAGTAAGAAAAGCGCGTCAAACTCGCGCCTGTTAAGCAGGTTATCGCTCTTTATGTCCGCCTTTAAAGCGGAGCAGCTGCTTCAAGTAGGCCTGATCGGCAGATGTGCGTATGGGACACTGCCCTAGGTCTGTGACAAAAGAATACTCACGGTGGACCGCGAGACAACTTGTGTTTCGCAAATATATCATAGATGTAACAATGAAACAAATCCTTGACGTTTGTATCATGCCGTTGCTGTATGACAGTTAGAACCAGGATTTTGATGCGTGG
Organism: Vandiemenella viatica; assembly: GCA_031002005.1. Lineage (NCBI taxonomy): Eukaryota > Metazoa > Arthropoda > Insecta > Orthoptera > Morabidae > Vandiemenella > Vandiemenella viatica. The sequence goes on from JARYHS010012519.1 coordinate 192,621,109, forward strand.
GGGGGGGGGGGGGGGAGGAGGGGAGAAATTCGGCCACGGCCTTTTGAAGGAAACATCCCTCATCGCCTGAAATGACTTAGGGTAACTATGATAAACAGAAATTGTATAACTGGAGCCAATCAGTTCATAATAACAGATTATATTTATAAACAAAAAACACTAAAAGAACCATTTTAAAATGTTATCTATCTTGAAATAACAAGGTTAATGACTGGATGAAGAAATTAGCTCAATGCCTATGAATTTATCAGCAATGGAACACAGCACAGATTGCAGAGAAAGATACCATGAGCAATAATTATAATATGTGATAGAACATGTAGTAAGAAACAGGTGCTGAATATCAAAGTATACGTACTGTGATTTAGCTGCCTGACATTATCAATATCATTTTAAGAGCAGGGTGAATTTCGAAGAATACGAAATAAAACGACCACGGTATCTTTATACCTTTAAACCAGCAATACTTGTATTTGTGACCCTGTCCTTTCGGTTGCTTGCAGAATACATTTTTCCAACCAGTTATACACACCACAAAACGGACCAGACATTCACAGACACACAGGACTTAAACATCCATGCCCGCGGCCGGACTCGAACCGACGACCTCCGCTACCGAGGTGAATTACTCGAATTAACTAGCAGAGGATCGACCAAGATCGTTCTACTCGGAGAAGGCTGTTCATGTTCCACTTGAACTCATTTGGGGGCCACAACATTTGTTGATTGAACTGGCTCTTGATGATGGAATACATGACTATTGTTCATCGGACCATTAAATGCGGTTAAACATGTTAACTGATCTTATTCCACATCCCAAACAGTAAGTTTTTCTGGGATACAGTGATACGTGACATATGAAACGTAAAAGTAATGTAATTTCAAAATCAATATATATGAACAGAATTTTGACTGAAGTGTGTAACTGTTATTGCAGATAGGGTGTTGAAACAAAAGTCTTCTGTTGATAAAGTGATGAAGATATAAGGGAAAGACAAATTTTTACTAGAATTTAAGGTATCGTGGTTATGGAATGTGATTAGAGGATCTGCTACTGTAAGGTAACGTATGAGATGATTCTAGAGCTTATGTAAGGAATGTACTGTCAGTAAGTGAGCTCTGTGAAGGCATCATGCCTCGTGATGAGGTTATTACGGCCTCCACTGTGACGTGAGCGACATGCACTGAGAAGTTGTCACTTTATTAAAGTGAGTTAACAGGCTCTGGCGCTCATTAAGGCGGCCTTCACCCTCCCACATCAATCATGCCGCCGAGAGAAGGGGGAACAGCCATAAAGCGGCCACAGTATCTTATACCTTGCAACTACCAATTCTTATATGTATATGGTATATCGGAAACAGCTCTAGTGATTTTGATGAAATATCATATTTAGATAACGCTTTTCTTTTCAAGTTTCGTTTATCTGAATAGGTATTTTCCCTGCGAAAACGCAATTTTACAGCAACAAAAAAGAGCAATTCTTGTATTTGTTATCTCGGAAACGGCTATAACGCCATCTCGTTGAAGTTTGAGGTACCTACTCATATTAGTTAAGTTTCTCTTTGGTTAGAGCAACAAACTCATATTTTTAAACGAACAATTCTTATATGCTAACTAATGCGTCGGTCAGTCACCGAATGGTAATATAACAATGAATAAATAAGTAATATATATTAATGAAATGTGTTTTATTTTGGAGAGTAGTAATAAATATTATAAAAAGTCGTTTTCGTTAAATGCTACATGTTTAACTGTAAAGCATTTAAAAAGTAGATATTGTAACAGAATGACCAAATATGGGTCACCCTACATTTTTATATATAATATTTTGCATATTTTTATATATAAAAAGAATAAGAAAGGAAGTTTAGGGAGGGAATTGTCAGTGTTTATAGGACCTGAGCTAGACGCGCCAGATTGTCGCGACAGGCCGGCGGCTGCCAGGGACAATGGACACCAGCTACCCTTTCTCACGCATTTGGTCAAGCGTATAATCCCTTGGCTCCGGGGAAATTGTACACTGGGGTGAATGATCGTATCCAAACACCAGGTCTCGGGACGGGCAGTTTGGAGGTCACAGGTGACGAATAAGTCCGAGGCTATCCCGAGTTCGCACGAATCGAGAAAGACAATGTTCGCCTATCGTGACAGCCGGAAGGAGGAGCTTGAGAACGGCAGAACCAGTCGAGAAAGACTTTCCATTTTGTAATGCCGGTGTATTTTTGCTCTATGTAAACCACGAGCGACGGGAGGAAGCTTTTTCCGGCGAACGCTGGAGAGGACTTGGCTCCGAGCCTTCAGACTGGAAGGAGCGGATCTTCCGCAGCTGGAGATCGCTCGGTCTTGGCATCGAACCTGAGGGTCGATAAGCGTGTCCTGTACAGTGAGGTCGCTGTGCACGCATCCAGTATGTTTGCTGGCGGACGTGGTGCATTGTCCGCTATAGCCAAGGGGCTATAGTAATTCCGCGGTCGCGGGAAATACATCGCCGTCACAGTAATAATTCTACAGTGCAGTGTGGTACTTTTATTCGGTCATTGAGTACAGCCCTGTAACGACCACTGAATGATTAGGAGTTCTCGCACCCCCAAATATAGAGCTAGCTGGGGCAGACTTTCTTAAAGCCACATTTGGTGGATAATTTAAATTATCCTGGCGCCCGGCATTTGAGATCGGATACAGTTAATGTCAATGCTGTATTTGATTTATGGTTCCAGATCATTGTGAAGGGAACTTTCATTTAAAAAAATCAAGTGTGAAGCTTTCTTGCTTGCCAATTAATATTGGGAATTTACTTCAAGATCAATTTTAAATGTGGTTGTGTTTTAATGCTTTGTTTATTTGTTATTATGTTGGCAATTGTAAGAAGAGGCTTTGCATAGTTCTTTTTATCATATTTCAATGTGTCAATGTAAACGATAAATAAGCCTCGCCTGTACGCCATTATGAGTACCCAATAAATTAGCAGCCTAGGGTTTCTTTTAATTATAAAAAGAAGTAAAAGGTATTCACCCTTACCTCCCCACCGGCACATACCGCTACAATATTTAAAAAGTAGATATTTGCTTTGTCAGACGTGATTTTTTCAAACTTCTTCACTTTACAAAACTTCTTTGAAGACTATATTATCAGTTGCAATGATATCGTTTTCTTTTTGATAAAAATAAATACTACCCACTGAATCTACAAACTCGTGAAAAGGTCACGTCTGATCTTGTGCTTTATTATAGATCATTGCGAAGGTTGTAAATTGTTTTCTTAGCATTTGGGAAGGCACGGTTGGACCAAAAGCTTTGAGGATAATGCGAGGTATGATCATAGTTTTACAGGAGTGAATGATTTTCGCACTAACGATGTACTCGTCTAAGTTAATTACCACTAATCTTCACCCATTAATTAATCCCTAATTAGTATTAAGATTTGTATTTAACATAATACGTAATAGCATTTTTCTTTAAAAGAAACTTATGAGGTGGTCAACAGGACGTTCTCGTAAATGGCTCTAACGATCTGAATGAAATTTCGTATGTATATTACGTTTTGATTTTAAAGTTTGTGCAACAATTTAACAAAAAAAAAAAACGCGCAATTCTTGTATTTGGTATGCCTGAAATGGTTCTAACGTAATTTCGTAGAAGTGTCAGAAACCAATAAGCCTACTGATGTTAGTTAAGTTTCTCTTTGGTTAGAAAACTATACACTTCAAAATGGCTAGAAACCCTTCAAGAAAACCGTTTAACTTTAATCAAACTTCATGCAGCCAAGGCTCATCTAAAAAAATTAGTAATATACGTGACTTCCTTGAAAAAAAATCAATTCATATATATATATAATTATAATATAGGTGATTGTTTACAATAAAATGTTGACCTACATGCGTTCATGAATTTTATATTCAATGGAATACAGTCCTCATTAAGGTAGGTATGAAACATAGTGAATATATAATATATATTGTATATATATCGAATTTAAGTAATACTCTTATACGAGCAAGCCTTGCATATAGATGCAATTAATTTCTCTCGAAAGTCTGTAACGGTTTTCGCGAAATCTTGCACATTGAACAGAAACGTAGATCAAAGCATGGTGACCTAGTTACCAAGCATTTATTAAGATAGGATATAAACTTTTTCTATACAGATTCCTTGAATTTTTCTTTTATTCCGTAGAACATACAACCCAGAATATTTATTTCAAGAATTCAAAACAGATATCTCTCAATTTCGACACATAAAACCACTTCGTCAATTTTCGGATGTAATTAGAAACCATACGCGGGAAGAAATAAATGGTTTTCTTCAAGGTTTAATACCATCCAGCTGATAGATTACCGCAAGAATGTACGGAAAGGATAAGAAATATTAGTTTCAAAGCAGAGTTCCCAGACACAAAGGTCTTGTTACAGCCCCCAGATCCAGCATCCTATTAATTTTAATTGTACGAAATAAGTACAATGGTGCTTGAGAGAGATAAACATTGATTGATTATAAACTTGTATATTTTTCGTAGGAATAAGTATTGTTTTGATTGAAGTAAATTGTTAAAATGAAGTGTAATATGATTAAAACCATTATAATGTGTGAAATGTTAGTTAAAAGATTGTAATTAGAAATGTTGTGTAAGACATTCTGTTTTGAGTATGATTTTGGGCTATATGCAATCGCTTAAATTAATCGGCTTTATGTTTAAATGCCTGCAAATATTCTCTAATTTCATTTAAACATTCCTTTCGTGATTATAAGTAATTCTGTATAGGTTCTGACAGTTTTTGTTCTATTTCTATTTGGAGCGATTATCAGCGATCCAGAAGCGTCGAGCGGGGCTTTTGATGTTGTCCTATTTAAGCTTGCGAGATCGCGAGCAGGCAAATTAGCTTGAAAGCATGCTAACAGGACGCCGTATCTTTGGAAATAGTAATGCTTTTTAGAATCTATGTGAGAAGTTGACGCCTTAACCGTGTATGTGTTTATGAAGATTTCGGCGGAATAAAAGGTTAAATAGATCATGAATCGACGATTTTGTTATTTCAACAATTACCTTATCTTTCAGAAGTCATAGAAATTAATAATCACACTTTGGTGAAATTATAAATCTCCCGGCGCACTGTCTTAAAAAAAACTACGAATGTAAGGACTGATTAATTAAGTTACAACAAACAGTGAGTTGTTTATTAGTCTGCTTTTATTTGTTGAGCCTTTAAATATGGAACGACTATACTCAGGTGGGAGACGTCAAGCGGTTTCGATATGATGCAGCTCTGAACTGTGTCGTGGCAACAGGATTGTGTACAGTCATCTTGCGTTAATAGCCGCATAAAAATTGCTTTGTCTCCCGACTTTTCGAGGGCCCTCATTGCACCCATTGTCACGCTGGTGATATTCAGTCAGCAGCGACCGAGGGGAAGAGTGGGGTGCGAGGTATTCCCATGGGGGAGTCACTTCACCGCTGTCGTTAAGCGCTTTTTATCCTTGTCGGTAAATGGAGAAAGAAATTTGCGGAAAAATGAGAGAAGAAGAGATATGAGAAGTCGGGGCGACCGCCAGGATTGATCCATTGCCTTGCAGGGGACATACATAAAGGGAACAATAAACTTCTATTTTCACTACTTTTCTATTAAGCTATCAAAAAAAAAGCTTCGCGTGACGCAATTACGTCGTGATCTCGTATGAAAAATAGTTTCCATTTTCTTAGCCATCACAATTTTTTTTTTTTTTTTTTTTTTTTTTTTTTTTTTTTTTTTTTTTTTACAAACTTCTAAATTTCGATGTCTTCCTACTATGGTATCCACTTACGCTGAATATTTCAATAAACGGGGGTTTACTGAAGTGACTCTAAATGGACCGAGCGTGGCGGGTGAACGATTAACGTTCTGGCCTCGCATTCGGGAGGACGCGGGTTCGAATCCTCGTCCGGGCATCCAGATTTGGCTTTTCCATGGTTTCCCCAAATCACTCCAGGCGAATGCCGGGATGCTTCCTTCAAAAGGCCATGGCCATATTCCTTCCCGTTCCTTGCCCCAATCCCATCCCGCCTCTAATGACCTCGCTGCCGACGAGGCGTAAAACCTAAGCAAAAAAAAAAAAATGTAAATGAGTCTCTGTACAAGTATTCACTCTCGCTTTGAACACATTTATCCCATCGTTCTTGCCACTTTCTGAAACAATTCAGTAAGTCGTCTTACGTTAGTCTCTTCAGTTGGAATACCATGACTGTCCTAATGTAGTAAGTAGGTTCAAAACGTTTCTCTTTCAATGCAAGCTGGATTTTAGGAAAGAGCAAGAAGTTGCGCGGTGACAGATTCTGCAAATAAGGTGTGTGAGGACACGTCATTTTTTTTTAATTTATCAGAAATCGCCCAGCCAAAAGCAATATTTGCACAGATTTTCCTAATCGTCAGCCGCCTATTTGATAGAATCATTTTTCTAAGTCGTTCAGCTTTCTCGTCGGTCTTTGATGCTGCAGTGAGTCCGAATAGTTCCTCATCTTCAACCGATTCACAACCCTTACGAAATCGTTATAATCGCTCAGAAACAACCTTCTTTGTCACTACTGCATCATCATACAGTTACTGCAGCATTTCAAGTGTTCGGTAACATTTTTTTGTAGTTTCAAACAAAATTTAATTTTAATCATTTCCAAGAGTTGGGACACTATAATGTTGCGTGGGTCGCAACGGTCTGACTGTGCAGAACATGTTGACATAATATGTTACATCTTGTTGTCAAGACTGCTCACGTCGAACTCCGCATTACAATTCATAACCCTGCAAGTGGATAGCGCACGACATTAAAATTGAACATAATTTTGTATCATACCCAGTAGAATATATTCTATTTCGTATGCCCTTGATAATTCCTGCTGTACTCGAAATAGATTTCTTTAAGCTCCGAAGGCCAGCTGCAACTTTCGAAGGTTTTGTCCGAAGGACAGAACATCGATCGTATGTTTTGTTTGCGGAGCAATCGGTTTCGGAAGTCAGTGTTTCGCCAGAAAGACAGGAATAGGAGTCGTTATTCTCGCTCGGTTATATCGGATTCCGCCTTGACCCTCCTCTTTCTTTAACCGTTCGTTGAATTTCACCGAGCGTGGTGGGTGAACGGTTAACGTTCTGCCCTCGCATTCGGGAGGACGCGGGTCCGGGCATCCAGATTTGGGGTTTCCATGGTTTCCCCAAATCACTCCAGGCGAATGCCGGGATGCTTCATTCAAAAAGGCCATGGCAGAATTCCTTCCCGTTCCTTGTCCCCAGTCCCATCCCGCCTCTAATGACCTTAGCCGTCGACGAGGCGTAAAGTAATAAGTAAAAAAACGTTGAATTTCCCTGACATGATAATGCGTATGCCATATTGGTCTGGAACCACTAAAAGTAATTCGGCATCGTCAGTGAAAAAGCTATCTGCATCTATAATGAATTCTGAGACCTAAAGTTAAACGAAGAATGTAATCTGTACATTAAATTTGCAATCAATTTAATGTTAGCGTAGAGAAGCCTATTACGAGTATATAGGATTATTCACAGCAAACAACATTCATTTTCGGAAATCTGATATCACGTTTTTGGTGAAAGGTATAAGTTACGCGGATAATTATCAGTCATTAATGAATGCAATGCAATGTATAAGTATGTGAGGACCATTTATAATCATATGTTAGAGTACTTAAGTATTTTTATCACCTCTGAACAAGCTTGTGAGATACACACAAAAACAGAGAACCGTAAGTTGGGAAAACAAAGTTACTATTTTAATCAAGTGCAGCTGTTATTCCTCGTTCAGTTAGACCAACGTTCATTACGCTGATTGCAGGTTCACTTTGTTCGGATGTCCTGCCGGAAAACTTTCAGCAACATACAGAATTCAGGAGGAAACTAGTTATCACGGCACAACGTCGCTCTGCTACAAACAGGATACTACGGGACACTAGCCACTATGCAACTGTCCTTACTTTCCGATGATAAAAATGACGCTCCATTGTGTTTTTGACACCATCGAGGCTGTCATAGTATTTCTACCATTGTTACCCTCCTGTCGTCAGCCTAAAAATCGTAGCTGTAATCCACACTTTATGAAGCAAAAATTTGGGAAATCTTAAATCGATAAGCTATCGATATGTGTAAAAATAGAAGCAATATAAATTATAATTACCAGGATCTAAACTGCTTGAAATCAAACTGTTAGCTGAGAAATTTGTATGAAAGTAGACTCTTCATCAAAATTAATATCGCGTTTTATAAAAAAAATTCAGTACTTGATCAGTCAACAATATAAAATAAAAGTACTTCTTACCCCCGTCTAATATTCATATAACACTATCAGATATTATATACTTCTATTCTTTAGAAGTCTAATAAGAGTGTTTTTTTTTCAAAATGTAAATTTATCAGTATCATATATACACTGATAATTTAATATTCCGCATCTAAATTTCTTCCTTTTCTTTATTATAGATTGGTTTAAATCAAACATTGTTCGTTTTTTAGAGCATGAAATCACGACTAGTTTGTTCTGGAACCGCAGGAACTAAAACGAGATATCCTGGCTCGAGTTCACTCAGGGGCATGTATGGTTTTAACTAATTGCTGTGTTGTTCGTGTTTTGTACATACTGTGCGGATCAACATCACTTGTATTAAAATGGTAAATACACTTCACAGAACAGAACTAGAAACTGTGGCTGACTGTATGGAAGAAAACACCAAACAAAAAGAATTTTCTATAAAATAAATTTGCCATGTCAAGTTTTTCTTTCTGTCCATTTATATAATTAATTGTACTTTAACCATCTGCTTATAAAAAAAAACTGTATTTTAAGCAAATAACACCATTTTTATAGCAAATTACTAAATCCAATCACAGTATGAGAAGCATGAGAAGCCTTCGAGTCACTCTTGTCCTGTTAGACTAGTGTAGCGATACACTGATACACGGTGCCACCTTAGTGTAATCGTCAGTGCCCAGTGAACGCATATTATACTATGGACGTATACAGTATCTCACTGTCTAGACTCTAGAGCGAGCCCACCCTGTCGTACATTGATCCTTCAGGATAGCCTACATCAGAAATTCTTTATGCAACATGAGCCAGGTTTGGATTTACTTAAAACTTTGCGATGCTGATGCGACTACTACGTCGATCACGACGGGAGGGTATATATAGACCTAAAAATTAGGTAAGGGGAACAGTATCCGATTTCTACGCGAGGGAAACTCAGCGAACGGTCCAGCCTAAGGAAGCGGCGGTGAATCGGTGTGAGGAAAGTGTTTGGCCTCTTTTACTTCGGTCAGTTTACAAAAAAAAAATTACGAACGTTCTACAGTTTTTACGCGCTGAGAGAATTACTACAGAGGCAAGTTCGGCTAGAGTGTTAGGTAGAGCTGTGAAATCACACGCGTGGATCAGTTCGTTTCTAATGAAAAAATTTCAAAAGGAATTTGTGAGCGTCTTAAAGACGAATTAGTAAAGTGAAGAGAAACTTATTAAGTATCGGTTTTAACTGTATGGAATGGTTACGGTAACGAGATAGATTCAGTCTCGAGCCAAGCGGAAAGAATTTTCTGCTCTATCGAAAGAAAGTTGTAGGAGTTATTTAAAGGACTTGGAATAATTTAGGATACCAAGTTGGTAGTTATCTTTAGTCCAAAGTTGCAATAAAGGATACTAAATAAATTGTAAATAACGTTTTATTATTCAAAGCGTAATTTCAAGACACCATGAAGTGAAAAGAGTAGATTGATTTAAAAGCAACACGGGAGTCTATTCCTACCTCAGTGATTAAACTTTATCATTCACCGAAGTAATTGTTATTTAAACACCCACCAAACAACCAGTTTTATAAACGGTAAATATAAGTTTTATTTTATTCCCTAACGAGCTCCAGTTCGAAAAAGCTACGTGTGAAAAGTTCGTACGTTTTCCACTGGACGACTGCAAGGATCAATCGTATAAAAGAGAGAACTAAACTATTGGATAGACCTGTGTCATAACGCCGGCATTCAGTACATATCTGCACCAGAAAGCACAGTATACATGTGTTCCGTACATACCACGACAGTAAATTCACATTTTTTGTTTTTCGACTTTTCACCGTCGTTTACTGTGTGACCTGAACAGTTCGTTACGTCATATTTCAGTTACGAGTCCAAAGATTCGTAGTTTATCGACATTCGTTCTTCACAGCAAAACGACTAGCCAGCAGGAAGACATATGCTTTCCCGCTGTGGTTATCAAGAAGGTAAATTCATTGATTTATTTTTCTGCAGGCTGAAAGTTCTTGTTTCTTGTTTTCTCCGCTACAATACCTAACCTACTTCAAGACCTACAGCGAATAGGCAAAAATTCCCAATAGATGTCGCGAACCTGTTAAATACGGAGGATCGAGGTATATACATAGTCATAGTAAAATTTGTAATAGACAACCAAATAAAAATTTAAGACAGCCCGAGCTTTAAGGACGATAAACAATGTATTCCGTATAAAAATAGCAAAGTACTGTTACCATTTTGAAATGTTATTCTTTTATGTTTAGTGTCTGCAATATAATATTTTACAACTTGAGGTGTGTATTTTAAAACATCTTTTTCTTATCTCTAGGCGTGTTTATAATTTGGTAATATCTACAAATTCCATTCTTTGGTTTTAGAGAAGGTGTTGTGTGACATTTATGATTATTAGTAGTTAAGTGTAAACGATCATGTGAAATAACCAAGTAAAATAACCACTAAAACATTGCTGTAACCGAGTGCCAACAAACATAAAAATTCATAACTTAAAGAAGTATCATTTTTCCTATTCGGTGTTTCTGAACTGTTACATCACCTCTAACAGAGAACGAAAGAAACCGACTATATGCTGCCAAATTTTACTAAAAAGATGTTACAGTTGTTACATAATAAACTTCTCGTTCCACATGATTTCGGCCAGCGAAACTAATCATTAATGCACGCCCCCTTAAGATTAGTGGCAAGAAGGGGTTGCGTATAGTGGAGCCGACTTCCCCCTGGTAGTTAACCGAGAAACTTGGCGTGACTGTGGGACGGGCTCGTAAACTGCCGATCATAAACAACGCCCCTGGTTCCGAGGGCGAAGAGTCTGTACCGCAGCCAACTTCGTCCTGACCTCCCAGCTATGGTATACGCAAAATAGCTCCAGGGAATTTCCATATTTGTTTTAAATTCTTTGGTGTTCAATCTTGTCCCTGCATTGACTCGGAAATGTTTATTTTTGTGGCAGTGGTATCGAATCAACAAAGTATTTACGTGATGGAACCGCCAACTAACCAAACCCACACTGGCTGAGATGTTGTACCATACGACCATTCTTAAACCGGCATTTCTAGTAATCGCTTGGAGTCAGTTACACAACGGTTACGAATCTAATGTTCATTTTTTCTCTGAATTTAACGAACCTGAAAGGTTGAGCACAAATTAAGTATGCCACGTCCATTTTTGGAGGTCAGCTCTGCTGAACAGAACCCAGAATACAGCTGAAGTTAAACTGGCCCTCTACTACTCATTAAAAGTTGTTGCACTTTCATACACTGAAGTTAAACTTTGGGTTTCACACGTTATCACAGCAAAAAACACGCAGTCTAAACTCCACTTTCTCCCTATCAAACGATAAACGAATTCAGCTACCAAGCAATCTATGTATCACTTCCGTTAAAGACTTCCGATCCACTACAAATATTTGGAGCAACCATTTACGTTCTCCCGCTATTGTAAGATGAAAGGCCTCCATCTTGACCACTGACCTCTCAAATTTTTTGAGTTTGACTAACGTAGATATCTACACGGTTCTTCCATTAAATGAAAAGCGTCTGCTCCATTACAATTAAATTAATTAATTAACCCCTCTGGTGCAATAATTTGTCCTAGCAACATATGTAAATATTGTACCACGCGGTAAACAAAAATAACTCAAAACCCCTCAAATATAGCCCTAAAATAAGCTCAAGTAACCTTGCAAGTAGTAGATACAAAATGGGGACAGTGATGAATATATTCGTCAGCGTGCTGTGATTAAATTCCTGATTAAATTAGGAACACCCGCTACTGAAATTCATTGCTGACTTCTGTTGCAATTGGAGATGTTAATATGGATGCTAGAAATGTTAAGAGTAAGAGGAAATACGATCAGTCTCTTAGCGGACGCCCTCTAACTGTCTCCATTGAAAGCAACATGGAAAGAGTAAATACACCCGTATCATTTAAGGACATGTTATTATAAAAGAAATAGGACAAAGTGGTTGGAATGAGATGATACTGAAATTTTTGATATAGCATTGTGCCCGCGCCTGTTGAAGCGTCACAGCACTGGGCTGGGGAGGCTCAACGGACGCATGTTCGAATCTCGGGCCTGGCGTGCTGGCCGTCCTATTACATTTTTTCAAATGGTTTCTCGTAATCTGCTAAGCAAATGCTGGAGAGGCCGGCAATCTCCATCTAACAAAATATGCATTTCACTCAGAAATACGTAGGGTGTCCGGTGAGTAATGGATGATATTTTAACTGTCGCAACGCCTTATCGTGATCCAACAAATATAAAATTTGGACCTTATCAAAAGTGTCACGGTTTTCAAGTTTTAGTCACATTCTGATATTTTTAATTCATCTCCCGCATACTGCTTATGTCATACCGTTTCCTCAAATGAAGACATTATTGACATTAAATAATATTATTTATTTAAAAATTACATTAAATTTAGAAACTGCGATCTCGCGCTCTACACCTAGAAATAAATGATCGCTTAGTTCGGCGTGCATGACCCGTGGTATTAATTTGTTGACAGCTGATTGGATGCGTATTCGCGGCTCTTCAATGGTTTATATTGGGATTTTGAAAATCACTCGTTGAGATATCCACAATAAAAGAACGGGGAATTTTCCGACGTATGATTGCAATGAAGTCTTCACGGGTGTACAGTCGGATTGTGTTTTTACTACACAACCCAGCGGTACACCCGTGAAGCCTTCATTGCATCACCAATAAAAAACCAGGAGATATAAATAAGATGATCTGGGCGTTACAGAATGCTACCTGGGTGGCCTATCCATTTTCGTTTAGCGGGCGTCCATTTTTTTTTTTTTAACTAAACACTATTAAAACATACACATGAAAACCAGCATAAACACTCAATCGAGAAATTAACAACAACAGTTCATTCCCCTTTTCGTTATAAACACACACCACCATTATTCTTAACCAATGTCCACCAAGACCGAACAGGCGTCTCGAACTAACGGGAAACCAGAACCTTCGTCCGGTGGTCATCTCTTGTTTCTCTCCCTCTTCCGATGTCATGGCGAATCAACAAATTGCAGCCCTTTCCTTGTCATTCATTGGTCGAGAAACTTTAGCTGGTGTTCTTTTTGTCTTTGAGTATCTCATCCAGATAACCCCCGAACTTAATTTTATATTTCGCAGTTTTCTTTAGGCTCCATAGTTTTATTTTGAGCATTGTCAAGTATTCTTCCAAATTCTGGGAAGTCTTCTGCAATATATCCTGCATTGACTGACTTAGGATCCATACTAAACAATTGTAAACTATGTAGCGCCATTTTGGACTCCCCCCTCCCCCCCCCCCCCCCACACACGTAGCCTGATGTGGCTTTTGCCTTTACAACCACCCTCTCTTCCCCCGCGTGGTACGTAGCGTTTTTCTTGTATTGATTCCAGAAAACATTTTGTACTGCTGTTGTCAGATTATTGTAAATCACACACGGCGATAATTAAATTACGGAAATAAATATTAACTTACTTTTATGTGTTCTGTACCTTATTTCAACTGTGACAAATAATATGAATGAAAAGCTGCGTGACTTGAATCTAAACTACCCCCCCTCCCCTTCCATGTAGAGCAGCGTAGCTCTCTAACCAACCCCTCATTCCTCCCTCAACCCAGCCACGTCGACCTTCCTTGTAAGATTGGTTCAAAAGTTGCCGCACTGGGACAATATAATAGGCTGGACTCCCATCGTTTTGCGACAACATCTTCTGCCTTGTTTATAGAGGCACGTCCTCTAACAGACTCAGACTTGAAATTGAACAGTAAGTGTGTAGTGCGTCCATAGTTAAAGCGTTATCCATTACATATCGGACACCCTGTATACACTAATCTCACAGAATGCAGATTACACATTTCACAAAGACATCACGTTAGGGTAATGCTCAAGACACGAGTGATTAATAACCTGCCCCCAGGTGACGAAACTATTTCACGATGATTTCCCTGCCAAGCTACGTCGAAAAAGGTTGTACCCGATGGATTATACGTTTACTGTCCGAAAATAAAAAATCACAAAATGAGATGGCAAGTTTCTCCACACGCTCTGTACAGTCCAACATGGCACATTCATATTACCATCTTTGGAGTTTTATGAAAGAACGGGATTAAGGCTACGACACGATGGGAGAGATTTAGAACTTAGTACGTCTGTTAGATAGATAGATAGATAGATATGTTCACTTTGATCCTATGTGAGAATAATCTCGGGGATGTGGAACAGTACATACACTTATTTTTAATTTCAATATTACTATATAATTGATAATATTATTATATATTGACAAGTTAGCTACAACTCATTAGTATAACCAAAATCTCCTGTAATCTACACATACAATCCCGACTTAATTAATACTTATTATGTGGAACAGTGTATACACTTGTTACCAGCATCTAATAACCAGTTATTTTCTTACCAACCAGTTACCATGATAAGTTTCACTGTAATTTGCGACTACATATTATATCATGTTAGTTGCTATTTATGTGAAACAGAACACACACCTATTAACAATATCAATTATATTACCAGCAACTCATAAGCTGTCAATTACTTAAAAACCTGTTAGTATGATAATTTTTCACAGCAGTTTTTTGAGTGCATGCTATCCCATGTTAGTTACTATATATGAGTGAAATTTTGTGAACAGTATAATTACTTTATTTGTAAAAAGTATCAACAGAAAGAAAAACCATATATCATTTTAGTAATTGTGGACAACTTTGTCACCTTTCCCTTCCATACACCATATATACTATTTTATCAGTCATTCTTAGTTACCAAATTCCAAGAAGAAAATTCTTTCACAGAGTAAAATGGGTTCTGAAGCAGAAACTCTTTCAGTTTGGACTTAAAGTAGTTGGGTTTTTGTAGATAACATTTAATTTCTGTTGGTAAGACATTGAATAAGGAAGCTCCAGTAAATGTTAATCCTTTCTGTACAATTGACAGTGATTTGTAATCCTTGTAAATATTATATTTATTCCTAATATTATGGCTATGTATGTCAGCATTAAGATTGAAGTGTTCAGGATTTTCCACTACAAATGATAGTACAGAGTATACATACTGTGGTGGCATTGTTAGTACACCCAGGTTTTTAAATAGATTTCTGCACGACGTCTGTGGGCTTGCTCCACAAATAGTTCTTATAGCACGCTTTTGCAATTTAAATACCCTCTGTGCTTGTGACGAGTTTCCCCAGAATGAAATGCCATATGTTATCTTTTAGAAGCTGAAATTTTAAACGTAGTGAATGGTATAATAATAGCGAGCTAAGAAACGGTGACCACGTATAAAAGTAGAGAAACGTCTGTTATTTAAGACAGTGCATTCAATTAGCTAAATTAATAGATCCGTATTTGTTGAACGTTGTTACTTATTAAATTTCAGTATGGCCCTCTCACTACCCCATTAATTTCTCTCTTTACGTCTGATTAGGCAGAGAATAAATCAAGACAAAATGAAATTTAGACAGATGGTTACGAGCTATTAGTTTTGAAGAGGAACCAGGAAACGTAATGGGCTTTTCTCTGAAAAATCACTAAAGGCACTACGAACTCAAGAAACTGGCAGTATGAAATACCTCAAAGTCCACCAAAAATCAACAGAACAAATGAACATGGTTATAATCACGTAGTTCATAACGGCTCATTTCGACTAGATGAAAGCACTAGGTACCAATACAAAACGTATTACTATTAGTCTAACTAAAACTACACTCTTTAGAGGAACCAACTAGTGCTTGAGTCGCTTCGCAAAACAGTCATATTCCGAGTGCGTACTGATCGTGAGAGTACCTCGGTGACGAGGAGCTGGGGTGCGAATAGTGCTCTGATACCCACCTTCCGCCCTCCTGAGCTTCCTCAAGCTGCGGAGAAATAACAGCAAACAGAGATTGAAGGAGATTGGTTTCTCCGGGACATATTGCGCCCCGGTATTTCTGGCTGAGCCGATACGGCCACCGGGGAGTGCTTTGTCTGAGGACAGGTAGGCGTGGCAACCCATTGTCTAGCTGAGGGGAACACCCACGCTAGACAATCACGATGGACTTAATGAACCCGCCAACTAAACGCTTCACGATTGCTACGTGCTAAAACAGTTGAAATGAAATGAAAAATATAAATCTGCAAAGTGGACGCGATTAATTACTTTACGAACAAAGTACTATTCACAAACGTTCATCGCTGTGATAGCAGTCTGGTGATTTAGTTGGTTAAGGCGCCAAACAGTGAACGTAAGTTCCCCGGTTCGAATCTCCCTTTCGGCTGGAAATTTTACGTACATCAAAACTCACCTCCACATCCGGTAAATCTTTGCTTTATTCATGAAAAGTACGCTAGGAGGCTCCGTGGTTCGGATTCCACGTTAAACATACCCGGTACGTTGGTAAGGGCAGCCAGACAAAGGCGCATGCCCGGTAAATCGAAACTCTGTCAACTTGAGGCCAAATTACATTCGGGGTCTTCCGGCCAAAATTCCATACGCCCTTATTTTTTGCCGTCATCTACAAGAAGATCACCCCAGTATCAGTTTACCGGGGGAGTTGCTATGGAGGTAAAACATCCTTCACGCTAATATCAGCAATGGTCGGTAGACTGTACATAGAATAAGACTTCGATATTTATTTATTTTCCTATTCAATCTACCCTATTTCGCATCAAACGGCCATGTAGCATTTTTTCTAAATTTTACTATATTATCACGATTCTCATGCCCATACAAATTGTTTCCACTATTTTTTTTCATGGCTCTAGAATGTAAATACAGTAATAATATTAATAATTATCGGATTATGTTAAACTTTTACATATGCGTATACCACAATTGATTACAAAAAATTTAGGTTCTAAGCCCTTGGACCACTTTTGGTACTATTTATTTTATTTTTCTGTCGATTTACAAATGCTTATCTCTAGTAAAGTATTTCAACGTTACATTCCAACAGTTGAATTTAGTTGTATCAGAAATCCGAGTTTGATGAGCTCACGTCCGGCATCTATATTTAATGTTAGTGCTTCACGTCTCGTTGACGTCGAAGTATTAAAGTCGGCGGGCAAGAAACAAGAAGAAATTCTGCCATGACCTTTTAAATGAACTATCCCGGCATTCGCCAGGAGCGGTTTCTGGAAACCATGCAAACACGATATCTGGATGGTCAGACATAGAATTGAACCTATGTCCTCCAGAATTCCCGCCCAGAGCGTTACGATTAATCCATCAGACTCGGTCGCAGTTTCTCGTCTTCATGAACACTATAAACGAATTTCATGTTTGCTCTTTCTCATTTATTGCTATAAAATCCTTTTAACGCCCTTTTCTGAATTATCTCGATGTTGACGGTCCATGTAGGCATAACAAAAAAATAAACATTTTTATTACCTTCGTTATTTATTTTGTGACTCTGCAGATTACGTGCAAGTTTTATTATACGCGCATTTTACGTAGAGTAGAGAAGATGATGTTGAAAATTGCATTTTGCGTTATTTCGCTCTGTGGCATAGATTCAGATGAAGATACAGACATAATTACTATGTACACACCGTTTCGTGATTGGCATTTTTCCTCTCTGATACAGTGATTAACTGTATAATTACACCGAACGTGGTAGGTTAACGATTAACATTCTGGCCTCGCATTCGGGAACACATGGGTTCGAATCTACGTCTGGGCATCCAGATTTGGATTTTCCATGGTTTCCCCAAATCACTCCAGGCAAATGCCGGAATGGTGTCTTCAAAAAGGTCATGAACGAATTCCTTCCCGTTCCTTGTACCCAGTCCTTTGCATCGACGTCGACAAGGCGTAAAGGCACAAGTAAAAAATAATAATTACGTGTAAACTTAACATTCGTGTTAAGGTGGTGTTGAAAGTAATTTTTAGGATGGAAATCTGAATAACTTGCGGAGACAAATCATATAACAGTAATCACTGATACCCTTTGCAAACTACGCATCTTCAACACGTGACACCATTTGAGCGTCTAGACTCTAGAGAGCTTAGTAACAGCTAAGTTGCTGAGATAGACTCTGCTGCAGATGAAAAGCGATAACAGAGTCCGAAACATCTGCTTACCTACCACAACACTGGAAACTTCTGCACTCAGGAGATTATTAAGCTCTCCTTTACTAGGAAATAAAAGTTACGAAGTATTGCAGAGATTTTTATCATAGACACGGGAGGTAAAGTAACACAGTCCTATAAACCTACGAAAATGGTATTTAACATCATTTAAATCATCGAAACTTTTTTATTTAAGATTTTACGCCTCCTCGACGTTGAGATCATTAGGGGCTGGAAAGGCCTGGGGACGAGGAGTGGGAAGGAATTCGGCTGTGGCCTTTTCGACCGGAACCATCCCTGCATTCGCCTGGAGTGATTTCTAGAAACCATGGAAAACCCAGATCTGGATGGCCGGACAGTGACTCGAACCCACGTCCTCCCGAATGCGAGGC
Source organism: Vandiemenella viatica (assembly GCA_031002005.1). Lineage (NCBI taxonomy): Eukaryota > Metazoa > Arthropoda > Insecta > Orthoptera > Morabidae > Vandiemenella > Vandiemenella viatica. The sequence goes on from JARYHS010012519.1 coordinate 192,639,850, forward strand.
CAGGGCGTTACCACTCACCCATCACACTCAATATTCATTTTGATGCCACCTAGTAGTCCTATTCCAGCTTGTGGAAACTAAATAAAAAAATTATCAGATCATATTTTTTGTAGCTATGTGAGAACTGCATGCTGTGAGAATTTTCCGACACCCTAGTTCGTATAATCTTACGATTCAGCCGTTAGCAAAGCTGAGAATCAATACGCAAAAAACAAAGCAGAGATACAGATTTCTTTGATGTTCCACGCCGTAATATAATACGAAGCAAATATGGCTGTCTCAAAACCGGGTTCTGCTGACATGTGGCATGGTTATTAAACCGTCTGCCGGAGAAGTCGGTTTACGTAGGAACACATGTTACACCGTCACCGCATATCGATACTTGAGTGAAATTTCGATTTGTAGCAATTCTAAAATCGTTTTCCCTGTCTTTCAAAACTATCCATTATCTGAAAACTAATTAATATGAGACATGTCACTCACTTTATAAATGGTAACCACGGATAAATAGGAGAGTGACCTGTAGCTAATAGATTATGGCGTCTGACTGGAGACCGAAAGGTCGCAAGTTCGAATCCCGCTCTCGAGTAGGTTTTCCAAAGACTTATATTCACCTGTGGCACAGCTTGCTGAGTAATGTGAAGAAAGACAGATGGATTAAGTGGTTCGGATTACACGAAAACTGTAGGATTACCGGGTTAGGCTAGATAAGGAGGAAACTATCTGCCCACCTACCTCCAATACCAAATTAAGTATACCTCTTTAGGGAGGATCCAAGCTAAACTTTTTAGGATAAATACGAGATGTTTCAACCTTCAGATCATAACTTATCCTTCTTTTTATTATGATGCATTTCCCGATCCCAAGTGTAGCCCGTTACAATGGAGGATGAACTCCTCCGTGAGAACTATCTTCGGATGGTTAACTGCTGTGGTTTCGCGATTCCTGTCTAAGAGTGTGTTTGTTTGTCATTGTAGGTATGTATGACTATGATAGTATGTGTTTTTAGAGGCAGGAAAGTACTGGTAACAAGGAATGGGAAGGAGTTTGGCCATAGCCTTTTGAGGGATGCATCCCGGCATTCGACTGAAGTAATTTGAGGAAACAATGGAAAACACAAATCTGGTTGCCCGGACGGGGATTCGAACCCGTGTCCTCCCGAATGCGATGCCAGAGCGTTATCACTCACCCACAACGCTCTGTAGGGAAAAGGTGTTGGCCCATTCATACCAACTACTCGTATTTCTAATGACACCGACAAGACAGTCAGGCTTAAGGTTTTCATCCGACGGACCAATCACGATCAACACTGCCGTATACCCTTTCTCCATACGCACTGTGAAGAGCTTTGGGATTTAACTCAGGACTTTGGCACCTAATTTTGTGTTTAGGTACTGTGCACCACCACATTTCCTACACTGCCGATCAAGTTCTTACTGTCAGAATTTCTTCCAACACCAGCATTCCAACCGGCTAACCCCTGTAAACGTCAGGCACCATCAAGGAGTCGCACCCAACTGAGCCAACATAATATTCATACATTTAAATACAACGTTTTCATCTGTGAAGTAGGTCCAATGTTGATTGGTTGAAGGTTTAGTGTCATATCTCATGTCTGAAAGATTCTGGGATGTTCCGACGGTTCAAAGAAATGATACATTATACTTGTACACAGGTTGAGGATAAACTCTTTGAATTGTTGAGGTTTTTCCTCCGTCGACATCATAGTTCATTATCGACAAGATCTTGGCTGAAAGATTTATTGCGGTCACTTTTGAATGAAACTTTATTATATATATACTTTTTTTTAACTGCTTAACGTCTCCTATAACAACTAGGTCTTTAGAGACGGGAAAGGATGGGGGGCAAGGAATAGGAAGGAATTCGGCCATGGCCTTTTGAAGGAAGCATCCCGGCATTCACCTGGAGAGATTTGGGGAAACCATATTATATTTTCATGATTTTTGTGATAAATGTAATAGTAATGCGTTTCTGTATGGGTTACTGCTTTAACACGTAAAACAAAAGAAAAAGAACAAATAAAAAACACTGAATGACAGGTGTTACAACTTCGTCATTTGATTATTTTATTAGGCTTTTAGTTCAAATATCATTGGGCAAATGGTAGGAGAAGGTTACAAAATCCTTCGTTTACTGGAGAGGGTGATGAGAGGATGTACCAGAAAAGTTAGGGAATTGGGTTAAAAACCTTTGGTCAGATATAATATGGTGGTGTTGTTTGGGACCTACATTTTTCGTATCATACAAGAGTTTGAGGGCGTTCAAAGAAGAGCAGCTAAATGTGTTTGTGTAAATTATCGTAGGACCCAGTCAGTATCTGATATGATAAAGGAGCTGGACTGGGAGTCATTGGAAGAGGGAAGGAGGGTGAAGAGAGTGCTGGGAATCTACCATGCATACCAGGGGATACCCTTAAAAAATCGGAATTATTTTTTAAAAGCTATATATTTTAAGATTTTTTTAAAAAACAACCTTATCCCTTTCAAAATACTCTCCATTACAACTAATACATTTGTCCCACCGGTGCTTCCGCTGTTCGAAACATTTTCTGTAGTCATCTTTTAAAATGGCTGACAGTTCCAAACTCGTTTTTTTTTTTTTTACCTCTTCGGTGTCCTTTCATACCCCTTTTTATGCGTGGAAATACGAAAAAGTTGCACGGAGCCAGGTCAGGCGAGTAAGGTGCGTGGGGCAGCGGAATCATGCCAGTTTTAGCCAAAAACTGCCTAACAAAGACTGCTGTGTGTGCAGGTGCATTGTCGTGGTGGAAGAACCAGTCTCCTGTCTGCCACAAATCGGATCTTTTTTGACGCACACTGTTGCGTAATTTCTTAAAACTTCCAAATAAAGGTTGATTGACGGTCTGATGTGGAGATCAAACTCTGAATGAATTACGCCCTTGTCATCAAAAAAGCAAGTGAGCATTGTTTTGATGTTTGATTTGATTTGACTACATTTTTTTGGATGGAGTGATAATGACGTCTTCCATTGGCTTTACTGTTGCTTTGTTTCTGGGTCGTAACCATAGCACCATGACTCCTCACCAGTAATGACCTTTGACAGAACATCTGGATCAATTTCAAGCTGCTGTTTCAAAGCATGACATGTTTCAAGTCGGTGTTTTTGGTTGTCAGTCAGAGCCCGAAGAACAAACTTGGCAGCAACCCTATTCGTTCCCAAATCTTGCGTTAAAATTTGCTGAACCAAACTCCAAGATACCCACTAATCTCTGACAATTGATCAATAATCTATCGACGGCGACGGTCTGAGAGTACAAGCATTTTAGTCGATTCGGGCAATTGATGGACGTGCAGAACGAGGTTTGTCATCAGTCGACATGTCTCTCTTTTTAAACCGAGCGAACCATTCTTACTCTTGAGGTTTTCCATAGCGTCATCTTTGTAAACTGTTTTCAACATTAAAACAGTTTCAGCAGAATTTTTACTGAGTAGAAAACAAAATTTCACAGCTGCCCTTTTTTTACTTAAACTTGCCATAGTCAAAAACGAAACAATAACAAAACAGCGCTAGCAAAAACAATTACTGCAGATTAACAGAACAAGCCACGTTGACAACACAGGTGGCACTGAACTGACAATGAGTAGCGGCAGAAACGCGTACTATACAAGCTTCGCCCACGGCAATGCTATTCCGGTTAGTTTTGGGTACCCCTCGTATGTTGGTGATGGGGCTTGGAGGGATATTGGTCGAAGAACTAGGAAAAAGATGACCATCACCACAAACTGGCACTCGATATCATGCATAAGGGAATGGGAAAATTTTCTTTAGTTGGTAAAGGTGTTAGGGATAGGAGCAAATAATAAAAGTAGATGGGGTGCAATTTAACACTCAAATTATTCAAGATAATAAAAAATAAAAAGGGGGTAACTAGTTGATAGGGAAGTGCCACCGGAGCGTGTGTTCCATCGAAATTAAATTAATAAAAATAATAATAACAAATTTTAATTAAAATCACTTACAGTCACAAGAGTTTAAAAATATAATAGACATTTTTTGGGAACTGATGCAAATAACACTCAGATAAGCAAGTGCAATGCGAAACATCGCATAGTCAATTTTTCATAGACTGTAGACTACTTTTACAATTTAACTATTTTTGGAGGCCTGCAAGCTCAAAACAACAAGAATTTTTTTTTTTTTTTTTTTTTTTTTGAAAACCGTGAATTAAAATCATTTAATAAAAATTCCTTAACATAAACTACCCTTATTTGTTTAATTCACAGCACTAACTTAATTTTATACAGAATTCGTATTCACATTATTAGGTTGCAGTAGGAATACGCACATTGCTCTACACATTTGATCTAACAGCCCTATCATCGGGGCTTATCTCTGAGCCGAGACGGCCAGCAAGGCGGGAATTTCCCCCGAGAATTAAGACCAAGATGTGGCCCAGCGCAACTAATCAAGTTACATATTCCAGAAACTAATACTATCAAGTAAAGCACATAATGCCGAAAGTGCTGTTAAATAGACCTTTAAAGAAATAATGATAGAAACTGTATTGATTATTATCTTCAAATCGCGGCGAAATAAATAATGATGGAAACTGTATTGATTATTATCTTCAAATCGGGCGTAAATTTTCAGTGCGTGTTGGCATTAGTTTACGCTCGAATAATTACGTAAATTCGATAGTCAATCACAACTGTCTGAATTTTATATAACCTTAGGGCTAGAGGCTGACAGCATTACCATATTATGCTATAATCACCATATATGAAGCAATGTTAAAAACATCAAAAAATGGACAAAAGGTACGTAAAGGCATAGAAAAATATACCGTCCCACAAATAGTTGGAAAAAATCCAAAAATAGTTTTATGGAGACACATTTTCGGAAATTTTAACTCCCTCTAGTGACAACACCACTGATAACATGAACCTGTACAGGACATGCGTCACATCAGCTAAAAAACGAACATATACATAAAAATATGCTTTATCAGTTGTAATAAATGTTACGAATATTAGATATTAATTGTGCTTTGGGAGCACGTTTGACGTCAAGTACTAAACCAAGCACAGGAGACCTACTCTCGTCTTACTGTATTTGACAACTCATTCTAGAGGTAAGCTAAGAAAGCATGTTGCTGATAATTTTGTTATACCATGTTATTTTAAAAACGCGAAAATTTTGGAGCTGACAGTCATCTCGCACAGCCAGGAGACCCCCCTTTTTTAAAAAATCCACGAAGAATTTCTCTTTTTATATAAAATGCGTTATTCTTCCCACCTGTTGCAAATCGATATAACTTTCCATCCTCAAAAAATGATATTAATGACGTAATAAGCAAAAGAAAAATGAAGCCGTCTCCTATCTCTGATTACTAATTTGCTCTATGTCCTTATCAATTTTTCTGGCAAAACGTCGTTGCTCTAGACCAATCTATTTGTTACTCGACTAATTTGAAGCTAGGTTTGCTAGAAAAACTAACTCTCAAAATATGAAGACTCGAGCTTAAATAGGGACCAAGAACTGTTACCCTGCAATTCTTACCGACTACCAATAAAACAGTCTACTTCATTTGAAGTCACTGGTCTTCAGAAAGTGCGTGCCACTTGGTCGTTAAGATAAAATGGTAATTCCAAGATTGTTATTAGCGAACACAATTACTCCAGAAACAGCGATCGTGTAAAATATGTTACAGTATTCTCTCTGAATAGGTAATGCAACATCTACCCTCTGTTTCATGTATCCCGCAGTCCATAAGACTCCATGAACACAACGTGATTTTAATTCTGAACTGAACGGCTAATATATTTTTGATTCAGGTATTCTTAGTATGAAAATCTTGATCGGCCTGAAGCGTTGGAGACAATCCTGAAACAAACAACAAGCTCTCCACAATGTTTCCAGCCGAACTCTCTGTTCAGTGAATAATGCAAAGTCATTCAGCGTTGGTAGTCTGTTACTAGAAAGATCAATTCCTTCACCTATTGATTGAAAGTCCCAGTTTTAAATTTAAGCTATTTCAACTATATTGGTGAGCGGCTTGGGGCTCTGGTTATTACATCAGACTGGAGCTTGAGAGGTCCCAGGTTTAAATTCTTGTATAACGCGGATTTCGTAGGCCCTCAACCCGACCTTCACCTCTGGCACAGCTTGCTGTGTAATGAGAACTACGCCAGACCGCTTCCGTGGTTTCGATTCCACGTTAAACTATATGTCTCCTTTACCCGGTATGATTACTGGGTTAAGTTAGATAAGGAGGCAAGGAACTGGCCACCAGTCTCCAATATCAGGCTGAATATACCTCCTTCGGGAGCGTCAAGCCAACTTTCGGTTTGAATACCAAGCTTCTGTTTTTTTGACTGCGTTAGGAAGAAGAAGCTGTAAGTTTAGTGGTTGAAAATGTATAGACATTTTCCTATACTTATTATTTTACTTCAGGAATAATTATTCATTTTTTATTAATATAGAAATAGATCAGATACATACTTAAGTTAAAATTTAACACGATCTGAATTAACGTGGTTAGTCATTTTTAAGTAATTTTATACAAAAATATGTAACTTTAAAATTGAAAACTTATCTGAACATGGGAAAAAAAAGTTCGCTATAAAAGTCATTCACAGTGTAAATATGTTACTCAACTTGCCGATCCTTCACCGATGCATGTAATTAACGAGCGTGCATCATTGTGACCTTTGGCCGCTGCGAGATATTCGAAGTAAAAAGAGCAATGCAAGCGAACAACGGAGGAAAATTACCCCATGAAATGATTTCTTTTTGACTGGATAGCTATTTAACTGATTTTAACGTTACACAATACTGTCTAAGACACCAAAGCAGTTTGCCTAAATCTCAAAAATTAAATTTCTACGCTGACAATTCTAAGACATTTACCCTTTGTGTCTAATAAAACCACATACAATGTGTCGCACAAAAGCGTATTTTTATGACAACAATCGGCACACACTTTCGAAAGATCGCAACTATTAAGACTAAAATTTTTACTGGTAATGTTTCAAACAATCTTGCACAGACTAGTAGAATTTTTCCTTGGACACAATGAAATCAACATAGAGCAATGATCTTTCCTCACGATTTCGCCTTCCGTGCCCCACGATGCTGGAGTATTATTATGGAATGTGATCGAAACGTGTGATCTTCCAGTTTCATCATATTGTATGTTCTAAACGTAATATAATCCAAAATTATTTCATGAGACATAAATATCGAATAAGGGAAACGATACACACCTTAAGTACCTGCGTGTTGTTTGTCTGTCCGTATAGCGAGCCAGTATCCAGTGCCGCAACATGCCTTGTGTGCAACAGCCGCATTGAGGTGCGGGGGACAGAGCGACTTCTGGCAGTTAGCGTAATGTCTCTGCATAGGCGTCAGGTGGTACTCGAGAGTTATTATCAATACACTGGACGATACCCGTGTGGCATTTACCAGCATTGCAATGATTGCAGCAGTAACAAGGAAACGTTTAATACTTAACAATGCAACGAAGATGACACATATCAAGATTTAAAAAGAAAAAAGATATTTGGCTACTAAAGTATTAAGTACTCTAGTATTACTGCGATTATTTCGGGTACGGGTGATTCAATTTTAACGGTGTATAGCTTCAACTAAGTACAGACAACACAGGAGAAATGTAACACTAAGTTAATACCCCCTATGCCGAAGACCAGACTCGAACTGGTGACTGTTACATTGCAAGGTTAGGGCATGCACTGCCAGGGCTGTCATGGAGAAATATTGTATCAAAAACCAAACTATTTGTCGCTCAGCACCAGACAGTAGAAGGACTTCAGATAACTGATACCCGCTATCAACATTAAACATTATTAACAGGGCATAGTAAAGGGAAAAGAATAGTAACGGGATGGGCGCGAGTAAAGTTCACCAAAACAAACCAACCTCAACGCGAAACACGCCGTGCCTCAGCTGTGACAACAAACGCCAGCGCTACTCTAGCTGACGCTCAAGCTTGCAACACAATTACTATTTAGCACCGAAGTTTAGTCATTTCTAAAGCTGGCCTGAAGAAACATATTCGAATCAGCTTTTATGTTTGAAATAAGAGCATTGTCAATATCGAGTCAACTATCTCAGTTTTGCGAAACATGCCTTGGAAATTATATCTATGAGAGCGTCCTTCTCAATATTATGAAGAAGACAGATATTCACTAACATGCTTCAGTGCCGAGTATCATTACTTAACAAACTTACAAACATTATTTATGTATATAGTGGGCGCTTACAACTGCTTAAATTTAGCATTTTGTTACACTGAGTAAATCTAATGACTGTTTTATTACTAACAAATAAGGTCTTGTACAATTGAGAGCTATATTCTACAAAGCCAGACATCAAGTCATTTGGAGATATGATGTTTCACTGTTTATATATATACAAGGCTGTTTCGTCTTATAACATTAATGGGTTACTTTAAAGAGTACTGTCAAACCAGTCCTGATCTTTCTCTGTCCACGACGCAAGGTTGTTAAATCGAAAAAACTGTTGACAATAACATAATACTTAATGATGTAATACTGGAAGGTAAGAGAGAAAAGAAAAAACGAAATATGTCTGTCAACAAGGTGGCAAAATTGCTTACACGATTGTAATTTAGAGTTACTGACATTAGTGCCGGCGGACTACAGCTGTGCCCGCAAGAGGCTGCGATGCTGCTCACCTGAGTGGTTGCGCGCGCCAGTAGTCGCGTGGGCCCCGCGTGGCGCTCCGGCGCGGACTGGAGATGTCTGCCGTAGCGACGGCGGACACAGCAGCCGGCGGCGCGCCTATTGATCGCGCGCACTGCCACGCCACTGTGCGCTGCGGTGCGGGGCTGTGTCAGGGGCGGCACACGGCCACTACTGGCACGGTAGTACGGCAATCTCACCATCAGGAGGCAACCATAAATATTTAAATTTCTAATTCTTCTTCATAATTTCGCTGCCTGTCAGCTAGTCTCTGTGCCAATTTTCGAGAATAGAAAATCGTTCCTCTATATTTTTTGCTCCCTAAGGTTCTATTCCCCCACATGGCGACACTTTTACAAGAAATTTCTGTACCCTTGCTGGGTTTCCGAAGACCATTGATGAGCCATCACTGATGTGTCCTACATAATACGAATCTCCCTATTACCGAAGACTTACTGAGACTAACGCTTTAATTACTCACTGTCAAACCAAAAACTAATATAATTTCAGGAGTTATCTGTTATGACAGTATCACACCCCACCAGTCATTATTATTTTCCTTAATTAACTGTAAATATTTATAAACAATTGTACAGATGTATGTAATTTGTTTTATTGTATCATAGGGTTGCACAGTCAGTAGTGTGTGTAGTCTTTGGCTAGTATCGTAAAGTAGTGCTAAGATCGTCGGCAGTTGCGCTTGAAAGCAGCTGATAGTCGTGCGCGGATTGTCGTAAAGCAGGCAGATGTGGATGAGGCTCTGTAGTATGGGGATAACAAGAATATTGTGATGTATTTCTGTAATAAAGTTAAACAATGATATTATACATATTGAAATATTGGGTTTGCAGATGCATACACTTACAGAATAAATCAAGTGTTTCTTGGAACAGTGATTCTGATTCCTTTGAAACAATAGTTCCTATCATTTCTGGCTGCTTAAATGTGTTCGAGATGAATTTTCGCATACATAAAGCGCTGTAATTTCTTGTAAACTGGAAATGTTAATATAAAATTTGATTCTCCGTAGGCAGACCTGGTTGTTGAAATCAGCTAATTAACCATTATAATAAAGAAAGCTCAAACTGTGCGCCAGCATACTGATTTTCAATTGCAGAAAACGTTAGTTACTGCAGTCGCAAAGATTCGCGGTGGTTTGAATCTCGGTGCAGATTAATTTAATGGGGTTATGCATATCGTTAATATCTTAAGGCTACTATTCTCATTCACGTTATAAAACATTTACTTATACTGTGAGTTACATGCTCTTTTAATGATTTCAGTTTCTTGAATACTCCCTACTTCTATGGAACTGAATCCAGTTTTCAGGAGAAAAACACCATCTTCTCACAACTTTCGTAAATCCCCTCGTATTTACAAACAATATGAGGGCTAAGAAGGCTTGTTTTCACTGTCCTTACGCGAGCAGCGTGGTAAAACTTGTAGAAGTCGTGAAATTCTTTTACCAGAATTGACACGAAACCGGATTCAGTGTTGAATATCTATTCAACTTATTTGAACCTTAAGTTTGATTTTATTTTGACCTGTTACTGACGGCGTTAAAGGAGCAAGTAGAAATGTAGTTCCTATCCTATTTTCCAAATTATTTTAAAGCTAAACGCACTGGGATCATGCACTGCAAAAAGCTTTTACTATTACAACAACCTAAAAGAAATATAACATCAAAAGAGGGCATACATCACTTCTTATTATAAATTGTTGATCAACCATGGGTTGACAGATAAGCGAACGAATAATATCTCTCAGCTCATTTTCGATTAGTTGATTTCTTTTGAAGTTCTGCACTTACTATCTCGGCAATCTTAAATTATTATTCTTGTTTTCACCTTCACAGCCGGTAAAGGAAATTATACCACAAGAAACAATCAAATGCTTCTCATAACATCTATGAATCATTAGCTAGTCTGGAGATGACATTCACGTACTTTTGATCTCTCTTCTAGTTTCGATGCAAGGCACACTCGTAACAGAAAAATTTCAATTCCATGCTCTGTACTTTCACCGTTCGTTGATAAATAAGTTGAGAGCACACAACAAGTGCATTGAGATATATTTCTTCCAAATCAAGTATAGATATTTAAAAAATCATTATTATTCAATACTTGTGAACCGACCATTGATGAAAATATTCAACACGAATAATGAAAACGAATTTTGTTGATGATGGCTTTAGAGCGCATCGACATTGAGGTCATTAACCGTATGGTTCTAAAAAGTTTTTACAAACTTAGTTTATTAATGTCGAAATTTCAATTACATGCACAGTGTATAAATGGAGTGTCGATATAATTACCACCACCACAACACACCAAATTTACGTTTAACACAATTCCATTTCCAAGAAAGGATTTAAAATAGTTAACAGCAATAAAACGAAACTACCTAAAATAACACGTCAATTTAGAGACTCACTGTGCTTTATCCAGAAGTGTAAATACCAAACGTCTTAAATACGAAGTTACTACCAGCAAAGTCGAAGGCTAACTGTAGAAGTAATAACGAGCTTAACCCATACGCGCAGTTAAGAACTAATGTAGACGCTAAACTAAATGTAAATGCATTCAGATTATTGCTTCAATTAAAAGATCCAGTTTACCACCAGATGTTTTTTTAAATATTTTTTATTATAGCTGTCTATAATTTTCATAATTATAAGGTTTCAAAAAACAAAAAAGTTTAACGCTAGCCGTTTTTCTTGCTTTGAGAGAGACGTGGGTGTCTAGGGTTCGTCAATGCATTTTGTTTGGTTTCACTGCAAGTGTCATGGACAAATAATATAACAAAAGAATGGAGGCGGCGTTAAGAAATTCAAAATTATGGACTTTAATCTTCACCAGTGCAGAAACAAACAGTCAGAACTACCGCTGTTTCATAGCACATTCACTCGTTTGACTAATTACCACTGAATTCCACTATTTTTATGCTACCCTTGGTATCGATTTCAGCGCAACTCAGTTATGCTGACAGAACCATTCGACAAAGCTCTTCGCATCGTTTATTTGAAGTTATGATAGAAAATGCGTTCCGGATGCAGAACTTAGAGTCAAGTTTATTCGCAAGCACAATGAATCGAGAGGACGTAAGGAGTAAGGCGCAATCATTTTTGGACAGATTATCTGTTCGTCGAATCCCGTGTGTTCCAGAGAGGACGTGAATCAACTGCATGTAACTGTCGACTGTAGTCTCCAGGTTTATATGAGGTTAGTGCTATGATAGCTGCTTGGGAGTTCATGCGGAAAACCACTTGTTGTGCAGGCAAAGGTCGCAACTTGCTTTATGGTCACTACTTCACACTCGAGTTGCAACAGCGCGTCATGTTCTGCTGAGTAGTGGCCTACTATGGTTTCAGTGGGGCCTGAGTTGTAACTTACCACCTGTCCTCAGCCTAACCTTGCTCCATCGTCAAACCGTAATCGGATGTAAGTGGCTGGGAACTTTGGGACAGAATGGTTCAAAACAATAAGGAAGCTAAAGCCTTTTTTAAATTTTTTTAAAAAATGCCATTTTCTTTTCCGAAATGCAAATGTCCTTGAACAGCTAATGACAATATCGATGGAGTCCGTCATGTCTAGAAGCAATTCTTTACATTTTTATTACCAATCTGTAAAGTATGAGCATTCATATCTTATAATACCACTGGAGCAATATTCTTGTAACTTTCCAAGTTATATTATTAGAAAGATCAATTCAAACGGTTATTTTATTCAATGTCGCGTGCCCACGAGCTATAATTTACGTATACCCATTATTTGATTGCGCTAGAGAGTTCGCCACTGACAGGAACGACCATGAAGTAGAATAGGGTATTCCACACAAAGTTAGTGTCTCAGAAACTCCAAACGTAGTGTGCGGTTACAGCGATTCGTAAGGAAGATGAAACGTACATATATCGCAAAGTTATAAAGCTTGGCCTTTTCATGCATTAATTTACATAAAATTACATAAATGTGTAGCAGTTTTATTATTTTAGACAGGTAATTTCAATTCAGAGACGGTGTAGACATGTTTTGCGGCTATTAAAAGTAATAAGTCATCGAAGTTCTACATCCACATTTCCATCTTTATTTATAACTGCACTAGATAATTCTCCCGAGATCGTAATGCAGAACCAAATTTACCGGTTACGATTCTTTTGTCGGCTCTTTGTAATCTTTGTATAAGTGAATGCTGGTATGGTCGCAACTCTTTGCCCCATAAACCACACGTTATAAATGTAAAATAACATAAGCGCGATTCGCATTTAGATTATAATACTAGCCAACTGTCGTTAGAATAGGACGTGATTAAATATCCCAGCAGTTAATAGGACTTAAAAACTACCAATAAATTACAATGGGCTTCGTATTTCAGAGTGCGGCGTTATTTTTGTACTTTCTTTATGGTGCTGCTTCAAAGGAATTATTAAATAATATTATAAATAGCGCTGTAATATACACGGGCTATGTCCCCACAAATTGCTTATCTGGACTGACAAATTACTTTCTAGGAACGGATAATCTTTAAAATGCTACAAAGATAAAATAAAAACATTGCATAATAGGTTAGTTGGTATGCAAGGATGCGGAAGCCAAGTGAAGTTTATCTTTAATCAGCGTAATTCCAAAGCAAACAGTAATTATTGCTTCGTTCTATATTTTTAATCGGCAGAAGACGTCAAATAAGCTTAGTACAAGTGTTTTACATAAAAACGAAAAAAAATTGTTAAAACTCTTCCAGGTGTGTTGAACATTAGAAAAGAACAGTCATGTCCACAATGTTCAATAATATATTACAGTTACTATAGCATTAGCTATAAGTATTGATAATGACTGCTACTGTCCTTATAAGATAGTTCACAACCACTTTGCACTTGAGAAGATTTGACGATATGAAATAAGTGCACTGACCTGTAGCCGCTAGTCCGTAATGGTGTAACATCCATCCTCTAAACGTTATTCTGAGTTTCCCAGCGATAGCTAGAGAGGCCGCTTCTATCACCGGAGAAAAATTTGATGTGAACTCGCGTCTGCTTTACGGCCACTATATCGTGCAGAGGTGGGTCGCTGCTGTTGCCGACAGTGGGTTTGGGAGTCGACATGTAAGCGAGAATATTGCATGCCTGAAGCGGAGATCGTTAAACAAAGGGCAGGCGGCTGGAACACTTCACACGTTACTGTTAAACTTCGTAAATCTATTTATGATTAGACGAGAGTGAAACATTCAAACGTGAACCATTTCCACAAAAATGGCGGACAGTGCAGCTCTCTGTTCCAGTTCTACTTTCAGAGAATGTTTGCGGCAATAAGCGCCCGCATGTGTTAGGCCACGCTCAAACACGATTCGCTATAACCTTCTATAAACCTGTGAGGCAGAGTTTCAGTAAAACCATTTCTACTTATTAGATCCCAGACATATTTCCCGATCTGCGAATGAAGCAACCCCTGATTGCAGGAAGTTTGTTGCAGAAGTTCGTTTGACTGTGTGAATTCATGCAAAATATTTCCCACCGAAACATTGAGCTATGACCCTCTTGTAAGGACAGGCTTTCAAATAATTGACTAAAGTCATAATCAGCTTTCTTCATCATTCCGGATTGTCCGGATTCACGAGATGTCGCAATAGATCTCAAATACTCCATCGCAGGCGTTCGTTGAGTCTGTCGGTAAATTATATAGGTGTAATTTTATATCCCGTGCCACATTGAATCAGTCTATAATCATGGGTCTCTGTTGATTTGTTGTTAATAGAGACATTACCATCTCTCACCCTCTCACTGAACTTGAAACATTTCGATAAAATTCTCATAATTGAGCAGAACTGACAGAATGGAAGATCGTAACGATTGCTACCCTGTATCGATGTCAATGTCATCATGCATCTCGATATAAACTTGATCCAAAATCTTCACGGGTTTTTTGTTATCCGTGATTCAGATCGCTATTACATCTTTTGAATGGCTAAGGCAGATACATACGGCTGAAATATGTCATCAGTGAAGGCAAAGGAATTTTTTAAAAAATCTTAACAACTTACGTCATGCCAGGTAATAATAGATTTATTTGTAATCTAAGCTGTATGGATTGGTATCAGTGTGGAACTACTTTCGTTCAAAAGAAATAACGATTTAAGTAACAGGAAACTCATGAAAACAATTTAAAATATTTTTTAAAAAATAATTTACTCAAGCCTTCTGCTGTAACTTCAATTATAATAACAATCTAATCAAAACTGCCGCTAACATTGTTAATCGAAAATTAAAGGTTTTATCTTACATATCTATTGTCAAACATTTTAACGAATACTTTTACTTCGAACGAGTATTAAATAAATATAAACAACTAATAATTATTATGTCGGTTTAAAATGAATACTTACTCTTCTTTCAGCGTTCTGACAGTTAACTTATTCGCGTATGTTTTGCTGAATAGAACTGTTATTAAATAAACTAGAACAACATCTCTGGTCGTAAGTTGGACAACGAAGGGCAACGAAGGCGAAAAGCGTGACGTCACAGCCCGACGTTACTGTGTGACCTCATCACCTAACAGAACATCGTGATCAAATAGGAATAACTTATTTCAGCGTTTTTGGTACATTCTTCATCACTTCACTTGGTAAAATATTCCAATCCCTGATACCCGTACCAACAAAAGGAAGTTTTCCTTTTCCCTTCCATGCACCACTCTTAATTCTTCCAACATTATCTTTTCACGACTCATCACCAATATACACCTTATACACTCCTGTCACTTTCTTCACCTTCCTTCTGTCTCCCAATGAATCCAATTGCAACTCCTTTCTCGTCTCGTATCGGTTATTGATTGTGTTCTACAGTAATTTCCAGAGACAAATCTAGCAGCCATTCTTTGTACCTTCTATAAGTCCTCTATTTGATACCTAAAATATGTGTCTTGTACTACACCAGTTATCCAGAATTTTTTTTGTTAAGTACTTCATATTTGTCTCTAATTGCTCAGTGAGAATCAGTGAAAATCTTTCACTGCTGACAGGTAGATGGCGATATTTACTTCTGTCTATTAGCATATACTGTCTGCACTGACGCTCGTTCCAAGTAATACGGTATGGTCTATGATTTCTATCAGCAATTACAGGATTAATCTGAACTTCCATCTAACTCTTAGATCCGTTGAAATCGTATCAGACAAACAATTTAATTAGGTTGAAAGGGGTAAGAAATGAAAGATGAACGTGTGGTCGAAACTGCTCCCTTTCGAAGCGTGTTACCGAATTACTTTGGTCCATTCGAATGAAAGCGCTCTGCTTGGCCGCCATTACAAAACACTTTGGTATGTTGGGGCTTCTCATCTCTCCCTCACAAAAGCTGTTCATCGCATCAAAGAAATAGTCTACATATTTTAGTTCCTGTGCATCATTTAAAAATACTGCGGGAATCCAGTAAAACGGCTAGTACATTCTATTTACAGAAAGCACTGTAAGTCAAATAAAACATTTGTTTCCTTTTAAAAGTTCATGATTTCCACCAGAAGGTTATAAATATAGTTGGGGCATTCAGCGTTGTTGGAAAAAAGATTGCTTGGGGACTTAATGAACATAAACCGTGTCTTGGTATATTCACGTTCGTTCTGAACCGCAATAGTTGAGAGACAATTGACATTTCAGGAGAAACAAACTTACATAAAGCGTCCTGGATCAAACTGAGATCTGTTTTTTAGGGGAATATTAGAATGGCTCCTAATTTCCACCTTTAAAATCTCCTAGCAAAATGCCAATAATTTCACAGAACACAAGTAACACCATTCACATATAGGTGACAACACTTACACTCCACCTAACGGAGAACGGACTGGTAAACAGAGTTGTTGCGAGTGTTTAGTAAAGTGGACCCTGTGGAACAGAGGAGAATGTCAGGAAGAAGTATATTTAAGACCTAAAACGCACAGACTGTTACGGTATCTTTACACAGACTTCACCACGTTGTCCTAACATTAGGTGCCGTTTGCCTCCGATGGGAATTTGAAGTTTTGATTTTACGCCCGCACTCACTTGGTGACTGCAAGTATTTTATACTAATACGTACTAATGATGGAAGTGACGTGTCATCATCAGTCCGAAAAAATTGTGTAACTACTGTGTGATGATTGTATTTTTCGTATGTGAAATGTGTAGTTTATGAGGCACAGGTTGGGGACTGTTATTTGATGGCTGTGGAAAACCACCTAAAACCGCTATCAAGACGACGGTACTCAACTACTGGGCCCCTGCCCGGTCTCGTTGTATCTCCAACGTGCGGCGTCACAGCGCAATGAGCCGCACTGGTGGGTCTACACAAACTATTGCTTCTTCTTCTTCTACGGTAGACAATCCTGAGATTGGTCTTCCATTCAGCTCTATTCTCTGCCCTCCTCTTCATATCTACATATCTCCTGCAGCCAACATCTACCATTATCTGCTGGATGTATTTTAAACGTGGTCTTCCTCGATATCTCTTTCCTTCTACCATTCCCTCGATTAATTCTTTTAACTAAGCTCTCATGTCTTAAGATATGTCCAATTAACATTGTCCTCCACGTTTTTATACTCTTCCATATAGAGTTATACTCTCCTGCAAAAATTTCCTCTTTAACATCCTTCCGTAGCACCATTGCTCAAATGAAATTAATCTTCTGTACCAACTGTCCAGGTTTCACATCCATACAGGCAATACTCCAGACATAAGCTTTTAATAGTCATGTCTAGCTGATGTTATTTGTTGTAAAAATTCGTATATTTTTTTTGTTGAACGCTATTTTTGCTAGTGGAATCCTGCATTTTATCTCATTCTTGCTTCTTCCATATTTTGTGATTTTGCTTCCTAGGTAGCAGAATTCTTGCACATCCTCCAATGTTTCTCCATTAATTTTAATTTTCAAGTTTTTATCTTTCCCACATACCATGACTTTCGTCTTCGCTTTATTAATTTTCGTATTGTACTCATTCCCCATTGTTTCCTCCATTGTTTCCAAAATTTTCTTAAGATCTTCTTCACTTTCTGTTACAATCACAATGTCATCTGCAAATCGAATAATATTTACTAGTTTTCGCTGTATCTTTATCCCAAACTGCTGCATAACTGTATAAATTGTCCTCGCACCTCAAACCTGAAAGCAAATCAATTTGATACGAAATTTCGAAGCCAGTATCTGATTTCATTTCATTATTACATAATTCACTACAATTCTAAATCTTCAGGTTCTGTAAGGTGAATGTATATAAGTGATATACATTTGTTTATATGTCTGTATTGATTAATATGTTAAGAATAGGAGGGCTCAATATAAGTGTTTATGCAATATTTGTTGAGGTTGGCACTACTGTAAAATGAAAGGGTGACTGGTCTGTAGACTGTGTGCATGGTTGTTATGGTAGAACAGCCAAGGTAAAGATGCAGAGAGGTCGGTTGATTTTGGCTCGTATACTGAGAGCATGGACTGCGCACGTTTGGCTTAGGTGATGCAGCTTTATAGACTGAGTTTATAATACAATATGAAAGAACTTGTAAGTGAAGGCAGACGGTGAAGATGTATTTAAATGGTGAAGCAAGATAAGTTACTAATTCGAATTGTCGTAAAGAATATAAATTGTATCTCTTCAGCCCAGCTCTGTTGTATTGTCAATAATAATTTGCTCTTTCAAGTTCAATAATTAATTATCGTCGTGATGAAATATACTTTTTCATTTAGTGCGACCGAAAGTACAACCCGACCAGAAATATTTTTATTATATTATATTACAGGTTCAATAATCAGGGGAGAGCTGCCATTAGTCGTGTGTAATGTTACTGTTACGCATAATGGACCAAATTATTCAACGAATTAATTCAAATAAATCCTTTGCTACACAGAACAAAAATTAAAAAATAAACATAAAAACTTAGCATACATGTATACTGGTTGAATGGTCCTGGCTGTGATCAGAAACCTTCTCGTTGCAGGAACAACCCTGAGTATAGAAGTGTCCCACAAAACAATTCTTGTAAAAATATGTCAAGTTTCTTAGTTTTTTTATCGGCAAAGAGTTATGAGCCAATTCTAAACTTTCTGAAACAGAATGGTTTCTCTCGGTATTACGGATCGTTTATTTGAAATAAATACAAAAATTCTGGTGAATTGGTCATTATGCTTGTTAAAACTTTAACTGAAATGGATGGCATAATATGTATGATTTACTTTAATTCTTATCAAACCCGAAAGACGTGCGAGGAAAATCTTGTCTATCTGAAAGTTTGATAAAGCAAAACATTGAAAGTACTTACACAGTTAGAAGTTTTACTTCCTAGTTTACGAAAATAAGCAGGTTGAAATGAAAACTAAAAGACACTTAATTTCTAAAATTAAGCTGTTATTTTTTTTAAATGGCTTCGCGATCTCTAAAATCTAGAATTTTTACGCGGATGGCCTTGGTTGAAACAGTATACTAAACAGCTTATAATTTCAATTCTATAATATGTTGATTTTTGTTGTTTTGGAAATTTAAGTACTAACTAACGTCCGCTACCTGAAATGAATGAATTTCAGGACCCGTAACTTCGCCGAAGGTACAACTGTTTGGGGAACAAATATAATTTCCCACCGCTGGGCGCTTATTTAATTTCTGACGTGGGCTGCCGAACACGGCAGTCCGAAAATACTGCTGTCGCTTCAATTTACTTCACCCCTGGGAACTCCTCGCGCACGTTAAGGTCGCACACTGCAGTGTAACTGCTGGCCTACATGACAGGCGTAAAAGTTTAGATTCTCCTCTGATGGACGACTGGGAAACATTATTCACTTCCTGGGATCAAGGCCGCAAGTTCAGTGTCAAACTCTCCCCTGACAGCATCTACTCTTGTATGTTTCCCTCTCATAATCGACTTTCATATTAATTGGAATTAAATAATGGAAATTTTTCTTTTACTTTCTTTATTGCTTCTTCTACATACAAGTTGAGTATTAACGTGTATAGACTACAACCTTCTCTCACGCCTTTTAATTGTGATGCATATATCTCGTGGTTCTCAACTCTTATTGAGTTTATAAAGTATTCTTCTATCTCGATATTTAAGACCTGCCTTTTCAAAATTTTGAACATTTTGTCCCACCTAACATTATCAAAAGCTTTTTCTAAATCAACAAATGCCATAAAAGTATCTTTGTTTTTCTTGATCCTCCCTTCGAGTATTAATCTTAAAGACAGAATTGCTTCCCTTGCACCGCGATATTTCCTAAACTCAATCTGATCTTCACCTACTATCTCTTCTACTACCCTTTCCATTCTTCTATATATTTTTCTGGTAAGTAATTTTGAAGCATGTGATGTTAGACTAAAGGTGCTATAATTCTCACATTTGTCGGCTTGTATTTTCTTCGGGCGTGTGAAGATGATATTTTTATTAAAATCGGTTGGGATTTCTCATGTATCATAACTTTGATATCAGCTTGAATAATCTTTCGAATCCTTCAGAAGTTCTGCAGGAATCTCATCAATTCCAACTGCCTTATTTGATTTCAAGTCATTCAGAGCTTTATTAAATTCTATCATCAAAACAGGATCTCCCAAGTCTCAGTGTTGACATCGCCTTCCTTTCCCATTACACTATTGTTCAAGTCGTCCCATGAAACAGTTTCCTAATGTATTCCTTCCAGCGCACACAGGGGTATTTGATGCAAAAAGCCGATCAAAAGTCAAATTTTTTTTTAGTAAATTCCAAGAACCTGTATATACCTGTCTCGAGGCAAATGTCTATAGAATAACAATCAGCTATATTTTTTAGATAAGCTTCATTCCCCACCCTGTGAACAGTCATCTTCTAAGCACATTCAAAGACGCACGTACTGTTACCAAGCAAATACAAGAAAATTATAAGTTGTACCAATTTAATTTGTGAGTGATGTTAAGTGAGTAGTGGTGATTTTCATCATGGATATTGTTCAACCAGGTGCCTAGAACTGAAATAATAGTAACATACATCAAAAAGTATCGCACAACTTTATTCCTGTTCATTTTTGTAAGCTGACTCATTTTGTACTGATTTTTTTATTACGAAAAGTATTAAAGAGTGATTTTGTTATATTTCCGGACCTTTCCCGAGTCTGATTTCTTGTATGGTATTAGTTTAGTTTACTATCTTGGTGTTTCATTGGAAATTAGGTGCCAAAAAGTGCCAAACGTCTATTTATTCGAAAAAAATATAGATTATTTACAATGAAACAAACCTACTTTTCTTCCGTCATATTAATTCATCTAAGATTTTCTTTGTTATGGGCTCTTCTGGTATCATGCTCATGACCCGAAAAGTTATTTATGATATGATTAAATACGAGAAAGGAAATGATTTCGTATAAAAGTTGTAATTAGTCGAGGAAAATATTTTAAATCAACCAATATTCACGGTCGGACAAACGCAACAGTTCGAACAAAAGTTTTCAAGGCTTAAATTGTAAATTAAAAGAAAATGGCAGGCTGCTAAGAGAACTGAGAGTGTGTTTTTAAAGAAATACCATGATTGGTTCAAAAGATCTGTCGAAATCCCCATAAAATCCAATCCGACCACTGTGGGTTGGCCTAGAAAATCTTTCCATGATTTGACCGATTTTAGCAAATGATGTCCGCAGAGATAATAGGTATTAACAAAACATTGATTGACAGGTTTTATACTATTATGTGAATGATATATAGTGGGCACAAGATATATATATATATATATATATAAAACTACTCCCCACTGCCACGAAAAATTTAAGATGTACTGTACACTGAACTGTACTCGTGACATCCAATGTTACCTATACTAGAAGTATTGATTGAGGGCCCACTTATAATGGAGTATGCACTTTTGCCTGTAGGAAATCTGTCAGAAGCAGCAGCAGAAGCTAGAAACAAATATTTTCGACGATTTAGGGAGACACTCCAGAAAACGTAGTTGGGTTTAGTGCAACACAGATGTCATTAATAGGCTCTCATTAACTTAGGATCCGTATTTGAGCTTCATCTGGCACAAAACCCCCAAAACATCTAAATCATTCAATCCAGAGACTACTAAAATATTACTTTAATGGGACCCGAGTACTCAAGAAGAGAAAGAGCCATAGGGTGAAGGTTTCGACGACGAAGGATGGAATGGTTCGTCAGAATGATATTTTAGTGTACAGTACATGTATGATTATTGTTTAGGTATTTTGTAAATATTCGCTTAATATGTTATAAAGTGTATGAACACAGTACGTGTTTTTTATGATTACTCCTACTTCACAGTTATAAGTTCTAATACACAAAAGAAGCGAAACAAAAATCCAAATTATGTAGAAATAATTTTGATCGACTTTTTGTGTCAAATACCCCTGTGTGCAGCGGTTAGCTCTATCGTCTGAGCTTAAAAGAGGTTTCCCATAGGCAGCTTTAATGTTCTCACCTCTTTTCTTCATTTCACAAAATTCTGTTTGATCTTACCATATGCAACATCTACTTTACCTACGACCATTTCCTTTTCTACTTCTTCACACTTTTCTTGTAGCCATTTTTCTTTTGCTTTTTTGCATTTCCTATATCTTTTATTTCTAAATTGCCAGTATTGCTCTCTTCCTGCTTCATCCTGAGCCTTTTTGTACCTTCTCCTCTGTCCATCAGTTCCAAAATTTCTTCTGTGATCCAAGGTTTTCGGGCAGCTTGTTCCCTAAAGCCTAATGTTTCTTTACCAGCTTTCATTATTTCGGTCTTTAATACATTCCATTCGTTCTCGGTTGAGCTCCTTTTAGAGTTACTTCTTAGACCTAAGTCTACCATTTCTGCAAATTTTTCTCTCGTGCTAGATTGTTTCAGTTTATTCACTTCCACACTGTTCTGCTTATACTGCTTCCTTATTCGCTTGATTTTCAGCCTGCAGTGCATTACTATCAAATTTTGATCAGAGTCTATGTCTGCTCCTGGGTATGTTTTACAGTCTAGAACTTGATTCCTGAATTTCTGTTTGGCCATGATATAATCTAGCTGATATCTGCCTGTATCCCCAGGACGTTTCCAGGTGTATATCCTTCTTGCATGGTTCTTAAACAGTGTGTTTGTCACAACTAGCTTACATCTTTCACAAAATTCTAACAACATGCTTCCTCGCTCATTGCTTTTTCCTAGCCCAAAACTTCCTACAGTATTCCCCTCTTTTCCTTCTCCTACTATCATAAATGATATTAAGGGAAAATAAAACGGCTTTTAGGCAATATAAATAACAAGTAATAGGGCAAATGACTGATCACTCACCAAAGTTGAAAACTGCGACTAGTGAAACAAATAAAAACATACAATATATTTATATTTATGTTCACTCGTTGCACTTTGGTGAGTGATGAATCACTTTCCCTATTCTTTGTTATATATCACACATTCATAAAGAAAGGTTTAAACATACTGGAATAACAACCAAATGTACAACAATACTTTTGAGTAGGCGAAATTCATATTCGGCAAAAATACACTCATTAAAATTGTGACAGAAGAATGATTTAAAACATTCTATGATAAACTAATCCTCAAATTAAGCATTTCTGTATCTCATATATATATATTTAAAAAAATAGCGAACACTTCGTGGTACGTTGTGAAAGTTTTGAAGCTTTTAAAAATAAAGATTGGGGTCGCTGGAGTTAAGTGGTAGAGAATCGCCCGAGACCGTTCTACTTGCAGAAGAGTACTGAAGTTCAAGACTCTAATAGACCACCCCATTTCACGATGATAACGGTGATGTCAAAAGGGATGCGATACCTGACAACGGTACAGAGGAGTAATAATGTTTCGTCCACCCACGCTTACCGCATAGAAAATTACTGCGTTTTTCTTATTTGTCGTCTGTTACGTAATGCATCATTTAATAAACGTGTCTAAACTACTAGTTAAACAAGTGTATCTACACACATTCTCCGCAGCTACTCTGAAGCACTCAGAAGGGGAGCAGGAAATGAAATTAAAAATCACGGGATGAGAGTGTATGTGGTTATTTCAGTGATTACAAAATCGAGCGAAAGAACTTGACAACATAAGCCCACTTATCAGTCAGACATTAACCCCTTCTGCTTTGGATGCATGCACTTATTCGATAGGTGAAGTTTTTATAAAGGTCACTTTCAAACGCTGTCAGGTGCTGATAACTCTGTTTCGCACGAGTACGCGGCATCTACGTGTCCTGCACTGTAGTCACTCAACTTCTGACGCTGTTTACACCCCGTGTATACTGCACCAGGCGTGACAACAAAACTAAACAAGATTTTAAAACCACATAGTTGCTATTTTGTATGTTCGTCTACGTCAGTCGACTGTAATTTTGATTGCATACGTGAGCTTCGAAAGGCAACTCGGAATCAAGCGACTATGTGACGGCACCTGGCTGATTATTCAGTTTAAACACAGTTTGTGTGAGGAAATATGGCAGACACAAGTGTGTATAAATAGAACATTTAAAAGTTGGAGGAGCACTCTCGTCTCCGTAAAA
Source organism: Vandiemenella viatica (assembly GCA_031002005.1). NCBI lineage: Eukaryota > Metazoa > Arthropoda > Insecta > Orthoptera > Morabidae > Vandiemenella > Vandiemenella viatica. The sequence goes on from JARYHS010012519.1 coordinate 192,664,030, forward strand.
CATCTGCAAATATCATATTTTTGAGGAATACTTAACATACAGAAAACATGGCGCCGCTGTATTGAAAAAAGCGAAAACTGTATTGAAGCCTAACAGTGTGAAAAATTTGTGTTTCTTTTTTAGCAAATAATATTTTATATTATTATTATTTTTTGGCATTTGTGTACCAGGCTATACAACCAGTTCTAGTATAAGTGATTAATTCCACGTTTTTACATGTTTAATTTCCGCAGCAGAAGTACTGATAACACAAGATGGACACAATATTTAATTAAAACCACCCGAGCCCTGGACCAGACTCCAACCAGCGACCTCTGCACCGCGAAGCGGATGTAGGCTAAACCTTGTTTTTAATTCACAAGTTTAACCCTTCACGACAGAGCGTGGTGGTGTAACGGTTAGCGTTCTGGCCTCACATTCGGGAGGACGGCAGTTCGAATCCCCGTCCGGGCATCCAGATTTGGGTTTTCCATGGTTTCCCAAATCACTCCAGGCAAATGCCGGGATGCTTCCTTCAAAAGGCCATGGCCGAATTCCTTCCCATTCCTTGCCCCCCATCCTTTCCCGTCTCTAAAGACCTCGCTGTTAGAGAGACGTTAAGGAGATTAAAAAAAAATTAATCCCTTCGTGTGAATTAACATTTCATAATCACGCATTTAAACTTTATAATAACTCTAAGTCAAAACAGCATTGGAAAGTAATTAAAAACGATCTCCTTTAAACAGATGTTCACTGTAGCAGATGCAGTTACACGCAGGAGATAAACATGGGGAAGTTCTTACTGTTCTTACTAAAATAGCAGTAAAAGGTAAGTTATAGGAACGGATGTTGTCTGCTTAATCTTTTATCTGATGAGGTAAATGAAATATTTAGTTATCGACACCGGAAGTTGATAACGGGGAAGGCACTCTGCTGTCGACAAGTTGTAGTTAATATAGTAACAGTGATATTGCATCACGGGAAAAAGGCGTTAAGGTCACGAGCAAACAACACGGCATCCGGTGCTCAAACAAAGCAGTATCTCACCAGAGATAAGCCTCCATCACTCATTCATCGCTTTATCTGGTGAACCAGCAGCTGTGAAATATGTCACCGGAATTCTAATGAAGTATAATCACTCTGTGGAATGCACTTTGTAATATTTTTCCTTAATGAAAACACTAACAACATCACTGTAAATATTTGAATATCTAAAAACATTTTTTTTCTTTATAGAAAGACTATACCGTCACAAAAGTTCTTAGCTTACACGGTAGCTATGTATGTAATAATTAAAAATACCATACTTTATTAAATATCTCTGGAAACTTGTTTTTCTCTATAGGGAATCACGTCTTCAAATTTTCATGAAATTCCATGTTTCGTTGTTTTTTTTTTTTTTTTTTTTTTTAATACACAGTAGCTAACTGGTGCATAATGAGCTATTTGTTCCTTTTTATATATAGCAGGAAAATTATTTCAATTTAATTTAGCTGTGGTGGTGGACGACACTGTAGCAATTTCCTTAATCGTCTAATTTTGTATTTCATGTTTGTTTGTTGTTGTTGTTGTTGTTTTTATCATAAATTCTTTGAGTGCGATTTCTCTACCCATATATTTTGTCCGTTTACAAATTTTAAGTTGTGTCAGTCTTTTAAGTAAACTGTTCAGCATTTTAATTTATCCAGTCCATAACTGGATAAATTACGCCTCAAATTAAATGAAGTTTGTGAACATTATCATCTCTTACATTCCACGTACTAATCCAATTTTTTTTATCTATATCAGGCTAGCCAACATCACCAATAAACATTTTTTATAGGATAACACGGTCTTCTTTTGCTCAGTGACAGGTATAAATATCTGAGGAATTCAGACCTTGGAATCGTAAAAAATAATCTAAAACTTTTCATTGTAACTTTTTTAATTTATCTGTATTTTAACTATCTGAGAGTCCGTATTTTCAGTTCTGACATCTTGGTTTGAGTGATGAAACAGAACACAGCCATTTGTAAATTGAACAGCACACAAAGTATCGAATTGTTCACGCAAGACTTTAACACACTCCGATTCCATGTCTGCCTGTGTAGGCCCTGTGGTTAGGGTCACAATGGAAGCATTGCGCTTCTCACGGCCTACAAGCTGGCAGCAGTCCAGAGTGGCGCTATTCAGGGACGCGCGAGTCTCACTATAGCGGGATCCAAGACTCGTAATAGTTTGACCCGTCATGCTTATCACTGGAATACTGAGATTGAGTATTCAGAACCCAGCTGTTCCGAGTAGCTGTTTCCTAGTATTTTCAGGCATTCTGAGGCTACTGTCTGCTATTTTCAACACTCACTTCACCTGCAGAACATGGAGCATCGTCTTTCCAAAGTAATTTCTGAAATATAATCTGAATTAACTTATATTTTTCTTCTCTGTGTTTATATGTTATCGACTGTTTTGATGTAATTCTCAACGTCTTTCTAAATTCATCTCTCTATTGTGCTATTCATCATCATTTTAATCCCATATTTTTCAGAATAATATATTCGTAATATATCTTTTGCATCATCAAATATCATCATCAATACTAATAAAAGACTAATCTCCTTCACGGTATCATTGTGTCACTGCAACATCGTGACCGTAGCGCTGACGTCACGATGTCGCCTTTCAACGACAAGCTACAACGGCCAAAGATGTTACGTGATATATTTAATGTATTCACAAAACACTAAAAGAAAAGTATGTATTGCGTTTAAATTAATATAATAATTATTACTTGCTTTTTATTTATTCGTGTTCGTTCAATGTTAAATTCCCACAGATAAGTAACATAAAAGCTTCAATTTTCGAGCAGCACTGCTAGCGAAAGTTTTGATTAAATTGAAATTTAGCCTTGGTCAGAATGATAACTGGTATTTGAGATTACAGTAGAGAGTATGAGTGATTTAAGGTTTTATTTAAAAAAATTGTTTTCATTAGCGCAAAGTTACTGAAAACATTACTTGATGCGGATGAAAGTGGTTCCACATCTATTTCATTCTACGCGTCCTGGACCAGGAGTAACATTATATTCCGCGGCATAACGTAAGTTGTTAAGATTTAGTTTGTTTTGATTTCACTGAAGTAACATTACTGACGTTATTATTCCAGAGACATGTGAGTACTCGTTGTTCTAACTTTATCGCGATGTAAACTACAAAATCAGAGTTCTGAGCGTTACTGAATAACATTTAAGCAAATGGAAAGAATTGACAGAACAATCGTTTCAACCCGTCGTAGTTCTTCAGTCGTCTCATCTAGAATGGATTCTTTTCTTATTTTATCGCTTCAATTAATTTTTAACATCATTCTGTAGCACAATATGTAAAAATTCTTCTATTTTCTAAATTCATTTTTATCTCTTTGTAATTAATCTTTATTTTTCTTAATTCTACTATAATCTACTTTCGACACCTAAATTATTTCTTCACAGTTAAATAAGATTTTATGTTACTTCCATCGATTGCATCCATCTAATTTATGTTTAGGCTTTTGTAATTCTTATCATTTCCACTAAACATAATAAACTTGCTTTTGCTTTGTTTATATTTAATCCAAATCGTCTCCCAACTTTGTCTATAATATAATAAGTAAGATATGTAACATAAAGTTAACTTCTACTATGATTTCGATGCTACCGAAAGAGTTTCAGCGATGAAACTTTGTATATTTCATTCAAAGATACAGCGATCTGATACATATTCAACATTACATTTAACTTGAAACAGAAACTTGAGGATTAGCCCAAGTCTGAATAAGATAAGTAAACTCAGCATGGTGGTCTATATGCTGTCCTTCAGGATATGATCTGTCGAAAATCAACTATTAAGGGGAGAAATTTTCCGACTACTGGTTTGAGGAGGCAGACGCTAAGAGGAGTGTCTTTAGCACGCAGCTGCTATAAACATATGAGTTAACACGCCACTCAGCGGCATCGAGGTACACACCTCTGTCAGGTGACCGAAGAAAATGCATAACAGCATCATTACCATAGTTTGCTATTACGCATGGTTGACATGCATAAAACTGAGTAAAGCGATAACAGTATTTTAGACTTTCAATGTAGGCAGCGTTACATAGGCTTCTTTGCTTCGGGTACCACCAAATAATCTATTTATTATTCATAGAAAATAAATTTATAATAATAAATGAATTTCTGAATATCATATTCACAGTCACCACGTGTGTATTTGATAGAAACAATTTTCACACTTCAAAGTGAAATGTCTTGTGTTACAAGTATACATATTTATTTGATTAATTTCCAAGGATCAATTACTTAGTTCTACATCCAGATCATTATTTCTGGAGAAACATCCACTACAATAAACCTCTTCAAAAGCTTCTGAACTTTAGCCGAGAAAATTTAATGAATTACGGGAAGCATGTTCTTCCTAGTGCGCTCCAATAGGCTGCACACTTTCCTCCCAGTGATCTGCTGAAAGCATTTCAGGGAAGCCCGTTTCAAGATGGGCTGCAGGCCGGTCATAACGCTTCGCATAACGTTCACTCATCGCTCACTTAAGACTCTTGCCAATGACAGTAGGAATAACGTGTAGGGAACCTCAGGTGTTTGAACAATATTGTTATTGCGGAGGAAGAGAATGCGTGGTGATATGACTGAGGTGCCAGATTTGCTTGGCATAACATCGCGAAAACAGCGAATGTGTGAACCCTGCTGGGAAGGTCAAAATAAACAGACAACATTACGTTGATGTTTATCTCTTGCTTCACTTTTTCTCTTGATATCAATCAAGCTTTCTACATTCTTAATGTCCGCTGGTCTTCCACCTCTGCTTTTAAACAATCTTTCCGCGCTTGTACCATAGTGTATTTTCCTGTCAATGATAATTGGGTAGTTGACTAAATTTGAAAAATAGGTTAATACTTCACCTTATTATCTATTTTACTCAAAAAACATCTTATTTTGTAAAGAATCGGACATTTACATTATGTATTTTGCATTTGTAAAAGCGAATTTAAATTTAGCTCAAAAACGCTCTAGACTGTCATGGCGTCTTGGATGACGTCATAGCGTCTGATATGAATGTAAACAGTCGTGTACGTATATGGCAGGTATAGATTTTCTTTAGTTAAACATGAGTTCCTCGTTTTATAAGTACTGTGTAGTGCCGAAGTGTAGAAGCACAACAATAAAAACACCAGATAAGTTATTTATATATGTTCCAAACAATGAAAAAATACGGAGAAAGTGGTTAAAACTTGCAAGGAGGGAGGATGCTCACAGTTTACCTGCAGACAGAAGTATCTATTTTTGTGAAGACCATTTTGATGTAAGTGTTTGTGCATAATATATTTCTAAATCCAAAGCAAAAATGATGAATTTTGCAGAACCACTACTTTTCAAGTAATTATAATGGAATAAGGTATGAGTTGAGTTTGTTTTGGTTTTATGTGATAAAATCTTTCTTTAGTGCTATTTTTCATAGAATAAACATCATTAAGTGGCGCCACAATCTGGTGATAGATTCTTAAGCAGCTTGACGAAACAATTCGAAAATAAAGAATAATTGTTTTTAATTTCTCTCTTGGTTCTCGAGATATCGTAACTGAAACGTAGGTCTCATTTTGAAGAAATAATTGTAACAGAGACATATGGAGTTATTCCCTTCAACATATACTCGGGGGATCGAAATCCGTTCTGAACACGTCTGATGGTCTCCAAGTTATAGCAGTCTGGAAACTGGCAGTGCCATACCTTTAAAATTTACCACACCTGTTTTTGAGGATATATTTTTCTAGAAAAGGTTTATATATATAAAAAAGAAACATATCTTAGGCGTGATGCAGCCGAAAAGTTAAGACACGGCACAGAAATAATAGTACCGAACAAAGAACTATAACTCATTTTTAACGTGCTATATCTCGAAAACGAAGTAAGATATCAAAAAAACATTATTCTTTATTTACGATTTGTTTCGTCGAATTCTACAAGAATTCGTTATCACATTGTGACGTCACGGTAATTATAGAACTCCCTAACAGTTGCTTATACTTCGCAAAAGTAACATCAAAACCATATCAATTAACTTATAAACGTACGTCTAAGCAATAGATTATTGTTTACGAAACTGATTTCAGCTTATAATATATATTTGACACTTCTATATATTTACGTGGAAGTTTTTACATTGCGGAATTCCGACGAGCAGAAGTCTATGTTTGAGGCGAAAAATCTTCCAACGGCTACGGCGTCAATTTTGGGCAAATTACAACTGGTTGCTTTGCTAAAACCTTGTTCCATAATGAATTAGACTTCTCTTTCGCCAAATAATTAACAATAACTAAATTAGCAACACAGAAGTTGCTACAAACGAAAAATTTACTACGCAAGGTGTTCTATTACATGTAAATGTCAACCACTTCTGTGGCGCAAGGGACGCTATGACGTAATGCTTTCTCATTGGCGTTCGCGGTCACGTGTCACTATGGCTGATTTTGTCGATTTTATTTTCTATAAATAATTATAATCATTATCTTTTATATTAAATAAGGTTGTTTTTTGTTATCTCCTTAGCATGATTAATCATTAAAAACTACTATACGCCCGATTTATTCTTAGTGGAAACAAGCCAATTCTCTTCAGTGTATGAGTGTCGATACAGACCGCAACTAAAGTTACAGTGGTGTGTAAACATATGGTATGCTCTAACGTAGTAATTGTCAACCTGTGGCATGCGAAGATGGGGGTAGGTTGTCCGTGGAAATAGCGTTATTATTAATTTGGTTAGTAAATATTAAGAGTCTGTTCAATATATGATTCACTTTAAATAGTTTACTTGCGATTTCATAACCGTGTTGCTGTAGGAATTCAAAACATGTTTTTAGATTTAACATGTTATAACGATACCGTACAATCGATATATCCCAAATGTTAATAATTTCATATAGTTAAAAATTAGGTCCATATAAGTTTAGTGGTTCGTAGAATTATTTTAGACATTCTATTGATACTCGGTTTGAAAAGAGTTAAGAAACTCTGCTCTACAACTTTTCTCAGATCTTTAAACTATCATTTATTTATTTTCTGTCACTTCAGTTATTAATTTTTAGAATTGCGATTACATCTTTGCGATAATTTATTCCTCCAACGACGTTGAATAAATGAGGCTTCTTAGGAACCGGTGACTCCAATATGTTTTCACTATTATTATGACATTATATTGGCTTAGTGATAAGTCGTCGGATAGAATAATAGATCAATATCGAGTTCACAAACATATTTATGCCTGACACCATTATTGCGGCGTATTTGATCCTGTCCATAGAAGTATTATTCCTAATTATTATTACATGATCCGAAGATTAGTCACTTTGAAATTAGGCCAAATGCTTTCACGAAATAAATGAACATTTGCTTCTACAGATTCCGGTATATCATTTCGGAAAAACCTCCATGCCACCATTAAAAATTTCAGTACAATTTGCTCCCGGTTTTATCAGCTTTCCACACTCACTACTGTATTCTTTTTTGAAGAACTACTGGTTCGTTGCAATCATAACTAGCACTTTTAAATGTTGGTATTCTCTGGATTCGTGCTGAAAACTTCTCTACCAATTTATGGCTTTGTCAAATAATATATAAAATATTTACCTAGTGTAATACTCCAGGCATCGCGTCGCCACCGGAGCCGGCTGTATCTTCATCTTTGTATTGCGGAAGGTTTAACAAAACTTGATGCAATGCTGCAGCTCAAGTCGTTTTATAACATCGCGACGAACTGAAATCCCAAGTGAATTTATAGCTGACCTCTGCGTGAGGTAAAACATTCATGAATGCGTCCTCTCCTTGCCAAAGGTTGAGGGCAGTTACGCGATCCGTATAAGCCGGAGACCACCCAGCCACCAGGTGTCTCAAAAGTTTTTTAACATTTCTTGCTGCATCCACTGGCGGTAAACCACTTAACATTACAGTTTATTTAAGTAATCTGTATCGCAAAATTTAAATCTAGGTAGAAAGGTACATTTCCGTAACAACTGTTAGTAATGTCATGTAAATTGAATGAATGCGTCATTGAATGAATGCAGACGTTGAGATGTCACAGAATGGCGCGCTCGGCAAATCGCGTGACGTCTGCTCATAAATCTGTAAGTGGACAACAATAGGAAAGCTCTCAAGGCATGCCGCTGTCATCGTTACAATCGCGTCGTTTCATAACTTTTTCCACAATGTTTTCTCTATTTAAAATATTTTTTAAAAATAAGTCTTGTGATTGGTAGTCACAGCATTTCGATTTCTACGCACATGCTTGTGCATGTTTGAGGTGTGTGTGTGTGTGTGTGTGTGCATCCGTGTTTATCAGTAAATAGAGTTAGTAGTTATTTAAGAATAGTTTAAAAACCATATTAGAAAATTAACGTGCCCAAATGAATCTTAAACGAAAAACATTACATATGAACACTAATGTAAACGGCGAACATTTTGAAAGCAAAGTCTACGAAGATCTTACGAAGCATCGAAAACTGTGCTGGTTTAGTTAATTACGTTGGCTTACAAATCATATCATCTTATCGCGTTTTGTTAATGGAGTACAAATAAATATGTCTTTCTATCGCTCCAACTGATTTAATAAATCACAAAAAAAAAGTTTCGGTCAGCACCCCTACAGAACCCGTTTTCGGTTGCTTCATCCCTTTCGTGCGGTAATTAAATGATTAAAGACTCTTTGAGGTACTGTATTTCACTGGTTTATATTGGAGGAACGATATATATCATATCACCTGAAAAAGACTTTGCTCCACTTAGAATGGGATTGGAAGAAGAAATACATTTAACTAAAGAATCTATTCAAATGACAAACCATTCACCTACAACACGAACAGACGTTTGTGTAACTGGGCATATCAAGTTGCTGCGTCCTCAAACATTTTGCGGCTTACTTAGGTTATGTATCAGGTCAGTGCTTTAATACGACGGTGACTCGCTTCTCTTGGGAGCAGCTGAAAAAATTGCGCTTCTGGCGGCGCCGACAGGAGATAATCAGATCGTATCTACATTAGGAAGTATTTACCAACAGCGTCGTCCTCCTAAAAACAAGCCTGCGATTACATTTCAGCTGAATGACAACCGAACAGCTTTTAAATCTAAATCCGGATTCCCACTCCAGAATAATAATACGAATGAAGAGGTGACAAATAGTGCTGTACTTTCTTTGTAAATTATCAGTTAACAAAGTTTGAAACAGTCTACAATCCGCCTGCACAATTAGTGTTGTAAGTCAAACGATTCGAAACAGATTCTTATGGTTACGATATTAAACTGCTTTAAGCGACTATATTAACATACAACGTGGGCACATTGCATCACAATCCTGTCTAAGAACAAACATTCGTAGTAGTCGGAACACTGAGGGTACGTAACAGTTTCGTTCAAATTTTAATTACGATTTAAATTTAGTCGCAGCAATAAGCGGGCGGTGACATTACATGAGCAGATATACCTGCAAGTGGAACAGTAAACTTAAACATGTAACAACGCATTCATATTTTTATCGCCTTCGGCCAACTGTGGGCCACGGGAAATAACTCCTTTTTCTTTATATGTCCTCAATATTTCTTCAGCTTTTCGCTGTTTCTTTTGATTATTTTGTTTGTCCAAGCTGTTTTTCTTTGTTTCTGTATTGTTTCCGGAATTCCTGGTAAATCAAGTAAATTTTAACAATGCATTTCTTTGGTATTTTTATTAAAATAGTCAAATAATATCTTTTTGGCATTCTGGTTTCATTCGGACCAGGTTTCCATAAAAAAAAAAAACAGTTCCTCTTTTCCCGATAATATTCAGTTTTCATATGTAATTCTTTTTGTTCGCCTTCTTTAATTCATTTTATTTTATCCTTGGTCCCGTAATTTTTCTCTCCTTCCATTCTGATTCTTTAAATACTTTAATCTTTTGAACACTACACTTTCTATTCCAGAGACATACATTTTTGTTTTGTAACTGCTGTGGTGTCGAGTTTGTTTTTATTGATTTTTTGCTAAAAATCTCTTTTCTTAGCTGATAGGCTATTTTAATTTTTCGTTGCATCTTAGTCCAGATCATTAGCCTGTATTATATCTCCAAGATATCTAAATGCATCTATTGATTTTTCAAAATTTTGTATGGACTTTTGAAACATTTTTTATATTTGCCATACACACAGTTTAGTTTTCAAAACAGTCGCATTATTATTAAATTTCTCCCAAAACGTAATGTAAAACCACCTGAAACACAATATGTTGAAAAATAGAGGTCAATGGAGAAGTATTCAAGTATTACCGCAGAACACAAGCAGTAACCGAGCTGGAATGGAATTCATTGAAAGAAGGGAGGAGGGTGAAGAGAGTCATAGGAGTGTATAAGGAATATATTAGTGATGAGGCGCGGTAAGATATTTATGTAAGAATTGAAACTAATGCATGAAAGGGAAAAGATGACCACGACCACAAGCTTGAACTCGATTTGAGGCACAAGGGTGTGGGAAGGTTTTGTTTCGTAGATAAGGGTGTCAGAGATTGGAATAAGTTACCAACAGAATTGATGTATAACCTACCAAAAAACGATAAAATAATTTAAAGTTGAAATTTTAAGAGGGCGAAAGTAGGCAGGTGCACGAAAGGGGGGAATAGGTGTGTAGGGAATTTTCCACCGTAGCATCCGCTGCATCGCAGTTAAATTAAATATTGGTCGAGAACGAACTACACTAACTTCGGGAAACATTTTTCTGTCAGTGAATACTCAAGCTACCTACCAGATGTCACTAGTGTATGGAGAGGAGGTGTTTGGTGTTAGATTGTGTGTCGGTGTTTCTCAGTGCTCGTCAGCCGGCAGGCGCGCTGGTTCATTAACTGACCCCGCCCTGCTAACACTAATTGCCGCCTCCCGGCCACCTGGGCAGCCTACATGAACTCACAACACTACACGGGCAGAAGATTCAAATATCGCCACCATGATTGCGGTTTTCAAATATGTATCCTTTTCTCCTTAGTATGTTTCACAAACAGAATAACTCAAACTACAAAAACGCTAAGGTTAGTCGACTCCTAGACAAAACCTATCACTCTGTTTACTCCTCTAACTCAGATTATTCACGTTACTTCTTCCTACATTTTTCTGATCCTACGAGAGTAAATTGCAAAATGATACCGGGCGTGGTAGGTGAACGGTTAACGTTTTGGCCTCACATTCGGGAGGACGCGGGTTTGAATCCCCGTCCGGGCATTCAGATTTGGGTTTTCTATGGTTTCCCCAAATCACATCAGGCGAATACTGGGATGCTTCCTTCAAAACGGCCATGGCCGAATTCCTTCCCGTTCCTTGCCCCTTTCCCATCCCGCCTCTAATGACCGCGCCGTCGACGAGGCGTAAAGCCCAAGCAAAAAAAATGCAAAATAATACCCCAAGATTGAATGATTATATTTAAAAAATGAAAGAAGTTACTATCTCTGTTGACCGTTTACTTAAAAAGTAACAATTTAAAGCCGTAAGTACCATAAATTTATAAATGTCTAATGCTCTTTCGTCCAGTGTTATGGTTCGGATGGCTGTAGTTATCCCCTTTTGGTTTGTTCTTACACACACACACACACACACACACAGTGAATCTCCGAGTCCAGTAGTAGAGAATTTAGTAGCAATCCTTCCTTCGTTTCGCAACAAAAAACAACAACAAACTCTGGTACTGCAATGAAGAACGCTCTTAGTAGCATCTCTCACCAACCAAATGAACGTTCGGGTTCACGTCGAATTCTAGAGTGGCGCCCCAGGTAGTATTGTGGGGACACTAAAGTCTTTCAATGATGCGGCATTCTCGTGGACGAAGCTTCCAGGTATATATCAAAGTGTTACCTTAAATGGGGACGGATCGGAAAATCAACTTCTGATGTGAATAATAACAAAGAGATGTTGCGCTATTCCAATGCCTCCTATGGGTTGTTTGCGTAAATACCGGGTATTCATTCTCGAAACCAGGTAGATAGCCTTAGTATGGGGAAGCCAGCGAGTTAAATGAATAACAAATTTATCGAACCTCAGAGGAGATTCAACATAATCTAAATTGCAGAGAGCAAACCTGTAGAATACTATAGTATATTTTCATAAGGATATTAGCGTGTGCCATTATGAGGAAATGGTGTAAAAAATAATAATTAAAAATTAGGTGTAAATTTCTCACGGATGGCTGTGTCGTTTATATCAACAGTGTTGTACTGGCTATTTATTATGTATCGTAGTTGCTTTTAACATCCGTTGGTAGTGTTAATGTTAGCCGATCTACGAATAATGTACAGTACTGTACTTGCTGGTTCACCAGTAGTTCGCGATGCAAGTAATTTATATCATGCTACAATTTTGTTGATACAGAATTTTTTTTAAATAACTGGAGCCTGAAGTATCGTACATTAGAATACAGATACATTGCTAGCAAATTCAAAAATATTATAGTCACTGTTTTTCTTAGTTTTACTGGTTTACCGACAGACGTTGTCTATAGGGACGTAATAGTGGTCAAAATATAGTGCATACTATAAAAGTCACTTTATATTTCTTTGTATCAGCTGTATCAAAAAATGTTTAATAAAAATCACGAATTTTTTTAGTTTCCAATTTCGATTAAACGGGGATCTACGCCATTTGCGCTTAGCATGATAAACAGCAGGAAATCCGCCAAGAAAGTCCACAGAATTTTTCACAAATAGGGTAAACTAACAGCCATGGTTAAGAATGTAACAATAATTTCACCCACGTATTTAGGTTGAACCGTGTTAGTTGTAACGAGCCGCGCTGTCGCCACGTTACAAGGTGCATTTTTATTATATATGTAATAATATAAGAGTAATTTACATAAATCTTGGGCGACCACGTGAATAGATTTTTGTTGTAATTTTATAAAGTACGCAAGATTCCAAGTGAGGACTGTAATGAAATGGTGAACTTATACAGTGTATCGTAGCAAAGCGAATATTAAAGAGTTATTGAGCTATGTAGGCTTGAAGCTAATCTTGGTCTTTCCGAGCCATGGCGACAGGACGTCGTGGATTTGGGATTTGCCAGACCACACACACTGCTCCCTGGGGATGGGTCACTCACCGAGCGGGAAAAGCCTGCCGTCCGAAACCCGAATGTTCTCTCTCCCCGGCGAACTTAGCCGAATATGTCCGACCCCTGTTGGATTCTTTGGCCAAATCACATATCGAGGATATCACGTGACATTAGGTGCCGACCTGAAGGTCCAATCAAAATGAGCGTATAACTCAAAATCCTGGGAATTTTTGTTGTATGTGAGCTTCGAGACTACAAATGGGCGGAGCAAGAAGTTTCCTCGTGGACCGAAGAGCGAGGAGCTGGGATTCTAGATTCTAACTTCGATCGCACCAGTCTGAGGTTGACTTGGAAAGTTGACTTCTTTCGCTAACCGCAGCTTGCCTTGCTGGAGCAAGGTTATCACCGCAACTCAGCCGGTAATGCGATGATGCGCATTGCCAGACCAGAGATGCCTATAGCCGACTTGTGAGATAATCTCACATATCGTGGGTCCGCTACACTCATCACAGACATCAGACGCAGAACTACAATGGTAATTGATTACGACCAAGCCATGTGATTGTGCATTCCGTGAAACAGAACCCGTAAGCGACTTTGAGAGGATAGGTCCATGTTCTCACTTTGTAATTGTAAAAACCCCTGAGCTAGCGGCATAATTTGCCAGAACTAGTTATTTTCGAATGATATATTGTTCATTCTGGCGCCCATGATTTTCTTTTTTAACTGTAAAGTCACAGTATTATGATGCCTTTGTCTGAGGTAGTCATAACTTGTATTTTTCATTGTTTCCAGTTGTCATTATTTCTTGCATTTTTGATTCTGAGATATTTAAAAGTAAATATACAATTGTTTGCTTGCCCATGACGGCTAATTGTAACTCTGAGCGTTGCTTTTATGATTTTGCCAATTTGTGTTAATGTTAACGGTAAATTCGCTCAGACTTGTAATCGCCAGTGATAAGAAATAAATGTCATATTGTGACAATTTTTCCTAAATTCCAACCAACGTCGAGATTCTTGCTAAATTAATAAATTTCCAATCCTTCGTAAAAATTAAAATTAAAAATCCACAGTTATTAATCATAAAGGTATGAAAGATAATTGTAATGTGGTTTGCCCACCAAGGCACCTACCACATAATGTCGCCCAACGCTGGTGCCAGATGAGACATTACTTCTTAATGTCTGCGAACTTGGTGGCACTAATTCAAATTAATACAATTTGGAGCCCAAATTCAGAAAGTTTCATGGAATGTTGCACATGGTTTTTGGCAGTTTTATCATTCTTGTAGTCAATAGATATTCATACAAGATTTTATTTTGGTGTTTCACTTGTATTTTAATGCATAAAGTTCATTTTGTTTCAATGCATAAAATTTATTTTGTTTCAACGCATTAAAAAGAAGTTCATTGAGATGCAATACACTTTGTATTGTAACAATTTTGTGATCATTTTTCAAATTTTTAAATGAGTAACTTCAGTGTTGATTTCTTAAAGCATGGTAACTTCTAAGAAATTAAAGACACGCATGTTTTGCCTATGTGTTTGAAAGTAAGTCTGCTTTCATGGTGTTGTGTTGCATGATTCATCGTTGCTTTTCTCGTGCTGTATTTTGGAGGGGTATATGTATTTGTGTGTATTGAAATTCGCGGTATTTTTGTTGTTGTGAGTCTAGATTTCGTCATTGCACAATTGCGGTGTAAATTCATTCGTTGTGTGTTCTTATGAAGCTGCGATCCCGTACAATAAAAGGTTTTGATATGGATGATCAGTCTGATAAGCAAAACTCTCTCGAAATCATGAACGATTCGATTCAGTTAGCGGAACAACGCGAAATATCGGATGCAGGGGAGGGGAACGTAAGTTCTGAAGTTCCGACCCACTCATATAGTTCGCAGTCTACTTTGTCGCCACAGGAAGATATGGAAAATTTTCCGTCACCTGTCGGTGAAAATGATACAGAATACGCCCGCACATTCAGAAACAGACACAACAAATAACACAAATTCCCATAGAATCACCACTCCTATCACAGCAAATGATAAACATATTGATGACTGCAATAGGGCAGCAATTTGATTCACAAAGGCAGCAATTTGATGCACATAGACAGGAATTAAACAAGCGTTTTGATTCACATAGGCAGGAAAATAGGCAGCAATTTCTGGAATTAAACAAGCATTTTGAAGCACTGTTTGATTCACAAAGGGAACAATTGAATACACTATTTGATTCACAAAGGGAAGACTTTAATGAGGAATTTAATTCACCATTTGATTCCTTAGCAAGCATATTGATGCACGATTTAATTCCCAAGAGAAGTTGATGAAATATGCTTAATAACTTAAGGGGCCAGTTGATCCACAAAAGGAGGGATTAAAGAAAAAATTCTGAGTCACAAAAACACACAGAAGTATCAACTGCCGCGATTACCGATGAATGGATCGAAATTGCACAAGTAGAGCCAACCCAAAATACAGACCAACAGCTGGTAAACTCTGAGGAATGCGGGCATTCCACCATTACGTCTGTCGATTGTATGGTCGAAGCAGTTCCGGAAATACAAATTTTCAATCGGACACTGCTCGAAGACGTGACAGTGACGCGGCAGATTACTGAGCATAGTGTCAGCAAAAGCGTTGATACAGTGCAAAAGTCACTGCAGATCGCAGTTGTGAGTACGGAATGCGTCTGGTCAGACGCGCAGTTCCGGAAAACTTGTGTAAAGCGTTTCGGTTTGAGTATCCATGGAACAGAAAGGCATGATAGCATATACACCGCCATGATCGAAAAGCAACGGGAAATTTTTCTGTGCCCGTTCAGGTCAAAAGACAAGTATTTTGCTGCAGAAACTAAATTCTGGCGGATCAATGAAATCAGCTGGAAGGGAAGACAGACGAGAATGTTATGTAAGCCAGGTACCTGGTCGTCAGCTGAGCCCATTAGCAAGGCTAAGGGATCCGCTAGCACAATGCGTGTTCCGAGAATTTTGTTAGGGAACGCAGATGTTGGACTTAGGGTCATCACTGAGTGCCAAACGTTTCTCGCCTCGCATCAGCGTTTTATCGCATTCAATAAATATGCGATGAGCGTGTATTCCGAAAGGAATTATGTGATAAAAAGAATCCATGGACGTCTCAAATTCGCCTTGTAGGCATTGTTCAACAAGTTGTGTAGCGTGCCAAATACGATGATGAAAAGAATGACTATTAAATTGTCAGATATGGATCATTAAAAAAAAAAAAAAAATGTACAGTACAGTATACATTCTTTAAGGTTAGATGCCTTACCGAAATTAATGATGCTTGAAAAACGCCGATGCCAGTTCCGCTAGTCTAAACCGTCTGTTTTGCTGGAAAGATTAGATAAACGTAAAATCAAACAAAATTCAAGTTACCGAATTTGCACTTATAGTTAAAGCTACTTAGGATATTTCCATATTCGGAATTTTAATGCTTATTTCACTATTCCGAACTTTTATTTTGTCCACGTGAAATATTAATAGTCACTTTTGACTTTCACGCTGTTAATGGACTGATTTGATAAAAATCCTGAAATATTAAATGTTTTCCTGAGCCAGATAAATTGATACGCACCCGCGGAAAATGAAGCGCCATTAGCAAACACAATTTCTTGTCTTCGCAATCACAATGAATCTGACAGCGATACAAATATTGTGATATGCTTTCTAAGATGTATTTGTGACATAAACGAAAAGGGTTTCAACATTTTGTGATGCATGAGTTCGATGTAACGTTTTACCTTAGGTAGTTGCATTATATCTTTTCTGAGCAGAAGTGTACAGCGAGCGTAATATCGCTTTGTCTGTGTTGATCGAAGATCGCAAGTTATCTCGTCAACGAACTTTACTTCTTTGTTTGTGTATCTGTAAAGGGTGGCTAACGTGCCATAGATAATGCCCTATAGAACACGAAACCTTGCCAGAAAGATTTGTTTAAATTGGTTGGTCATCACAGAAATTAGGAATCTTAAGTTGAACGATTACAGATATAAAGGAGAGTTTTCACAATACCTTGCTGTTATTTTGCTAACGATAGAGGGAGGTCGAAGAGCAAAAAGTTAAAGGCGACTGCGTTTGTAAAGGCTAAAGGGGAAAAACTTTATTTACGGGATATATTCAATAATTCAGCTAACTTTGCAAGTTAAGGTAATTATATTTGATGCTAACTTCAATTAAAAGGGAATTTTGTATATGATAATTGCACAGATGGTGAAGACGTGAACAATAAGATTATTGGTGATATCGAAGTTTTTCATGCTATATCATTTCATACTAAGTAACGGTATCGAGGGAGCTGGGGACAGTTACCCTCGAACAGCTGAGCTCATTAGTGCAGGTAAGCAGTGGCTCAACCGGCAGTTTCCGAGAATTAGCAGGTAGCGAATACCCCAGGATGAATGAGAAGGGAAACAAGTCGTTCCACGCCTCGTTCTAGCGGTATTTCGCGTACCCTTACTGTAAATTGTATAGTATTCCGTAAATTAGATTAAAACTATTGTTGGACAGTATACATTTAGCTCAGAATTGTGTGTACTCACCGAAAATAATTGCAATGTTTATATTTTTGCTTTATATAGATTTGTAGTGTTCTGCTAGCGTGAAATCTCAAAATTGCTTTGTATTGGCAAAAGGAACACCTGAGATCGGACCTTTCTATGCACAAAGCTTATAACCTTTTTCATACAAGCTAAAGAAGCATAAGTGTATAAAAGGAAAATATTCGCTAACTGGGATGGATTTTCGGCTTAAAACGTGGAGTAAACGATATGTTAAAACGGTTATAATAACTCCTAAATAAAGAGAAATATTATATTCTTTGAATGTCAAGATAATCTCGAGTCATCAATAGACCCGTTGTGAAGGATCGTAATGTTACTGAGGAATGATAGTTACGCTATTCATTATCCTTTCATTTATGTGCGGAGTGGTTATGTGCAGGGTTCGCTTGTATGCAAAGATGCTACAACGACTTTGGTTGACGATGAAAGTTCACGTCAAACCGCATAATGTGTATAATGTCTCATATGGGAATGGTAAATTTTATAGAAATTCCATTACATATACCCATGAGCAAATACAGGTACCTTTCGCCATAAAATTCGCAATCACTTCACAGACGGTATGTTAAAAGTTAGAGATGTCGACACATGAGACTAATTAGGAGACCACCTAACATTCAACCAGTAAGGTTCATAATTTACGTAACAAACGAAAACATGTACTTACATCGTTCATTCCACACCACGTTGAATTATAAGTAAATGCCACGTCATTAAAATCTAAGATTACAGTTAGTGATGTTTGACCATGAACACGAACACATCTTCTCTGAAATGCTTATTGAATTAACCGTCGGTCATGACGAAAATCACGTCACCGAATCCGACTAAACTATTCCGTTGTTTTGAGATTAAAACCGCGCAATGTAATGAGATATTTTACGCTCACCTCTAGCATCTTTATGGATGTTTGTTGAAGGCAGAATTATTTTTATGCACATGAGTAAAACATCACGCTAAATTGTAAATACAATGTATAGTTCAACCACTTTCTGCATAAGTGTTCTGACAATGTTTTGTTTTATTAATGTGTTTCATTTTATTATTTAATGATAAGATTTGATACAAGTTTTTCAAGATTATTATTTAAACATGTATGTAAATAATTTCTTTTCATGTATATTTTAGTATTGTGTTTAATATAACTTTGTATTTGGGAAGGCTACCTGAATTCACGTGCTTCTGTTTGTAAAGAATTGTAAGACGGCCAAAAGGACATATGCTCCCGTTATATATTCACCTTACAAGGCAGGAATACCGATGGTTATTGGAATCACATTTAAAATTAATGTAATTATAAAAATGCTTAAGTTTTTGTTGAGTCACAATGGAGATAGAATTAGGTAGTTAAAAATAAAATTATTGTACCATAATTTCATTTTTCACCAACGGCCGGCCATATTGTAACGAGCCGCGCTGTCGCCACGTTACAAGGTGCATTTTTTTATATATGTAATAATATAAGAGTAATTTACATAAATCTTGGGCGACCACGTGAATAGATTTTTGTTGTAATTTTATAAAGTACGCAAGATTCCAAGTGAGGACTGTAATGAAATGGTGAACTTATACAGTGTATCGTAGCAAAGCGAATATTAAAGAGTTATTGAGCTATGTAGGCTTGAAGCTAATCTTGGTGTTTCCGAGCCATGGCGGCGACAACGTCGCGGATTTGGGATTTGCCAGACCACACACACTGCTCCCTGGGGATGGGTCACTCACCGAGCGGGAAAAGCCTGCCGTCCGAAACCCGAATGTTCTCTCTCCCGGCGAACTTAGCCGAATATGTCCGACCTCTGTTGGATTCTTTGGCCAAATCACATATCGAGGATATCACGTGACATTAGGTGCCGACCTGAAGGTCCAATCAAAATGAGCGTATAACTCAAAATCCTGGGAATTTTTGTTGTATGTGAGCTTCGAGACTACAAATGGGCGGAGCAAGAAGTTTCCTCGTGGACCGAAGAGCGAGGAGCTGACATTCTAGATTCTAACTTCGATCGCACCAGTCTGAGGTTGACTTGGAAAGTTGACTTCTTTCGCTAACCGCAGCTTGCCTTGCTGGAGCAAGGTTATCACCGCAACACAGCCGGTAATGCGATGATGCGCATTGCCAGACCAGAGATGCCTATAGCCGACTTGTGAGATAATCTCACATATCGTGGGTCCGCTACACTCATCACAGACATCAGACGCAGAACTACAATGGTAATTGATTACGACCAAGCCATGTGATTGTGCATTCCGTGAAACAGAACCCGTAAGCGACTTTGAGAGGATAGGTCCATGTTCTCACTTTGTAATTGTAAAAAACCCCTGAGCTAGCGGCATAATTTGCCAGAACTAGTTATTTTCGAATGATATATTGTTCATTCTGGCGCCCATGATTTTCTTTT
Organism: Vandiemenella viatica; assembly: GCA_031002005.1. Lineage (NCBI taxonomy): Eukaryota > Metazoa > Arthropoda > Insecta > Orthoptera > Morabidae > Vandiemenella > Vandiemenella viatica. Next base: position 192,684,054 of record JARYHS010012519.1, read on the forward strand.
TAACTGTAAAGTCACAGTATTATGATGCCTTTGTCTGAGGTAGTCATAACTTGTATTTTTCATTGTTTCCAGTTGTCATTATTTCTTGCATTTTGATTCTGAGATATTTAAAAGTAAATATATTGTTTGCTTGCCCATGACGGCTAATTGTAACTCTGAGCGTTGCTTTTATGATTTTGCCAATTTGTGTTAATGTTAACGGTAAATTCGCTCAGACTTGTAATCGCCAGTGATAAGAAATAAATGTCATATTGTGACAATTTTTCCTAAATTCCAACTAACGTCGAGATTCTTGCAAATTAATAAATTTCCACTCCTTCATAAAAATTAAAATTAAAAATCCACAATTATTAATCATAAAGGTATGAAAGATAATTGTAACGTGGTTTGCCACCAAGGTATCCACCACATAATGCATTGCTTATCTTAGATGACGCTCTCTTCTTCTGATTGTTAAAGTATTAACTTGTCCGGGAGGTAGTCAGTCTAAAAATAATTCAGAAACAACTATCAACTTCGTAAATATGTCCTCATAGGAATAACAAACAGTAATGGTAGATGCATGGTGTTAATTGTAGATGCATTATCGTCCAGGCCGCGAAAGTAACATCCAGAACATGACCAGCTACATAGGACAACGCCATCTCTCTAGTGGAGGTAGTATGACTCCGGAAGAACTGATCAACAGTTTATCTGTTGAGAGT